>WOFM01000197.1:0-600000 GCA_011428145.1 Ericerus pela | reverse complement strand
AATGGATTGTGGTGGTCATATCTCTGTTCAGCGAATTTTCTCAAACTTCGGAGCTATCCAGATCATTTTTTTATGGGTCATCTTCCCATATTCTCCTTTTCTGTTCTTTTTTCTACCTTTATTTTTCCTAGCCCTTTTTCCCTGTCGCACCTAAATAAAAAATTCTATTGGCTTTTCTATGCTTTTCTCCTTCATCTCTTCCATACGCGAAAAAAAAAGTAAGTACAGAAATTTCGAAGAATTTTATCGCAGTATTTGGCGAAGAAATGGCGAACTTACTCTTAATCTGGCGTTCATATCGCTAGTCGATAAAAAAAAAGTGTAGAGAAATCGCATTAATTCTTCAGTTCTATTTCAACGTGATATTATTTTGAATAGAGGCGAAGAGAGTTGAGCAAAAAAGATCGAGTTGAAAGAACCGCAGTAACCTTGCACGTGTTTTCAAAAAAATATTCAATTTCGTGTTTATGCCAAAAATTCTTATTTCGCGATTACGAATATTTGTCATTCGCGCAATTTTTCTTTTGGTTAATTAAAATAAATATGGTGAGGGAGTGCGTATGTATGTTTTGCGATAGAATTTTCAACCAAAAACGTATAATATGTACGCGAACGAGAAATTATCTTTTCATTGAAAGCATCTAAACACAATTATCGTGGATTGACAGGGGCCGCGCAAGAGGGAAGAGGAGTTGTGACACCCCATTGGGCCAAACTATTGTAAAAATTGATCGGCTGTTGTAAAAATTGAAAGAGGTTGCGAATTATTTTTTTCTTTTTTCTTTTTTTTGCTCTTCCACTAAACGGCCTCCTTTTGTTTTTGGATTTTTTTGGTAAAAATTGCAATTTTTTGGGTGTGTTGCAAAAATTGACTGATTACACGCCCCTTAACAATATCGCTTCGCGCGACATTTGTGGACCGATGAAATTCAGTACCGTGCACATTTACACATTTTATGTAATTAGAACGAAATGTTATGAAGGAGAAACATGTCGTACAAGAATTTTTTTTTCTGTTTCCTTTTCTTTGACTAGAACCTTCTGTCAAGCTACGTGGATCCTTTAAATGGTAACTTGAGCCCTAAAAAACGCTAAAGTTGTATTTTTTCATATTTGCGATCTACACTTTTTGGGCCTTTCAAAGTATGTCTATAATTTTGGGGATGAAAATTTGATGAAGAGTAAAATCCCAAAAAAAGTCTTCTCTTCGACTGCAGGTAGGCATCTATGCCAAAAATCTCCTCGGTTTTTTGACTTTTCAATAATGCAGGTGCTAGAATGTTTTTATAAAGTTGTTTTTCGCATTTCTTGAGTGTTTTCCATTCTCATCCCTTTTTCTTTTAGAATAATTTACTTCGTCGTCCTATCTGTATTCTTGGCCTCTCTCGATGATGTTTCGTTCAGTGGACGATGTTCTAGAAGTTCTAATTAGATATGGGCAAAATTGTTCATTTACGGAAGCTGGTTCGCCTGCTCTTAGTTTTACAATCTTCTCCCTGCTCCGAAACTGCTCCGATCATATTTGAAATGAAAACCATTGAACCAAGAATGAGTCTAACCCTATATTGGACTGAGCAATATCTGTCATCAATATTTATGCTATGAAGAAATAGTATCCCTTATTCCTATCAATACAATCAAAGTTATCAAGAAAAACTTACTGAAAATAGAGGCATCGAGGTATGTGATATGTTGGCTAACGATTCTATGAAAATTTGACTCAATTCATATGTTTTGTCTTCAAAATATTGCTGAAATTCCATCATTTATCATTCCATGCAATGAAAGTTATTGAGAGAGATTATGAGAGAACTATTAACTGTAGAGAGCCGAAATTTTTGTGAGATATAGTATGTTAGCTGAAGATTCTTTGAAAATTTCAGCTCTCTACAATTAACAGTTCTCTCATAATTTATCTTGATAACTTTCATCATATGGAATACGTATGTAAATAATATGATCTAAATCTATTTGAAAAATTTCAGCGATATTTCGAAAACCAAGGGTACGATTTTACCCAAATTTTCACCAAATATTTAGTTAACGTAATCTCGATATCTCTGAAAAATATCAACTCAATCTTACCTTTAGTTATCTAGATATTGCTGAAATTCTGTTCAGATGAAGTGATCGAAATGATAAGGATTCAATCTAGTGAAGAGTTGGCCGAATTTCAGCAATATATTTCGAAAATGAAATGTGCGATTGAGCTGAAATTTTCACAGAATTTCAAATTAACATACTACAACAACTCATAAAAATTTAAACTCTACGCAACACACATTTCCCTCTTGATTCCTCTCGTTGTCTTCGATTGTATGAGATGTCAATGGCAAATTACATGAACTAAACTCAATTTAGCTGCTGATAACAAAAACGAGTGTTAGAAAAAACTGACAAAAATTCGTTTTGGTCTTTGGAGCATCGGAGCAGAAATGAGCAAGGAGCAGACTTTATCACACATGAGCAGTTTCAGGAACCAGCTCTTCTAAAAAATCTGGTTTGAAGAACCAGATAGCTCCGAAGCAGCCCATCCCTAGTTCTAATTCCATTTTCTGTCTTTAAGTATTGTGGTGACATATTATTTGATTTTTCTTCGTACAGTGGCGCATCTAACGGGTATTAGCTCCGCAGAATTACACCTGGGTCGTTTGTCAAAAGAGACATTTTGGGCCTTGGATGCCTCATAAAAAATTATTGAATGATGATAATCTGCTGGTCACTGTTCCTCGATCGCAATAGCAGGACCCATTCCATTGTAAGTTATCAAATTTATTATTGATGAGAGTTTGATAGATAGCTTCCCCGATTCACGTTTTCACGAGTTTTCATTGTAACGGAATTTTTAATTTGGCTGTGTAACTCACCCCAGTCTAATGCGAATAAATAAATGTAGGTGTGGGGTGATGTACAATACATCATAAATAAGCAGTTAAACAACATACGCCCCAAAGTGTGCGATTATTTGAGTATTCATACATTTTATAAGCGAAGGAAAATCAAGTACCATCTAGTAATATTGTTAGTTTTGTGCATTCGCTTGACCTGTGTAATTGTGCGGTTTCATTTTTCCAAATTCCTCTGACATACCAATAATTTTAATCTCAAGTTTGAACCTGCTGAAATTGATGATGAAAACAGGTTTTTTCCCTTACTGTAATTAGGTTATTTTGCATAATTTCGAAAACCATCCCAAAAAGCAGGTTTCTTTTCTCCAAATTCCTCCGACATACCAATTTTACGTTTGAACCAGCTGTAATTGATGACAAAAATAAGTTTTTTTCCCTTCTGTAATTAGGTTATTCTGCATAATTTCGAGGACCTGCATCGCTTGGATATATTTAATTTAAATTTCGTTAAAATTTTCTCAAACGCTGTGCATGCGAAATGAAATTTATTATTCTTTGTTGCACTTTCGTCGTCGGAAACGAGCCAGAGATATTTAGTAATAAATTCGTCGTAATTTTGAAAATTTATTTCATCTGGTGCTATTTTTGAGTCCATTGAAAATATCACTACTGACGTGTTTATTATCGACGAGCGTTCTGGCAAATAGCATTGCGAACACGATGCAGTTGCGGGTGCAGTATTTCACAGGAAAGAGAGTAAAAACAGCTTTTCCTAGAATATATTTTTATAGATTATTTTGCAAAATTTTTATTGTGACTGATCGAACGGAAGCCTTTTAAGCGATGGAGAGTCACAAAATGATTCTTTTTCTTTCTTTCTCTTCAAGTTAGAAGATCTCAAAATGTTACTTTACATGGAGGATTAAAGGCCATCGCATTTGGCTTAGATAAAAAGAAAAAAACAACGTTTGATTATTGTAGTAAACTAGTGTAGGACTTCTTATCAGTTGATGCAAATGATAAATAAATTCTATACAGCCAAAGAGATGTCCAACGCTCCATACGAGTTGTGGTTTAAAAATACATGAAACATAGAAAAGGTGCAATTTAAGTTATATATTCTGCGCATCCAAAGCTGCGCATATTTTGTTGTGAAAACAGACATCTCCATACAAGTGCACACACACTACTAAGCTACAACACATGCCAGCGACAAATATCAGAATTTGAAATGTTTTATCAACGTTCTATCTTTGACATGTTTTTGATTGGGCGTTGGACATCTCTTTAGCTGTACCTATGTATCTGGCTAGGTAGCTGTTCAATTAGTGGTAGTAAATGTGATGCATAAACTATCGATAGTTTCAACGCTTTAGATTGACTAGGAAACACGTTCTCGAGCTGTATTTTTAAAAAGAAAATGAAAATTTTGAAATAAACTTTTTAGTTTTTACTTTAAAATAAAACATAGTATATCGAAGCAGAATATACAAATAAATTATTATGATTAAATTAGAATATTTCATCATTTTAGACATTTTAGACGTTTTTTTTTGCCTTAAAAAAAATTAGGCATGATTAGAAAAAAATTAATATGAATCACTACTTAGTGGACTGGGCCAGGAGGACATGAGTTACTCCAAAAGAATAGTGTGTGTTTGTTGGTTGTGGTGGTGTTGTAGCAGAGGGGTGTTAGAAAAGATGGCCAAGTATGTGTGGACTACCGTCCTCGTACAAAGGAGCTATCTATGCTCTTGCAAGTTGAACATTTTAAGTTTCCACGTGAATTCTGCGTAAACCTTTTCGAATATTCATTTTTTATTATTTCATACCAATTTTATAATTTTACAGTTTTCACTCTTGGCCTGAAATTGCTAGGTATTTCATGTTGTGCGAAATGCCTGAATTTCACAGTTTGGCTGTAACATTACTCCCTAACTTTTCTGATAACAACAAAAAGTAGATTTAATCAAAATTGTAAAAAGAGAATGGAACGTGACAGAAGAGAAACCTGACTGTGGCGTGCTTATCATCACGAAAAATAGAACGATAAATTCAAATATTTTTTTTTTTAAATAAGAGTTTGTCTTTTTTGGTGGGGGGCTAGGAGAGAAATTTCGGGCCCGAAAGAATTAACTGACAGGCTCTCTCTGTGCCATATACAGGATTTAGGTACTTCTGGGAGGGGGTTACCTCCGTTGGCGAAAAAAAAGTTTTAAGTGTATTTGTGCTCTAGAACATGTAGTATAGTGTTAGTTTTTTTGGAGACTTTGAGGTGTAACACCCAAAACCCCCACGATGTGACCTTGATGCCCTATTTAAACATTTAGGTACTTGAAAAATGCTGTTTAAATCAAATCTGGGCTCTTACAGGCCCTCTTTAAAAGTCCAAGCATCCTCTCTGAAGTCTTGTGCCTAGTTATCATCTTTCCACGTAGTTTTCCCATTAGTTTTGTGTTTTGATTTATATGGTAGAGTTTTTCAGATCCCCTCAAATATACTGTTTCACTGAAACTAAGATCTTCTTCATCATAATGTTGTTAGATGTGGGGATGAGATAATGATGCACATAACATGGTAGAAATTTATGGCACCTCATGTGCTCTCCGAAGAGTGTGAAAGAAGATGTTTCCAATTTTTGTTGCAAGAATGAAGAAGTGACGTCACAATAGTTCAGGCCTCTCAAAAATTTCATCAACATTATTCTTTCTGCCACGGCCATGGCTGGCAAACACAGCAGTGCTCACATGCCTAAGCACCAGATGGGAAATTTGAAAATTCATCGATTATGTAACGATTAATGATGGCAATTATCGATATTTTTCCATACTGATAGGAGTGATACACTTATAATTGATATTTTTATTCCTATAGTCAAGGGCAGTGTGCAAGTGTGAGTGAGTTGAGTAACCCATTTGTTTGTATTCTTTTATCTGAACTACACTCATCTAAATGTGCATCTTTATCACAACACCTGCAGTTAAGTAGTTTTATTTTTTCACCTGGCTATAGGAAAACCGGTTTTTTATTATTAAGAAACAAAACAAATTATCATGGCTCTGCTTTGTTTTTTTAAATGAAAAGAGGAAAGTGCTAATAGTGATGATAGAATTAGTGACAGTGACACAAATATGATTTCCCTGACAACCACAATTCTCATTAATACTAAATGTGAAAGTAACTGTGAACATTTTAATTTGAGTTCTAAAAATAATAGTGATTGTATATCAAGTTCTAGAAATAACAGTAAGTATCATAATATTCACAGTATATTGATTAATGATCACATTGTAATTTGCTGTGTAACTGTTAAATGGTAGAGCTACAGCATATCAGTTTTGTTACTTTGGTTTTTGTCTTTCTGTTTATCAGGTGGTGGATGAAAATTTCAGTCTACTTGGACTCGAACACATATCCGTGTTTAAGTGAATCAAAAGAAAAAGGTGGCAGAGCTATTTGTTTAATGTGTACAGAAGCTGCATCCAAAAAGTTACCATTGCCAAATAATAAACCAAGCCAAAAAACTAAAGTTGCATTTGTCACTGCAGGATTCTCATCGTGGAATCATGCTCTAGAGACTTTTAAAAATCACAAAAAGTCTCAATATCATTGGGAGAGTGCACTGGGGTTAGCCAATATGAAAAGAAATACTGTTATTTCACAAATATTGGTAGAAAAAGCAAACAAAATGAGAGCTGCAAGGGATGCCTTAATGAAGATTTTTGAGACAATTCAGTTTATTGCAAAAGAGGGACTGCCTTATCGAGGTACTTTCAATAAGGGTGACAAGTTAGAAAATTCTAAGTTTATGCAGTTTTTAAAATTACGAGCAACCGATGTACCAGAACTGAAATCTTGGATGAAGAAATCAAATCATAAATGGCTGCTTCATTGTATTACTGAAGAAATGTTGAAAATATTGGCTGATGCTGTTTCAAACAATATTCTAAAAGCTGTACATACAGCCAAATATTATGCAATTATGATAGATGCAACATCGGATACTCAAAGATTGGAACAAGTGTTTTTTTGTATATGGTATGTTACTAATGAGTTAGAGGTAATAGAAGAATTCTTAGGATTTTATGAAACCTCGTTTTTAATTGTAAATGATATTCTTACTCGATTTAATTTAGACATTAATGATATGAGAGGTCAATGTTTTGATGGAGCTAGTAATGTTAGTGGGGAGAAAAGTGGTTTACAAAGCAGAATTCGAGAAATAAATGAGCTAACGTTATTTGTTCATTGTGTTGCTCATCATCTAAATTTAGTGGTACAAGATTCCTTAACTTAAATTTCATCAGTAAGAGATTTTATTGAAACTATTAGACAGATAATTAAGTTTCTTTGTGATTTGCCGCGTCGTTTGAGTATTTTTAAAGATATTCAAGATGAATAGGCGCCTTTGCTAATGAAGTCCTGCCCAACAAGTTGGTGTATTTAAATTAAATCACTAAAAACGGTTCTTGCTAACTATGAGACCTTGATTGAATTTTTTTTATAAATTTCAGACGATGCGAGTAAGGATGCAGTAATTACAGCAGTTGATTCTAGTTATATTCATAAATTGGAATTGTTCACTTTTTTTATTTTCATTTAAAAGCCCTAATTTATATTTTTGAACGAGTTGAAAATTCAAATCAAGTCCTACAGAAAGTAGATTTATATTTGAAAGAATCTCAAAATCATATTGATAATGCTACTTTCTTATTGCAGAAATGTCAAGATACTGGTTTTTCTACACTTTGGAATAATTCAACGCATGAGGGGAAGCAACTCAATTTACAATTACCTTCCGTTCCACGAGTTAGAAAAGCTTCAAAACGATATGATACTGATTCTTCGCCTCATATTTTTTCAAATCTCAAAGAGTTTTTTCAACGAACTTTTTACAAATTATTAGATATAACGTTAACTTCTTTTAAAATGCGTTTTGAATTCCAAACACTTTCCTTTTTAAGTAAAATTGAAAATTTTATTATTAAAAATACATTGTCAGCGGAAGATATAATTTTATTTTATAAAAATGACTTTGATGCTCAAAGATTAGAATTGCATGGTGACATGCTCTATGATATAATGCAGAATAAACTAGATGTTTCACCTAAAAGTTTTAAAGATGTTGTTGAATTTTTGCATAATAATTTAGAAATTTCTCATATCATACCTGAATTGACAAAGTTAATAAAAATTATTTTAAAGATACCAAATTCAACTTGTACATGTGAATGATCCTTCAGTAGTTTGCGTAGACTTAAAACATATTTAAGATCTACCTTAGTAGCTGAACAATTAAATCATTTAAGTATCCTCCATATTAATAGAGAATATATGGACAAATTGAATTTAGAGTCCCTAATCAATGACTTTATTGACCGAACACAAGTTCGAATGAATACTTTTTCTAGAATTTTGTATTAAAACCCATTTTTAATTTTACTGTTGGTACATAATATTTACCTATAAATACATCTATACCTTTGTGACTCATCAGATAAACAAATTAATAAAACATTAATATTTTAAAATTATTGCTTAATAAAAATCAACTTTTTGTCATTTTGTTTGAGCACCGGATGGGAAATTTGAAAAGTGCCCCTGGCCGCGGCTTATAAATTTCGAAATTAATTAATGTTGTTGATGAAAGTCGCTTTAAGTGCATTTTTTTTTGTGACAAATTGATGGTCCCCCACAAAATATGAAAACCCATTTTTCACGTGTCAGATGCTACTATAGTTGCATTTAGATTTAATGTACTGAAAATTCTACGTGGTAAAAAGCAATGTTTCGGTCTTGGAAAAAAATTTGATTCTTTTTTTCAAAGTTTGTCGTACCAAATTTTTGTATCACGGATTCAATCGATGGGTGCGTGATTTGTCGAATTTAGTCGACTGAGCACTGAGGCCCATAAATTAATTTGGTCCCTGCGCTAATGTTGCGTTAATCCTTTTCCTACACCGCAAAACCACGTATCCTTGATCCCCTCGTACATTTATATTTTTGTTAATCCGTTAATCTGTCTAAATCATCTTATTCCGCTCACGACTAGTAGAGCCTCGCATATAGCCCCTTCTTCGCACCTTTCTTCCATAAAAAGAAAAAAACTAGCGCAGCAGTACATCGCTAAAAAATCCAGTTTTCAAACTTTCATCTATAATTCAAAAAACAAACCTGAATTCCAAATACTTACGTGCAGGGAGCGGATTTATATGCGCTAAAAAGGGAAAATATGCATTTATTTCTCCTGAAATGTGTAAAAAATATGCCATACCATAAGCCCATAAAATCGTAACAATATGGGTGTCATTTTAAAGGACTTAAAGAAATGTACTCATTTTCGACATTTATATGAAATTTTGGCTTAAATTCACTCAAATAATTAGACTCAAAAATTAATCAGAAGCAGTTTCGTTATAAAAATTTATGACCACATGACAACGTAAGTTGACTATCAAGAAATTTCGGCGATGATCATCCAACAGTTGTTTATAAACGCCAAACCTTTCTATATTCACAGAAACGAGACTTGCATATTTGAATACAGTTCCAAATTCGACATTTTTTATTGGTTTGAAAGACAAAAATTGAAAATTGAAGAAATATACGCTAAAAATGACTAAAAAATATACAAATATTTCCTTGAAAAGATCTGAAACGGAAAAGTAAGTTGAATATACTAGTCCTAATTCAACATGGGAAAATATGCTAAATTGCCAAAACTATAAAGAGTTTTCGATATCCGACCAACATATAGATTTATCGATATTTTATTGGTAAATTTTCAAGTGAAAAATTATGAAAACTGCCGATAATTATAGATTTTACCGACAAAAAATGATCTATCGATGTTTCACGGCTAGAGTGTCAGCGGTTCGACCTTTTCTGAATAAAATCTATTTTCCACTGAAATTTCAACCCTATTTTTACAGTAGTTTTCTCATGTTTTTTTTTTTACTGTTTTCTCCGAAAGTTTTGAACCAATGAGCACCATACTTCTTTCAGACTTGGTTCTACACGAATACTACCTTTGGTAAAAATTCCATTTAATCATCCCTTTTGGTTTTTAACGTTTCCTCAAAATCCTAAAAAAACTAATTTTCAATGGATTAAAACTTTTAGGTTTTCTCTGAATCTACTGAACAAATAGGCACCAAACTCTTACCAGACCTGATCCCTTATTAAGAATACTCTCCGTGAAAACTTCAGCATTGTCCCTTTAGTGGCTTTCTCGGAATCTACTGAACTAATAAGCGCTAAACCTCTATCAGACTTGCGTCTATGTAAGAATAATCTCGTGAAAATTTCAGTCCTATGCCTTTTATCGTTTTCTCAAAATCATGAACACAAAATTTGGGTGATACATATTAGTCCAGGCAAATGAAATGATTGGAAGAAAGTTGAATTTTGGTTTATATGTCATCGGCTTCAGAATCCTTAACAACCACCTAAAAGTACCAATGTGAGGGATTTTCGCTTTCCCCTAAGGGGGGTTAAAATGATGGTGCAGAGCAGTTTCTCACATTCATATCGATAATTTTTTATTTGAGCAAAAAATTGTTCCAACAAAATTAAAAGAAAATTAAAGAATCTAGAAAAAATGTTCTATAATTATTTTTGTCAGGTGCATAATTTTTAAGTAAATCTTCGTTGAAAACACCATTTTTTTTTTAATTATACCTATTTAACTCAGTAAACACATGCAGTGTAATGCATATAATTATACTTGACACAATATATGAGTTCAATTCACCAATAATTTTATTCATAGTGTATAGACCCAACATGCGAAGTAGAATTCTCCCCTTATTGTATTTTAACGTCCTCTCCACCACTGATTTTTCATTAGATTTTGTTTAAGATACAGACTGTGTACTTACGTCTATATATCAGTTGGGCTGCAGTGTGGTAAGGAGGAGAATTTCACTTCGCATGTCGGTCTGTACCCTATGAATAAAATTATTGGTAATTTGAACTCATATACTGCATTTAGTATAATTGCATGAATTACACTGCATATGTTTACTGAGCTAAATTGGTATTTACATAAAAATTAGTATTTTCAATGGTGATTTATGATGCAAAAATTTCGTGCCTGACAAAAAAATTGTGAAACACTTTTTTATAAATTCGTGAGTTTTCTTTCAATTTTGTTCGAATAATTTGTTACTCAAATGAAAATTAAGTGATATAAACGTGAAAAATGGCTTCACGCCCCAATTTTAATCTCGCCAGGGGGAAGCCGAGGTCCTTTGCATTGAAATTTTTGGGTGGTTGTTAAGTACGGTGAAGCCAACGTATAATTATACTAAAATTCAGCTTTCTTCCTATTATTTCCATTTCAAATCCTAATTTACCTGGAATATAAAAATTATTTGTATACCTACACATAATTATTTTCATTAAAAAATTAGTTGAAAATAGGTAAATGGTATCAATAGTTTTCGTCTCTCATGGAACGGATAATTTTGATCAATCCCTCCTCTAACTGTTTTTTGTTACGTTAATTTTAATACTCGGTTTGCTTGCAAACTGGGTAAAAACCTACCAAAAGTGTTACAACTTCGATCGAAAATTTTTTCGATACTACTTACTATGTAAAGGGTACCGACGTCTGCATTTAGACGCCAATGAGTCATTGTCTGACATTATTTACTCTTTCTCTCTCTCTCACTCTCTCTCCTTTTTCTCTTTCTCTTTCTTTTTCTCTTGCTCACTCTTTTCTATACTTCTTTCAAAGCTCCGAAATCACGAGTGGGCATAAAAGTGGTTGAGGAGTAAGGACGTTCGTCGGGTGATAGCGTATAAACTCTAAACGCTTCCCTTCGCCTTCGCCACCACTCCCTTGTTGCTTCGTATATAAAATGACGGTGGGCATCGATTTAATTTTGCCACTATTTCAGCGTATATACATATACCCTCGCAGCAGCACAAGTACCTCATTTTGTATTCTCGGAATGGTTTGTGTCTCGCCCATTTATATGACTGTATTTTTTTTTTTTGTTTTTCGCTATTTTCACCCGCAAATGTCTGTGTCCGGTATTATTATTGTGATATCTTTTCGCTTTCAGTTCGAAAGGTTGAGCTTTGTGTTTTCGGGAGTACCCACACCGTACTATCATCTTCTTATATGCGTATTATCATTTAAAAAAGAAGAAAAAAGAAGAAATCGTTGGTTGGTCGATTAAATGAATCACGTTTTTAACACGGGTTCGTAATTATGAAAAGCTTTTCGGGTATGCGCCTGGTAACGTTGAATATTAATCTCGGACACTCTGAACGTTGCTTTGACGTGGGGGGAGGGGTGTCGACAGGGTGCAGTGGAGACTGGAGTGCAAGTCGCCTCTATAATGGCGTGGATTTGTGTGTATGCGCATATGTGTATATGTTGTGTATATGTATATGTATATATATATATATATGTATATATTATATATACATATATGTGTGTGTGTGTGTGTGTGTGTGTGCGTGCGGGGAGAAATAAGAACAATATTGCATTCGGTGGCGAGAGCAAGCAAGGATAACAATTTTGACGTAATAGCTGGGATTTAATTATCAATTTGGCGATGGAATTTTTGATAGTAGGACGTTGTGCTGAACGCGGTTTCGTGAGGTCATCGATGGTAAAAACGGTTGGAATTGATTTATTTGGCGATACCGTCGGTGCGGTATATGTGCTAAAGAATGTGATGGTTGCATAGTGTTTTAATGCTCCGTATATGCAACGAGTTAATGGCCGTATGCTGAGTTAGCACAGAGCAACGAAAAGTCAGGGTTATTTGGATAATGGTTAGGCAAGCATTTTGTGGAAAGCTAGAAATCTTATCAAATCTGCTGGACTGTTGCATGATCTTTTGTCTGGATAGAGGAGTACTTCGTAGTGAATAAATTTGTAAAATGAACATTGGCTGGCATATAGTGTGAGGGAATGTGAAAAGAAAATTTTGGTGCCGGGAGATTATATCTTTATTTGAAAACGTATTTTAGGCATTGCGTGTGGTCGCCCAAAGTCTTTAAAATCTCTGTAGGTTGTTCAAGTTCTATATGATCAAAAATACAGCCCGCTAGATAAATGCTGTTGAGGGTTCCATTGCCTCTACGGTTGTTGTATCCATCAATTTAAATTATACTACATTTAGACTAATTTTTTGTTCCTTCAGATATGGAAGGGTAGTTAGTTGTGTCTGGCATTGTATTGTGATTGGTCAGTTCCAATTTTGACAAAACCAATTTGCGCTTGGAAACAGGTCTGACAATAAGGGTGGGGGAAGGGGGATTTTCTCCAAGCCGACATTTTTAGGGACCCGATATTCTCAAGAAAAAGAGAAAAGTAATTAGATTTTTGTGGAAAATCTATTGAAAAACTGTTAGAAATTGTTCTGGTCACTCTGCTCGCGAAATAGCTTCCCAGTATTACGAAACCCCTACCACAGATAAGTCATAGATACTTCACTTGAGAATAAATGCAATTTTAAATTTTTTAGTGGCCTCAAAATTTTTTTTTCATCCAGGCCCGAATTTCCTCTCTACGGCCCTGCTGGAAACAGCGAATTTGTATGATTTTAAAGACTTTGATGGTTACTAACGTATCAAGCTGAATTAATTAATTAACTAGAGAGAAACTAGGCAGCAGAGATTGGAAAATGAAAAATTTGGTTTTCAATTAGGTTGGTTTTTATTTCTAAAAATTTTAGTTTCTGTTTCTTTTGGTTTTCATTTCTGAAAGTTTTTATTTTTATTTCTATTTCAGGTTTTTTATTCCAAAATTTTTTGTTGATGCTTATGTTTTCATTTCCATTTCTGTTTCTTTACTGATTTGCTAACTTCTAATTGAAGATGTTTCACATGAAACAAAAGAAAAAAGTAGCCAGTAGGTAGCCTACATGTAATTTGTGAATTTTACGAAATAGACTGCCAGCAAATATAATTAAATCCAAAATTTCAATTTTTTGTGATGGAAAATATAAAATTTTTGTTTCCATTTCTATTTTGTTCCAGTTTTTCAAAATTTTGTTTTGGTTTTTGTTTTTTTTTCATTTCTTAAAATTAATTTTACTTATTGTGTGAAAAAAGCTATTTCTGATCTGCTTCGGTATTGTGTTTACTTTCGTTCTTTAACCTCTGTTAGGTAGCAATAATAGTAGCCACATAGATGAGTCTGCTGATTTATATTATTTGTTTTCATGCAGGTGTTCCAAGTCCAAACCTTAGTGGGGGAAACACCTACATATATTTTTATCATATATCTACTCGAAAAATAGCTGTTTCCTAATATCCATCCGAATTAAAGACATAATTATTGTGGTTCAAAAAGTGTGCAAAAAGTGGCTCCAACAATCTTCCCTTCGCTATGGTATGTTACCGTCAGTACGTCAAAACTTTGATCAATATTTTTGTTACATTTATCGCTTGATTTTGTTTTTAATGCTTCCGTATAAATTGTACTAATCTCAAATATGGATAAAAAACTTACAACCTAGTTGTTGATATTGGTATTTTACCTATCACATTTTTGGTGCTTAATTTATTAGTCATATTATCATAAAAGTCTGTAGAGAACTAAGAGACCTCTTACCTCTTATTAACTCTAGGATACATAAGGCTGAATGCAAGAACGATATTTAAATAACAATAATTTCTAAAGAATTACTTACCTATACAAAAATATAGTTATAGGATATAAATGTTTATGGATATTGCACTCAAAATCAAAAATTATGAAAATACGCAAATTTTCAGTTCGAAGAGAAAACATCGACAAAATAACTTGATGTTCCCATGTTGTATATTTGCTTGACTAATTTCATTCAGAAATTTAAATTTTTTGGGATGCCTGTTATGTATTAAATTAACGTTTTTCTTCGAAATTAACCTAGCGAAAGTGCATAATCAGTTAGTATTTATGATATGTAAATTTTCATTAACTCCTAGACAAATATATAAAAGCCAGTAAATGCAATTAATTCACAAAATTATCCTATTTCACAAAAATATAAAACCTTCGGGTTGTTGACTCAAATCTGGGTTGTGGCAGAGAAAATTTTTAAGGGAAAAAATGGAGGTAATTTAAATGAAAAGAAATTTATGTATTTAAGGGTGTGAAGAAAACTGAGGAATCAGTCGGGCGGGATGAATAAATTAAGTTGTGAGAAAAAGAAATAGAAAGTGAGAAATAGTTATTTGTGATACAAGTGTATATGGTAGGTGATTTTAATCTGAGTGTGACTTTTGCAGCATGAGCCGAAGGAGACTGATGTAAATCACACAATTATCAATCACCTACTATATACATGTGTCACACACTATTTTTTACCACATCCCTTCCCTCTTTAAAAAAATTGAGATTAATAAATATTTTGAAAATTGACAAATATGTAAGTGCAAACCATCACCTTTCAATCTCCCAGATTTTGTGGCCTGGTGGTTATGGTGCTAGTTTTAAATCCAAGATGTCAGTGGTTCAAATACCAAAGCAGAGAAACTTTTATGAAAAAATGAAAAAAAAATATAATAAAAGAAAACGATGTAAACTATATGTAGAAGAACCAGTGCATAAAGTGACATAATGCATGAGCCAAAGATGGTGTATAAAGTATAGACAGATAACTTTTATGCATTGGTTATAAATGGTTCTAAAATCACCTGCTTTATACGTATGCAAGGTGCATATAGAAATGTAGTTTATCAGCAGGTATTGCAAAAATTAACAAATGAGAAAAGTCGTCTTGTCATACATGTATCGAAAATACACAAGCATCTGTGATCAGACAAAGAGGAAGTTCTTTTGGGTGTTTCCAATTGCATCTAAAAACAGATGACGAATGAAAAGTACTCAAGAGAACAAAAATATAAGACTTCTGTCTGTTTAAGATTTTTTTTTTTTTAATTTTAATAAAAATTCTGGCTAATCCACTCTGAACGATACCACGTGAAATTAAAATAAAAAAATATAAAATTTTTAATAGCAAGATACCATGGAGAAGCTTGAAAATTTGTTGTTTGAAACATCACTGCATACAACTCCACCATAAAAACAACTATTATATTATAACCTTCGACAATATAGTACTGAACCAGTGAAGCTCCATAAGACCAATATACTTTTTAATGTCAAGACATGCCGGCGAAAAAGTAAGTAACCGTAGCATACCTTCTGCGTATTTTCTACATTTTGCTTGAGTTCACCAATTTAGAATACATCTGATAAAGACGAAGCGAAGTGTCTTGTGATCAGATAAAGAGAACGTTCTTTCGGATGTAACTTATTCGCTTTCGTCCATTATAACCTACGCTAACACAAATAAAAGTATCCTCTATAATTTTTTAGATTGAATTACCTCCATTAAAATATTTCTAAAATCATGACATAATAATAAGAATCGTTTGTTCACAAAATGATAATATGTTTTCATATGTGTGAAATGCCAATCTGCATACCATATAACAATTATCAAACAGTTGAATGAAAATCAAGAAATCGGTGAATTAATCGATATGGGAACGGATTAGGCTCATTTGTATGTTTGCACTTAGAGGACCTTTTTGGGAAACGTAATCCTTATTTTTTTACTTTTATGTTGATAAAATCTTTACTTGATGTTGATGAAATAAAGTAAGCTATTATTATAGAAGGATATCAAATGTTAGATGTTAATTTTTTTTTTTGGTTTTTGTTTCAGGTAAGTTCCTGTTTTGAATATTTTGAAATATAAAAAAATGCACCGTAAGTATTAATTTTATTTTTTTGAGGGACTTCCTTACCAATTTTCGCTGAAAAACTGATTTTTCACTGTTTTTTCTGCCTACCTATCTGTAAAGTTATGAAATATTGTTTTAATGAGAGAATCAAAATTTATTCATTTTTGATGATTTCTAATGTTAATTTTGGCTGTTTTTTGCTAAAGATTCGAATATCTGTTTTTTTTTCTCTGTCTAAATCTACTTGAACCCAGTTACAGTTATATAAATAGGTAAATCCTTTTTTGGAGAACATATAATTTAAATGCGGGTGTCTGGTAAAAAAGTGATCCCTTTCTATTTTTTTTTTTTTTATTGAAAATGTTTTTTGAATGATCACGAAATGGGAGTGGGTAGATTTTAGGATAATCTAATTGCTTGTAAGTATCCAGGTCCCTTTATCAGTCATTATACTCATTGCTACTTATACCATAACAAAAGCTGAAAGTCTTTGTGGGGCGTTAATTGAAAAATCAGACGTCTTGAATTTAAATCATGGTGGCATGTTTCTAGGTTTTTTGATTTTGTCTGTTAAAACAGTTCTTCAAGTTCTTATTTTTATGAAATTTTCACGTTCAAATTTGACATTTTTACTTAGTATTAATTAATTTTTTTTTCACTGTTTTGTTTGTTTCTTGGAGGAATAGTTGATTTTTTCAGGATTTTGAATCCTTAGCCCCCTTCTTGGTTACGTAGACTGTAGTACCCTTGTTCCCCATTCGTTCCACACAATCATTATTGTTGCCGAGAATCTATGAATTTTATGCTGATTTTCCTGGTGCGAGACCTAATTATTACTGTCATTTAAAACTTTGAAGAATGAACTCTTATGATTATAATGAATGGCTCATTGAAGATAAAACAAATATGAACTGTAATTCGGTAAACATTTTCAATGATAAGCAGAATTTGTGGTTTAAGTATTATTATTCAGATTTCCAAATAATTGAGCTTTAGCTGCGGAACATTCAATACGTTCCACTTCAGTACACTCGTCCGTAATATTTTTATTTTTTGTGTAAGTTCATACCGCTGGTAATTTGCATGGAGTTTATGTTTTATTACGTGTAGGTAATTTGGAAAAATTATCAATGAGAGATGAGGAATGTAATTATTTTATCACAAGAATTAAAGAGACGAAAAACAAAAAGCCGCAAGATGAACATAATATGTTGGGTCGTTTTCAAATACACTTTTCCTCCGATCGATAAATGCGTCTTGAAATCATAAAGCATGCACGAAAAAGAGGAAAAGAAAGAAAGCAGTAAGAAAGAATAAAAAACTAAAAGGGAAAAAAGGAAAAAAAGCAGATGGAAAAAATGCGGTCGTTAAACTTTTTTTTCTTTCATTTTTCCCCTTTTTCACTGCTTCCCTGTTCGACAAGGCAGGAAAGTCGGAAGAAAGACGCTTGAGAATTTTCTCGTTCGCTTTTAATATAATCCTGTTGATTGTCTGTACATGAAGTTCTGTCTGGATATGGTATGACGCCTGCGATGAGGCTGCTTATAGAGAAACGTCTTTTAATATAAAACAATTACCACCCGGACAACAGCCTATATGGAGACGAAATGCTTCATTTATTAAGGGCAATTGCATTCACTATGTACGGGGGTGGTGTGGTGTATCAGGATCGTGGGTGAGGGCTGAAGGGGGACAGGACATGTCGGTTAGCAGGGTAATATAGTGACTGTGGCTGCGTCGATATATGTGCGTGCGTGTGTATACATACGTACATACATACATACATATATATATATATATATATATATTATGTGCTTGTATACGCCGAGCCTTTGTGTAAGTCACAAAAACCTAGGGTGTGGTGTGTCGGCCACGTCCTTCGTGTTTGACTTTGGTTTCGACTTTGTAATTCCGTTGGAAGGACGGTGGGTATGACCGTATGAGGAGCGAATAATAAAATCTCATATGTTGATGTTACGTATTGCAGAGGAGGACCGTGAAAGTTACTGGGTTGACTTTGATTCGTTGAATATTTTCGAGAAATTTTATCTAGTTTCATGGGTTCCCATAGGTGACGAAAGGGAGTTGGACAGAGGAAGATAAACGCCCCCTTTGTCGGATAGAAATTTTAGTAGTGAAAAAATGCTTGTAGTTCGTAACTTTTTTCGCTCTTATTTGTTTATACTTACACAACGCACTGGCATTTGGCAATATTTAGCCTTGAAAACAATTTTTTAATCACTTATGTGAGTGCCGGACCACTGAGTCATGGTGGGTGCAACGTGCATTAACACTCAATTGCACCCTTTTCTAAGTTACTCGTGGTGTTCTTAGTATGTGTCCAAAACTACTCGACCAGTGAATGATTGCACTTCAAAGTTTCATTGTGACGAAGTGACGTCACAAATCTAGAGTCATAATGTGTTACAGTGTTTCGAAACTAAAGATTCAAATTCCATCTAAAGGCTTGTCTGTTGATCTATTGATCCGGTGAAGAAATCGATGATAATAATTTATACAAAAAACCACAATTTAAAGCGACCCTGAAATAAGATTCCAAGTCCATAAAAAAATTTTTTTACAGGAAAGTTAAAACTGGAAAGAAAGTATTTTTGTTAATTCACTAGTATGTTACATGACCGACGATGTTTATATTTTGCTGAATGGTAGACCCAAGTCTTAGAAATATTTTTGGCTCATCGTTTCAGTCTCATAAGTGGGAATATATAAAAATATCAGCTTTGAAAAGTCATGGACTTGAAACGTAATTCGTTTAATTGTATTAATTGTTTCACAAGGTTAGAATTTGTTCATTGATAAGATATATACGAAGTAATTAGCATAGCAAATGTACAATTTTTTTGAAATAACTTACAATTCCAGTATTTTTGATGCAGTTAATAAATTTTTTTAAATAATACATTGGAGATGCTTAGTGATGTAAGTGGCATTACTGTACCATGAATTATGGTATGGTTACATTAGCTTAGTGCGCAATATTCCATTTTGTTCTGTAGTATTTACCGAAGTTCATCATTAAGCAACAAAGTATCTAAATAATATCAGTTTTTTTTTTCTTTTTATTTTGCTAATAATTCTCAACATTGAAATATAAATGTTATTGTAGTCTCTTAAGTTCATGTATACTTATTATATGCATACATGTTATGCATGAAATAGTAATGCAGTAAACTGTGTTAGAAAAGCAGGCTTACAATACTTATAAAAAATCATTCATATCTTCTTACATGTCTTTTTACATCTCATTTTTCATTAATAATTTTAGCATAGAAAATGCTTCTTGAGTCAAGTTATGAAAAAGTGTCTGCCACCAAATTTTTACCAATGTTTTATGCGTGAACTGTATGAGAAGGGGTAAATAACGACAGTAAAAAAAGTGGAAGGAGAAAATAGTAACAAAAAATAAATTGGAGGTGGTAACGTTGTTTCGTTGTTTACAGAACAAATATGAAAATGAAAGAAAATGAAAAATGAACAAATCCTAATTTTTAAGTAGGTTTTTTTTAGGAAATGTACTTATTAAGCTTGGTGCGGTATTAGCCCCAGGGTTGGGGTGGGTATGTTTTTTGTTTCATAACCTCAGTAAAATTTTGGCATCAATAAATCAAATTCATAATATGTATATTATATATATACATATTACACATATAGATAGATAGATATAAGTAAATTTCTTATTCCCACGGTACAGGTTGTAATTTTTGTCCTATAATCACAAAATTTGGTGCAAACATTTATACGAAGCCAAGGAACCTATTGATTTTGGTGCAAACTGGGCGGACTGTATTTCCAGTAACACCATTTCTGTTTTTATTTTGGCTTTAAAATGTTCAATTTTGCACCAATAGCCACAAAATTAAATATCTATTTTAATTTATTGGATTATGTTGTCAATTTTGGTGTGGATTGGCTGGACTGCACTTCAGGTACCGCTATTTTTGTTTTTATATTGGTCATAAAATGTGGAAATTCGGAATCGTGTGTAAGAAATTTAAAACAAATATTTATTATAATTTATTGTAATATGCTCTCAATTTTGGTGCAGATTGACCAGATGGTATTTCCAGTAAACATTTTTTTTCCTCTTTTTTTTTCTACTTTGCATGAACTTTTCTTTTTACAAAAATTAACCACATGTTCATGTTTTCTTTTTTTTTTTGATTTCATAACTTTATTATATTTCTTTGATTATATTTGAAATTATATAATTATTTACCATACTTTATCAACTTAATTAATTTTTCATTATTTCAAGAAATAATGCTTTTAAATTTCACATCTAATATTTCATCAGCAGCTAACAGATTTCATACAATCATAACATACCATTAACGCATATAAACTTACAGAAAATTAATATGACCATCAAAATTTATAATTTTTTTTCTTAAAAATCTACTTTTTCTATCGAGGTGCTGGAGTTTTTTTAATTTTTATTTATTTTCAATGCCCTCCTCTCGTTACAAAGTGTGAAACATGTGAATTTTTTTTATATATTAGTATTTAATTCTTTTTTTACAGATGTTTATACTTTTCTTTTTACATTAGTCTGAATAGTTTTTGATTCTTTACCAAAAGATTTTTTTTTTTTTCTTCTATCTTCAATACTATTTTTCATAAACATCTGGGTCGGCATTCAGTATGTTTAGTGCTACCTTGTACAAAATTTCAGTTTTGTAGAATGATAATTGCGTTTTAGCCCCATTAATGGAACTTTTCACAGTCTACGTGGATAAACCGATTGACCAATTTTCATGATACACGACACCTATTAGTTGAGTTCAGAATCAACTGATTACCAAATTTTAACCCTATCGAATCATAAATACTCCTTAGCCATAATGGGGGGAACTTTCAATGACTGAATCACTCGACCGATTTTCATCAAACTCTATACAAATTTTAGTTAGGTTTGAAATCAACTACCTACCAAATTTCAATACGATCGAATGATGATCACGCCTTAACCCCCATTGTAGACTTTTGTAGCCCCCATTGCTAAACCGATTGACCGATTCTCATCAAACTCTATACAAATTTTAGTTATGTTTAGAACATTTTGCATACTTTATAGCTTTATGCCGTGCCTTTTTAAAATCTATATGATAGACCAAAGTTCAAAAATAAGTTGGTCATCACAGCACATCTTTTTCAAAAATTACTACAAGTGGACGTATTCCATTTTCGATTTTTTTTTTTTTTGCACAAAAAAGTTGACCAGAGGTGTGGGGATTAGAACATTACTCGTATGAGGAAATAGGCTCGGCCTATCGACAACAGTCGTCACCTTCGGTGACAATTATTCGTGCCTTGCACGTTAAACCAAACAACAAATGTATGTTCGTTTGTACTTGTCTATTTTTGCAGATAGACAAGTTACAAATCTCGGACCGTGACGAATCGATAGATAATTATCTCGGCGATGTCACGGACCGATACGAAGATGCATTCTCCGTACTTTACCGTTGCCATAGCAACCATAAAGTACGAATAAATTATCTACACAATACTTATGTAATTATTACATAAGTGTGTATGTGTGCGTGTAGGGAGCCGGCTATATAAGACGAAAAAATCATAGACCAAATCGCCAGTGTTTGCCGAGGTCTTGGCTCCCTCATACCTTTTTGGTATATTGGCATAAACACGCAAACTGTTCTGTTGAACACCTTCTTTGTTGGTTTTACTTTCCACGACGTAAGGTATTCCACAGTGGTGACCCCGACGTGATTTTTTGGCCACGTCGTGGTGTCTTTTGGCGCGGTGCGCTTAAACTAAAGTGGCGCGGTGCGCTGGCGAGCAACTCGCTTCCTAATTAAAGTAAAAATAAAATTTTTTTACCAAGAAATTTTATTTTTACAACAAGACACCAGGAGCTCTCGAAGGTGTCTGCTAAGTGGGAAAATATACCCCCCTTCTAGAGTATAATTACCAGAAGGAAGAACAGCAGACCCTGGAAGGACATAGTTGGCCTCATCCACCAACTCCTCCACCTTCGACACACCAAAGAGAATTTGAAGACCTCAACCTCTCAGAAAACAAGAAGAGGAATAGACGTCCAGAACTTGAACGTCTAGGTGTGACAATTGACCAAAACGAATTGTCCACCAAATCTCTGAAAAGTAGAAACATACCGACTCCTCCAACAGATCAGCAAACACGATCTGCCTCAACTTTTGGCGAAGCTACTAGCCAACAAGGTTCAATGGCACAACCAACCGAAAACCCACCCACAATGGCAGCAACCGGATCCTCACAGCAAGTGCTAACACCCGAAATAATAGCCCAAGTAATACAGCTACTAAATACACGTACTGAGCAGAATCCGGCATTCTATAGACGGAGGATTGATATTCCAGAATTCCTCCCAAATGAAGTCGATGTCTGGCTGACCCTTCTCGATGGAAGATTTAAAACCGAGAATATACAAGCCGACCAACGATATATACACATTTGTGGAGGTATGCCCCCACAAATAATAAGAGGAATTCCGAATATCATGGATTGCCCTCCGACAGAAACCGATAAATACGCATGGTTCTGCAAACAAGTAAGAAACGTATTTGGGAAGTCGAAAAATGAAATAATTGACGAAATAATGGGTGGAATGAAGATAGGGGACGATAAACCCTCAATCTTCATGGCTAAATTGCGAAAAAAGGCTGACCATATAGTAGCCCCTTCGGTAATCGGAAACCAATTCTGTAAACAACTTCCTCAACATGTTGTACAGGCATTGGCAGCAGTAGGATCAACGATAATAAATGAATCCGCTGACTTAGATTACCTAGCCAAAAGTGCTGATAATGCACTACAATACTCGAAGAACTCACCTTCGATCAGTGCAGTATCAGCAGAGAATGGAGAAATTGCACAGCTGAGAGCGCAAATCGCCCAGCTAACTTCACAAGTGCAGAATAACAACAACAAAAATAGAAACAATAACCAGCGAAATAACCGGTCTAGAAGCAGACCTGATAAGAAAAGACAAAGCCGGTCAAGAGACCGAAGAACCGGAAATTCTCGCAGGGGGCAGAGTCCAACTCCCCCGAAAAATAAAAAATCTTCATCCAACTCTCCTTCTCGAAAATGGGATGAAAAGAACTGCTTCTACCATAATAGATTTGGCGAGGCCTCCACCAAATGCAACAACAAATGCCAATGGTGGGGCAAAACTTATAAATCCGATCCGTCAAACTAAAACGAGGGGCCATCTACGCGGCCGAAGACCCCTCGGAAAATTACTCATGCCGCCTGTTCCTAAAGGACAGGACAAGCAGGAGAAAGTATCTAATAGACTCAGGCGCTGACCTAAGCATACTGCCAGTAAACAAGAAACATAAGATACACACTCCGAAATACTACCTCTGTACTGTGAATGGTCAAAACCTTCCAGCATACGGACTCGAAACTATCAAAGTCAACATTGGATTGCGAAGAGACATGACTTGGTCTTTTACAATTGCGGACGTTCCAAATCCAATCCTGGGTGCTGATTTCTTAGCACATTACGGCCTAATCATTGATCTAAAAAATGGAAAATTGATCGATAATGAAACAAAACTTTGTGTGGAAGGCAAAACACTAGTGTCTCAACTGGACACAGCCATTTCCAGTTGTAGTAAAGTCGACGAAAGATTCTTACGGATCTTGTCAGACTATTCTGGAGTCACTCAACCATCAATTCGCAGGCACCCTACCTATAAACATGATACAGTTCATTATATAGAAACAAAAGGGCCGCCATGTCATGCTAGAGCAAGACGGCTTCTGCCTGATAAGCTAAAAGCAGCAAAGGAATACTATGACCGAATAATAAAAGAAGGTATTTGCAGACCTTCAAATAGTTCATGGAGTTCCCCAATCCACATGACTAAAAAAGCAAGTGGAGAATGGCGAATTGTTGGCGACTACAGAGCCTTAAATGCCAAAACAGTTCCAGATCGTTACCCAGTTCCAAACATAATGGACTTCAATGCAAATATGAAGGGTAAAACGATGTATTCTAAAATAGATATAAACTGGGCATTCCACCAAATACCAATGGCCGAACAGGACATTCCAAAAACGGCACTCATAACGCCCTTTGGACTATTCGAATACCTTCGAATGCCTTTTGGACTCCGCAATTCAGCTCAAACTTTCCAAAGATTTATCAATGGACTGTTTCGGGATTTGCCGTTTGCATATGCATATCTGGATGACATTTGCATATGCTCAGAAGGCGGTGAGCAACAGCACGAGAAAAATGTGAGAGCCGTTATACAACGTATACACGCTGCCGGCCTTACTATCAATGTAGGAAAAAGCTTATATGCACAAACCGAAATTGACTTTCTCGGCTACAAAGTCTCAACCGAAGGCATAGCCCCTCTAAAGACCAAGGTCGAGCCAATATTAAATTTTCCAAAACCCTCAAACGTAGCAGAACTAAGACGCTTCTTAGGGATGGTAAATTTTTATAGACGCTGCATGAAAAACGCAGCAGCCGAACAAAGTAAGGTGTTTGCCCTAATAAAAACATCAAAGAAAAGAGATAAAACTCCACTCGAATGGAATAAAGAAGCAGAAAAAGCATTTGAGAACATAAAAAACTCACTGGCAAATGCAGCCCTATTGGCTCACCCAGACGAAAGTCTACTATTATGTGTCGCTTCCGATGCCTCTGACTTTGCAATTGGTGCAACACTGTACCAAAAGGAAAAAGACCAAAAATACCCGCTCGCTTTCTTTTCCAGAAAGCTATCAAAAACAGAAAAAAATTACAGTACTTACGATAGGGAATTACTGGCAATCTTCGCTGCACTGAAGCATTTCAGGCACCAATTAGAGGGTAGATGTTTTACTGTGTATACAGACCATAAACCCCTAACACATGCCTTCACGCAGAAAGCAGAGCCAGCATCACCGAGAAGAGCACGACAGTTAGACTACATAGGTCAACTAACTACTGACATCCAGTATATAAGTGGAGAACTCAACACTCCAGCTGATGCACTCAGTAGAATCGAAGCTATCTCGGCCCCTGCCCAATTACCTTATGCTGAAATAGCTAAAGAACAGCTTAAGGATGCAGAATTGCAAGAGTTGTTGTTGAACGAAGACACATCTCTTAAATTGCGGCAAAGAAAAATTCCCGGTACTGATGTCTTACTAACATGTGACATCAGTACAGGCAAGAATAGGCCATTCTTGCCGAAAAAATATCGCAAATTGTCATTTAACAGCGTGCACAATTTATCGCACTCTGGCCCCAAAAGTACTGCTAATCTGGTATCATCAAGATTTGTATGGCCTCGACTCAAGTCTGACTGCAATAATTGGGCTCGCACTTGCCTGAATTGCCAAGAGTCCAAAGTAGGAAGACATACTCGATCTCCACTCAAATCTTTTAAACAAACAGAGCGGTTCAAAACAATCCACATTGATTTGGTGGGCCCATTGCCCCCTTCACAAGGACACAGATATCTCCTCACTATGATTGACAGAGCAACCCGATGGCCCGAGGCAATCCCATTATATGAAATGACAGCACCAACTATAGCTGCCAAACTATATGAAAACTGGATTGCCCGATATGGCGTACCTGAAGTCATAGTTACAGACCAGGGTCGCCAATTTGAAAGCTCACTCTTCCAAGAGTTATCAAAAAAGCTAGGTATCCAACATAACCATACCACAGCTTACCATCCTCAATCAAACGGAAAAGTTGAGAGATGGCATAGAGCTTTAAAAGCCTCAATAATGGCTCATGACACAAAAAGATGGGTGGATGTACTTCCAACCATCCTTTTAGGCCTACGATCAGCTCTCCAATCAGACACAGGACATTCTGCAGCGCAGTTAGCGTTCGGCGAAGAGCTACGCCTACCAGGGGACTTTTTCACAAATCCGACAGAAATTAGCCCCGAAATCTTAGTTCAGAACATACGAACTGATGCCAATAAATTCTTAACTCAGGCAGCTCGCCATGGCCAGCCAAAGATCTATGTCTCGAAACATTTGGCCACTACTTCACACGTATTTGTCAGAGACGAAAAAATAAGATCTTCACTGGAAAAACCCTACGCCGGTCCTTATAAAGTGATATCACGTGACAACAAAAATTTTGTGATATCCATAGCAGGTGAAAACAAAACAATATCAATCGATAGATTGAAACCTGCATATTTGTTAACAGACGACAAGAAAATAATAAGAAAAATAAAAGGAAATATACAGACTAATTCCTCCGAAATAACTAAAACACAAATAGTACAGGAAGAACCAGTCAAAACACAAAAAGAAAATTCACAAACAAATAAATCAGTAAAAAAGAAAAAGACAGTAAAATTCTCAGAGGACATTGTCACAATAAAATATGACCCTACGGACCCAATAAACCCTCGCAAAAGAGGCAGGCCCCTAGGAAGTAGAAAAATAAAAAACCAACTCCCAAAACGAAGATCTGAGCGATTAGCGCAAAGAAAATAAAAAATCTTTCGAAAAATTAATATAACATACGAAAAAAAAAATAAAAACCCGCTAAAAATGACGACTGTGGAATCCTTCGATAAGAAAAGTGCGTGAACAATAAAACAACGACAGGTATCAACAAACCCACGTGCGCTCGATGACAACAAAAACATCACAACGTGTATCTGTTGTCAAACAAACAAAAAGAATAAAAACGTTCATCTTACGAATGACGTCAGAAGCGGAGATGAATTTCTATTCATCTCGAATTACCTATAGCTTCAAAATGTTCAAACACGCCTAACTTTGCAGAAAATGAACAAAATTTTTCGGGAAAAGCTGCAAACGATAGAGAATTTTTACATCTATCCCCTCCACGGACGTACTCGCTCAAATAAAGACAACGTTTAACGTAACGGACGAAATCAAAATTAACCAAGTCCTCATTCGCTTTTTCTACTGTCGCCTCGACTGTCGAACTTCGCTCTTAATAATTTTTCTTTTATAATCCTTTTCTTTTTCTTTCAAAATGTCGTCTATCAACCGTCAACAATTGCCCGCCGATTTCGACCCTCAGATTCCTTCATGTTGTAAGGACAATGTTGTACGTATCGAAAATATGCAACAACAGTGTATAACAGAACATGAAAAAGATTTGGCCCGAATCGAAGAGGAATTGTTGATGGACACGGACCTGTCCCCGGTAGAGAAAATCGTCAGCCATATGACGAAAGAACTACCGCCCCTGATCTCGCCTCCCAAAACGCCCGTTAAGGAGTTACCCTCTTTGGCAACCCCAAAGATGGCAACCCCCAAACCGACAATGCGGGAGCGAGCAAAATTTCTTTTCGCCGATGAGGACCCTGCCTTTCACGCAACTCCTCCTCCGGCCCCAAAACCTATCCGCAGTCAACAGTTTATGGCAACCCCCAAGTCAAATTCGCCACTGTTGACCACTACCGGACATTTCAATCCTCGCCCCTCCCTTCCTGTCCGCAACCATCCTTACCGTCGTCCCCAATATCGACCACCGAGACAACGAGGACAGAGGAGTAGGGACAACTTCCTCCGGCGACAAGCCCAACGTATAGAGTCCTACGAGTGCATTGGAGCAGCCGTTGGAAGCGCCCTTGCTAAATGGGAGAGGGAGCAAAAGCAGCGCTAAAAAACCTCTAATCCCCCAGGCAAGCGATTAATCGTTTTTACGGCGCAAAAACTGGGGGGGAGTAGCTGTGGGGATTAGAACATTACTCGTATGAGGAAATAGGCTCGGCCTATCGACAACAGTCGTCACCTTCGGTGACAATTATTCGTGCCTTGCACGTTAAACCAAACAACAAATGTATGTTCGTTTGTACTTGTCTATTTTTGCAGATAGACAAGTTACAAATCTCGGACCGTGACGAATCGATAGATAATTATCTCGGCGATGTCACGGACCGATACGAAGATGCATTCTCCGTACTTTACCAGTTGCCATAGCAACCATAAAGTACGAATAAATTATCTACACAATACTTATGTAATTATTACATAAGTGTGTATGTGTGCGTGTAGGGAGCCGGCTATATAAGACGAAAAAATCATAGACCAAATCGCCAGTGTTTGCCGAGGTCTTGGCTCCCTCATACCTTTTTGGTATATTGGCATAAACACGCAAACTGTTCTGTTGAACACCTTCTTTGTTGGTTTTACTTTCCACGACGTAAGGTATTCCACAAGAGGTATATGAAATCCATTTTTAAAACCGTGAACCGTGTGCATCTGCAGGAAATGTTTTTGGGCTACATCTGAAAGTACCATCAATAAAAACTTCGTATGAGTTCATTTTATTTTTTCTTTGGTTTGAGAAAAGCAGTTTGAATCGTAGGTTTCGTACAAAAGGAGCTAACGATTTTAATGCAAAGTGAATTTTCAAAGTGGTCAATAAGTTCTTCATATTTAACTCTCTCCTTGTGTCAGTTGTGCCCTCACATTTTGATTTTATCTCCTTTTTGATTTGGAATTCAAATTAGATAATTTAATTACCGAATACTTGCATTATTCATTCAACAAACCATATTTTTATATGCGTGCAAAAAAAAAAAATGGAAATGGATTTTGGTAATTATTCTTTAATTCATACATGTTGTGCACTACTTATCATACTCACTAATTTTTTACCTTATCTTTTTTTGAGAAAAGAAAGAAAGAAAAAAAAATTAAGGTTTCTTATAAATGTGCGTTGTTTAATGGTTGGTTTTTTGTATTTTTACACCTTCCAACTATATCATTAATTTTCATCATAAAATGCGTTTCAGTCTACTTTTATCTTCACACACTTCACCTTATTAATAATACTCCAAATTTTGTGAGTGTATATGTGTGAGTAGGTATTTTGTTAGTACATAATTTATTCATTCTCGTCACCCAATTTTACAGGCTTTCTGGATACGGTCGAAAATTCGGTCTTCAGTTTAATACGTGTTCGCAAAAACTGGAACTCATTTGTCAAAACTGAAAAATAATGCGAACATTTTTTATCTTTTTTATTTACTTCTTTTTTTTTTTTTTTTGAAAAAATTCACGTTTCCTTAGCAAAGTACAGTATAACGGTGCATGCCACACCCAGCTGGCGGATGAATGGTATTTCTCTAGCGATCCGTTAAAAGTAGTACGGACTAGTTACACAAATGAAGCCAGGCTGAAATTCATGCCCACAAGAAGCTTAAAACAAAATCTTCTTCGTAAAAATTTTCTTACTACGGTATACATTTTTCACTTTCTCTTTCATCTGTCGCGCAAAGAAAAATAAGAAGTATAGAAACAGAAGAAAAAAAAAGGTATACAGAATGGCCTCTCTCGTTGACGGTGTCTCTCGGATATTACATGTATATTCGATGGGGATGTGGCGGTGGTAATAATTTGTTAGTTAAGTGAACGTGACTTGGGAACGAATACCCTCCAGACCTCCTCCCTGTTCTCTTCGGTATCCACTCGAATAAATTACCAACATTGAAATTAATTTAATTTTACTCACAATTCACCAAGTCAGAAAGCATTGAACTTCGAGAGTAAAAGAGACGAAGAGACAGAGAAAGAGTGAGGGAGAGAACCGATCCCTTCCTTGCATATGGTGAACGGACATCCTTTTTACGATGCATTTATTAATTGATGGTAGGGCACAACTTGGCATTTGGATTTTTTTTTTTTTCTTGTAGTTTCTTTCCATTGAGAGATGGGTGGTGCTCTTCGAGATTGCTCTGTTCAGTTTTCTCTGTTTCTGAAGTGAAAAACGAAGAATTAAAAATTTGAACTTTCAAAAGAACAAAGCGAATAAATATTAATGATTTTTAATGCGTTCATCAGGCGGTTCTCATAAATTTTATCCAGATTCATTTATTTTTTCTTGTACCCCATACTAAGTTGTGATCAAAAATTCTACAGTAAAGAAGAAACTTTTTTGAAGGGGAAAGTATTTTGGAATTCATTTAAAATGTTTAGTAGAATAAGCATGGAAAAATGCTCCCAAAAAATTTATGTTTTAACTCATGAACTAACATCAGGAAGCCATAAGAAATCGATTCATGTAGATTTCGCCCCCCAACATTGACATGTCCTTGAGAAAATTAGGAAAATGTATGTCTCAAAGTCATTTTTGTAAAAGCCTATTTCTCGGCAATAAATTATTGAGCAACTATAAAAATGAAACAAAAACGAGGAGTTGGATACTTATTAGGATATAATAATATGAATTTTTTTTTGTTATTTTTGAGTCATTATAACCACTTAAAGAAATCAAAAATAAATATCAAAATTTAATTATTTTATAGTTCTGTTTGACTTACAACTGAAGATGTGCATTTAAAAGCCCTTTTTGTGTACTGTCATCTTTATGCGTTTTATTTTTTTTAAATAGTGCAAGACGTGCAAAAATAATGAAAATCGCACCTTTATCATCGAATAAAAAGAATTTCAAAACGTAGGCAGATCCACATGAAACTCGAGCCAAAGATGAGACACTTGTACTGTCTTTGAAATGTTTACAATCTCAAGCCTCACGTTCGGCTTCGGTTTAATTTTGGCTGTAGTCGAATGTTTTGCAGTAGGTCTTATTTCTGCATAAAAGTGGTTGAAGCTGAGGGTTGGGTTGGATGCCAGTTTTCAGTGAGTTTGTCATCATTAATAGTCCATTCAAATCAGTATCAAAATAAGGGGAAAAAAATTATCACACTAACTTTATCTATACCTATATGGTTTTTAGGTTAGGTGGGTTACCTGGAGTAACATACTAAAATAGCACCCTATAGGCTTCTTGAAATTTTGGGAAGGAGGTGTGTAACCCCAAAATTTGGTTCTTCGCATTTTTCTCCCCAAATTTCAATTTTATGATAAAGTAGCTCAGAGCAAAATTGTTCATGTGACGGCAATTAATTGTAACAGAATAGTTCCAACACAATAATTAATAAAAAAAGAGTGTATTGAGTAGTAAGTCGTAAGATATAAAAGAACATGAAAGTGTTAAACAATAACAAACATCGAGAGAGTTAAAAATCAATCAAATAAATCAAAATTAATTAATGTAAGTACAAAACTTAACCTAAAGGGAAGGTTCGAGCGATTTTACAGTGTGTTGGAGAAGGGTTTAAATTTTATTAGTTAACAGAAATGTGTGTATATGAAGTATGACTAAGGTCTTATGAGTATATGACATAAAGTGGATGTTCACAAATAATTTAATAGAATTTAAGATGTATGCAAGATTGCAAGAAGGTTGTAAACAAGAAATGATATCATAGGACTGTGTAAACATATTAACTGTTTATGTTGAAAGATGATGTCATCAAGCAAGTCAAGACTTGTCTGAATGACTTGAGTGTTTACAAGTGGAATTAGAATAGAAAATAGATTGAAAGTAATGATGATGATGATAATAAATTGACGAATTTAGGAAATTATTATGTACTACAAAAATGGTTATATGCATATTTTTTGTCCAATGCCCTCCTTCTCGTCCAAAGAGTCTTTAAAACAACCATTTTTCAGTAATATATTCAATATCATTATTTGAAAAATATAACTCGTAATTTATTATACTATTTAGATGATTAGAAATCCAATATAAGTATATTTGCTATCCAGCCACCCGCCTTCCATAAAACCTTATCATCCCCTAGGCCTTCACAGTTCACTCGTTCTAGTGAAGCGATGGTACCCATTCACCCTCCTCTTTTATAACCCATTATCACTCCCTCCACCTTCACAGACCACCTGTTCTCATGAAACGAAACTGTCCCCAATTTCAGATCATATTTGCACCTATACGGCGAAGTCTCATCAACATAAATCGCCCTAATCACTTAAAAATTGAGGTTTTGGCCAGTGAGAGATTTTTCTGTTCGGAATTTTGGACATTCTCCGTGAAAGGGTTGAAATGGGAAAGTATGAGAACCGCTTGTCGCCTATCAACTTTTTTTTACACCGGAGTAAGTTTTGAGCTGAAAAAAATTTGTGTAACTTAGCAAATTCTCCTTATGAGTGTGTATGAATCGAGTGAGTCGTACGTTCAAATGCATTTTTATTTATTTTATGTTTTCCGCTACAGAAAAGAGGGCACCAAGCGGATTTGTCCTTGGAGATTGTTTAAACCGCTTAAATTTATTGTCGCAGCCTATATGGTAACTTTTCTTCCTTATCCCGAGTAAGTAGACTAGTCGGCGATTTTCTTTTTTCTTTTTATGGTCTCAACTCTCAAGCTAATGGTATGATGTGAAAGTGTTTTTCTCTTGTCCTTTTCATTCTACCCAAATCTTAAGGTTCTAAAAAAAAAGATAGAAAAAACTATGAAACAGATTTTTCTTTATTTTAAAAACTTTTTCATTTGTGGAAGGTTGTATGCCCGTCGCCAGTTTTTTTATTTTATTTTATCATGGATTTGTATAGATGCACTATCAGTGTGCATTATTAGATATGCTTACTGGAACTTAACGTTTCTGTTGGTTTATTTGTGAACGACTGATGGTAATAGTTACCTATGGAAACATACGGCATGCATGAATATTGATTTTTCATTCCGTTGGTTTCAGTTTTTATTTTAGTTATTTATTTGTTTATTTATTTATTTATTTCTTTTGTGGAAATCGTTAGTATTAAGTGGTTTGGTACTGATGATTAATTTGTACTTAAATGTGTGAATTTCGCAAGAGCCGGTGAACGCAAATTTCTATTTCGAGTTATGCCTATGTTAACGTTAATGTTTCGAAATTTACGGACATACGTTTGTGAAAACTTTTACTTTTGAAACATTGTTATCTGAGTTAGAAGTGGTCTGTAGCCTTGTGAAGAAAATTATGGATCGTTCAGTTTTATTACTTCATTTTTATTTTTTCAACTGCAAATGTTTCATTCGCCTCGTTAGTGACATATACGCTTATATTTTGGGTTGTAGACGGTACCGTACGCTGCGGAGGGTGGAAGTCGAAATTCTCCAAGACCACAAATAATAATAAAAAATGCTATACATGAATGTCTAAAATACAAAAAACGACGAAACAGTTTTCACGCTGACTCTGCTCGCGAAATATGTTTTGTTAGTTCATGTAAAACCCCGCTTGGAGGTGAACCCTGCTTTTGGTCCTGGAGGACAACCGTATATAATTTGCTGTATCTACTTTCTCTGTTAAAAATTAAATTTGTTTTCCAACGGAGGTTGCTTATCAAGAAAAGAAACTTAATTTTGAGCTAAAATATACTTTTCGGCGGATTCTCTGCAATTATTTTTGTGTGTAGGCAGCCTATCACTCTGACGTATCATCTGAAAAATACGAACATCCCAATATTAATGTTACAGTGCACACCTTTCGATTCTCTGACAGCTTATTGTGTTTCTAACCAACCTTCGCGCTCCAAAATTTATCTGGATCTTTATACGAGGTTATTGTAACTGAAAATACGTGGGTTCTTTCTCCTACGTAGGAGTTTGGGGTTTGGTGAGCCTTTATATTGAAAAAAATGAAATACATTCTTAAAGCCATTTCTTAATGGACTTTGTTGTGCTCAAACAAAAATCCACGGAGCATTGATGTTAGATCAGTGTTATAATAATTTTCTACATACATTCGGATCAGTAGTGTCCCCCTTTGGTCGCATACATTTTTTGCCTTTCGTCTTCCATAAATATTACCTATTCCAAATTTGTGAATTTTCAACTTTGCCAGCGTCAATTTGTGGCTGTTAATAGCCACTGTAAAAATTAATTTATTCAAATTTTCGACGAATTTGGTGTACGGAGGAGGGGATTTTTTCATACCTTGTATATAATCTAATTTGTAACGCGAATATAATGTCACCTTTTCTCGTTTTTCTCGAATCAAATTTAAACATCGTGGTTTTTTGAATGAAAAAGTCAGTTTTTTACGATTTTCGTGGTAAAAATTTTACGTCCTTAGAGTCCGTGTTTTTTGTGCGACAGTCGCCGAAGGTAGGCTCGGTTTTGCGTCGCCAGCGCATTTTAATTATTCGCATGTGTCTACTGGGTCCGGCCATCGAGCTAATAAATAAAAATAAAAATTTGTTCGTTCATAACTTCGTATTCCAACACGCCAGTCGTCGTTCTACCTCCACCATTCACCCCACTCGCTTCTTATATTATCCATTAAGGGTACCTTATTCGTCGCCATTTTGCCGGCAGTGCGGCACTCTTCGTGCGTAAATCGTATTAAAAATTTAGAGTAGCTGCATTTTATGGACGAGTGTAGGCTATACGTGTGCCACATGACACACTGAAACACAATCCTTGCAATTTGGAGCTGGACGGTGTGCCAAAAGAAAACGACTCGAGGGGCGCCCAGTGAGAAAAAAGCAGACAGGAAAATTTCGACCGAAGTGGCACGCGACCGTAAAAACTGCCGTGTACGTAGATTCATACTTATTCCTCCTCCTTCTCCTCCTCTTAGCCCCTCAATTCTTCGATCGTCTTCCTGCCTCAAAGAGAATAAAATGTAAAAAAAGATTTGTCGTTATTGTGGCTTGCGGTAGCCTGCGACCATAAACGCACCCCCAAAAATTGCCTATTGTTGTGCGATTTACTGTGAATACCATGCAGATATAAAAGGTGCGTGCAAAATTTTGATAAGCTCGCCACTAAAAACAGATGGCTGCATTTAATAACTTTTCGTGTATTATTACTAAGTCACTCAATGGAAAGTGTCGTAAAAGAAAGCTATATCGAGAGGCAAAGAAAGATGAAGAGAGAGAATGAGAGAGAGTGAGAGAGAAAATGAAAGCATACAGCAAAGAAAGTTGCTTATCATTTAGTATAAGTTTCGCGGATCATAAATTATTTGTAGCCTATTTGTATAGGTACAAGGTGTTCTGCAGTTAGCCACCCATTTTTCATTAAAAAGGTGGTATTATGGTGGAGACCAACAAAAAATCTATAGTTGAAGGGCCGAAACGCTTAAAAGAGTAAAAAGCTTTCGATTGCGTATGGTTTTCCAGCTACTTACAATAATTCACAATTATAGTTTAAATTGGGCGATAAGTTAATACATGTATGATTCCAGAGTCACGATGGAATCGAGTTCGAAATTCTCTTCCTTTATGTGACGAAAGTGTCAAGAATTTGAACGGTTTCGCTATATTTTAATCTGCGAATGCACCAGGAAAACATAGAGGAGATGAAAAAAATTGACCATATGAGTTAAAAATGAAGTAAAAAAAAAATTTTAAGAACTATTGAAATTATCTCTACTTGGAGAAATGAAGCTGGAAATCTAGGTGAATTTTTTCCTTCTCCTCTGGGTTTTCCTGACGCACCCGCAGATTAAAACGAATGGCCTTTTCGTTTTTACGAACGTACGGAGGAGGTTATATGTTTGGTATGTCTGAATTTCGTTCGCTCAGAACAAGTATCCGCCTTTATATATTTTAATGAAAGTAAGCTCAAAATGTTCTTGACCACCGGAGAATGTCCTAGGCTATTCATATTTGAAAATAAAAAAAATTAGAAGGGTGTAATTGAGAATTTAGTAATAAATTTGAGCGTATTTTTTATTATATTTTTTTATAATAAAATTTATTACCGAACTTCAGTACCTCTATTCATTTTTTGCTTTTCATAAATTTCGACTATTATACTGTCACTAATATTTTTTTTTGAGAATATATTTTTCAACAATCTTCGATGAAATTTGTTAGAGATGTATTTAAAAAGAACCACAGATGAGATTAATTGAAAACTGAATGAGCGGTTGTGGAAACTTGGCTAATATTTATTTATTGTTTTATTTCTGAAATACAATACTCGAGGTATTTATGAAATGATAGCTGGCATTTATAGATGTGTAAATATGTGAAAAAATTTAAGAAACTAAATGTATACCTACCAATTGCGCATTTTGAATCATTCAGAAATAAAAAAAAGCTGTTGGACTCCTTCGGCACTTCGTAACTGTTTCTAATGACTCGTTATCTCGCATGATGATAATCTTCGCCGTTACAGACGCTCAATTTGAAAAATATTATTCCATTTGCTTACCCTGATTGTTGAAATATGTCGTTTAAAACAAATTAAAAAAATGCCGATGGCACACCAGTCGGCTAGGTAGATTTCTTCAAGAATAGACAGAATTTGAAATTACGTAGACTGCGAGGTTATCAGAATTTTGTACTATAGGTAATGAAAATTTAAAAAAGCCGTAATTCGGAAACTAATGAGCGGATTAGGCCTATCTTTGAACCTGACAGAGATATAGACCCGAAGAATGCTCATGCCAAACTTTTTCCCCATCCATGAAGAATTACGTCCTACTCCGTTGGTTATAAATTTCAAATTTAAACAGCCGCCATTTAGAAACTAATGACGGATTTCGCTCATCTTCAAATTTGACCGAGATATGGACGCAAAATATATACGTGCTAAGTTTCGTCCCGACACCTTTAGAAATACTCTCTCCAGTTCCTCGATAAATTTTGTTATATCTGTAACGTATATACTCGGCCATAAAAATTATAGACGACTATATTCGAACACACAGTCCATATTATTTTATTCCATACATAATATCCTGAATTCTATTTGCTGTTATTCTCTCTCCCTGATTTTCTAATGGTATTCAGTGATCTCAATTACACTGGTTCCTCGAATTCACGAATTCCTCCAATCTCTTATATCCTTATTTCTAACTAATCACAGTGTAAAAGACGTATACCCTGAGAATGTATATAAACTCACACATGGCTGGAAAGTTCTTTATAGCCTGTGTTGCAAATGCTATACATGGGAAACTCCGAGTGTAGCTGCGCTACATGTGGGAGATTGCCTTAAATTATTCAAAATTGATTATTTAAAAAAAAAAAAGAATAACTTCTTTTTTTAGTTTCAAGTTCTAAGTATGGAATAGCAATATTGTAATTTGTTTTTCGCAACACCAACTCGAAAAACAGACGTTTTTATGCAACTATAGGTGTAAAACAGTAAAATTTGGTGTATTTGCAGCTTAGAACTATCTTACATTATTAAATCACTGTCTTGGCTGCCCATGCTCACTATACATAATTATAGCTGTGTTCAACATGGCAAAAAGTTCGATAAAAGAGTGGACCAAACAATTCTTATTAGGACTACTCTGCTAATATTGAATATCAATGAAATTCAAATGTGACTTGAACATTCGCTGAACAGCACTCTAAAAATTTTCTAAGTCTGCTCTTTTATCGAACTTTTTGTCACATGTCTTATTCCACATAAAACTTCTGCATTTCCTCATTTTGTGAAAAACTGATGGTCAAGTTATACCACTTCAATTGAAAACATTTCAATTTTAAAATAAACTTTTCTTATCTCATTCAGTTATTCCTCAGCCTCTATTTTAGCTAGAAAACGAGGGTTGGTGTTCCTGGAAAGAAGATAAAATTTTAAAAGTTTCAATCTAATTTTTTTATTATAGTTAGCTGTTTGAAAATAAACAAACGAAAAAAACACAAGTTAATTGAAAATAGGGTTATTTTTGGAATCTAGAAAATTCTTTTCTTTCATTTTATTCCTCAACCGCTATTTAGGCTAGATAGCTGGGTTTAGCATTGCTAGAAAGAGGAGAAAATTTTTTCAAATATGATTTTCATGCAACTTTCTAATCCTCTTTAACTATATAAAAATAAATTAACGAAAAAATCTCTAATTAATAGAAATCTTCTTATTTTTTGGAATCTAGAAACCTCTCTTCTTTCAATTAATAATTCCTCAGCCACTATTTAAGATAGAAAGCTGGAGGTGGTACTGCTAGAAAGAAGAAACAATTTATGGAAATATCTGTATTCTACCAAATTGTTTATTCATTCTTAGCTACCCAATTGAAACTAAACGAATGGAAAAATACAAATTAATAGAAAATTTTCCATTTTTGTGTTATTTAAATACATTAAAAAAAAATTTTTCTTTGGTAAAATTTTATTTTTGAAGTGTGTCGCAAAAAATAGTGAATGACGCTCGTGCGTAGTTGGTGATTGCTACTTGTGTCAAAATCACCTACTTTATAAACTTGTATCACAATAGTATACTTGAAACTTTCAATTTCTCCGGACTTTCTCAGTCTTCAAAATGGTTAGCATGAGAAGTCAGTAAAAGGAGGTAAGTTATCGGATTAATTTCAAATTGATTTTGAAATATTATTACTTCGAATTAATGCTGATATTGTGCATTAAGCCTCTAAAATCTCAGATCTTTAAATTTTCATAATGGACCCCGCACACTCGCACATATATTTCAGATTATGCTAGGTATTATCTGACGAAATAAAAACTTAATATTTTATTTTTTCTCGAATTTTTCATTTTAATGCGAATTTAATGACGTTTTCTCCATACCTTGGTTAACTCATACGTTCCTTCGAAATTCTATTCAGAAAACCCTACTATCGTAAGTTCGCGTGGCGTAATAATTCAGTTTTTAGTTCTCCTGAAGAATTGATTAAACCAGACCCATTTTAGTTATTTCGAAGATCACATCGTCGAATATTACGGTCAGTGTACGAATTCTTTGTAAAGAGTTGTGGTTCGTTTTTCAGGTCCTTTTTCAAATGCAGAATACTGGCAAAAAGATAAAACGTTGCTGTTACGATAAATGCGCGGAATGTTGTAATTTGTGTTTATAACGGCCCTATCGAACGTGAAGGGGGGTATGGTAAGTCGAGGGGGTTGAGTGAGGCGAAAAAACGAAAAAAGAAAAATTAAATCCAGTTATTCGAGTGGAAGGAATGTGCCCGGTGAGAAAGCGTGAAGAAAATTCACTTTTCGACGATTTAGTCATGAGGTTCGTTTTGGATGAAAAAACGTCGAGTTGAGAATTTTGGAGGAGTGAGAAAGGCGGGAGCGCAGGAATAACATTCTTGCATGACACTACACCGAGTTTGTTTTTTTGCGGTGACCTAATTTATTTGTTATAGGGAAAGATTTTAATTTACGTCTTGAGATGAGGTTAAAAATGAAAGGGGACCATTGTGGTGACACAGTGGCGTAGCTGGAGCATATTATTTGTTTTTGTTGTTGTTTGTTTTGGTTGTGGGTCTGCAATATTTCTCTAAGCAACAGCCTAGTTTGTAGATTATTTTATGAGGACGTGGGAAGTAGTAAAAGAATTTCGTGGGGGGTTAGACCTCCTCTTCTCACATGGTATGGTTTTTTTTGTTTTTTTTTTTTTCTGAAAAAACATTCACGAGGCCCAAGGGTGATTTGCAACTTGTTCGACGGGGAGGTTGATCGGCGATATTCTCATTTTATTCGATTTTAGAGAGCGATATGCAAACATCGATTCTTCACATTTTCTCGTCTTATTGTGTCTCATTTAGAAACTTGTTGCAGTCAAACCTAGATAAATGGGTTGTATGAATAGAAAACGTTTGTTACTGGGACTGATTGTGAAGTCTCGTCTCGGCACTTTTGCGCTAAAAAACTTTTTTCGTGAAAATGTCAAATCTCAAGTAAGACCGATTTTTTTCGATTATTATAGAAATATTCATCTTTTAGAATAGAACCTTTCTTACTGGAATTAAAAAGTTTATCTCTGTTTGTTCGGTAATTCTTTTTTGATTTTTCTTGGAGTCCATAGTTTTCTATTCGACTTTAATTATTTGAAACTAGTGAGTACCCAATGCTGCTACGCAGCAATAATTCACAGATCTACATAAACGCGTAAATGTGTTCGAAATTATCAATTAATCAAGTGCAAACAAATGATTTAAAGTTAAGGTACGTCTTCACGAGGCAAGTTTTCTGGCGGCTAGTTGAAAATTTCTAGCTGCAAGTCATTTTTCTCATGTAAACACTACCACTAGTCAAAAGTTGCAGCTAGAATTTCACTAGCCTGCAAGAAATTTATTGCTTCGTGTAAACTCAGGGGATAGTAAAAACTTGCAACTAGCCAGCTATCTAAACTGAATAGATAGTTGGCTAGTGCTAGTAGAAAGAAGAATGATATCATGAAATGTATAAATGTACAGTGGAAAATGCTATCATTGTGTAAACACTTTTTTTCTGTCCTCTAGTTTTTGCTTGCAGCTAGCAAAATAGCTCTAAATTATTGGGACATGTAAATATGAGTGATAATTTCTCTAGCAAATATAGCAAACTAGCCGCTAGAAAACTTGCCTTGTGTAGATGTACCTTTAGATTAAAACATGAATATACGCATAGCTAAATATATCTGTAACTATGGTCATGTGATAGCGTTACAGACAAGTGGCTTTTATATATAAGATAATTTAGATACATGTTTGTTTGCTAAACAAGTGTTAAAAAAAATTTATACATTTAGGCGAAGCGTGGAAGACCTCAGTTTTTTTGCAAATATTAGAAACTATTAAGTACCAAATGCTGCTACGCAGCAATAATTCACAGATTTACATGAAGCATAAATGTGTCCAAAATTTAAATTCTCAATTAATCAGGTGTATAATAAAAAATAAAAATAAAATATTTACAGTTAGACTGAAACACATGGACATACACAATAATGGATCAGAACCTAAAATTATCAATTAACCAAAAATAAGAAAATGATTTTATTACTTGATTGAAATAAATGCATAGCCAAATATATGTGTAACTATGGTCATGTGATAGTGTTACTGAAGTGGCTTTTATGTAAATAAGATCTTCTACTCCCCCAAAACTACCAACTGATTTGAATAAAATTTTGCATGTACATTCTACATCATTTTCAGGGTGTAACGCCTCAAATTTTATGTAAAAATAAAGTAAAAAAGTAATTAAACAGAAATTGAAAAAAAAATATTTTGTTTAAAAACGAGTTTTTAAAAGATAAGCTTTTATTTTATTTATTTGACTTCAGCTTCATGCGAAATAAACATAATTTCGTTGTGGAAGGTTGGCAGCAGTATAGGTATATTTTATAAATCGCAGTAGTGAGTAGAATAAAAGTTTATAAAAATAAATTAAAGATTTTTAGAAAATAAAAAAATAAAAAAATAAATAAATGAAGCAAAAGTAAAAAAATAATTCTAGCCCAGCAATACTTAGCTAGAAAATGGAGTTTGCCAATTTTTATACATAATTCAAAACAAAAACATCTAAATTAATGCAATTGTGAAAAGAAGTTCGTAACCCCTTGCGCCGTAAATATGAAAAAGGTACTTTAAGCAACACAGGCGACTTGTTTTTTTTCAGAAATTTTTTTTTGTTTTACATTTTTCTTGAAAATTGATTAGTCAATAGGTAAGCACTAAACTCCTATCAAACCTGGTCTGACATATAAAAACTACATTTCGTGAAAATTTCAGCCTTATCCCTTCATCAAAATCCAGGAAAAGTCACTTTTCCAACAATTTGTTTTACTCCAATTTTCTCAGAAATTACCGAATTAATAGGCACTAAACTTAGGTCAGATTTACAACTACATAGAGAAAACCTATTGTTAAAATTTCGAACCGATCCCTTTTGTAGTCTCCTTAAAATCATTAAAAAACCACCTCTCCATGAATTTTTTGTTCTATAGTTTTTTTTTGGAAACTACTGAACCAATAGGCACCAAAATTATACGAAATTTGCACGTATATTATAACAACATATGGTGAAAATTTCAGCTTGATTTCTTTCGTAGTTCCCTCAAAATTATGGAAAAACCATTTTTCTAGGAATTTTTCATTTTCCAGTTTTCTTGGAAACTCCTGAATCAATAGGCAACGAAACTCCCGTCAGACTTGGTCCTTTATGATGACTACCTTTCGTGAAAATTTTAGCCCATCCCTTTTACAATTTTCTCAAAATCGTAAACACAAATTTTGGATGATACATCATATGTATATACATATTATACGTGCGTACATATTATATATATAAAAAATAAAAACTTAGTACAGCTGAAAGTGGGAAAATGGTACCGCAATTGTTTTTTTTTCACATGAAACGAATAGTTTTCATCATCCCCGCTTCTAACCATTTGCGAGGTCAATTTTAATATCTCGTTTGCATGCAAACAACTACATATTCTCTACGTCCACGTTGTTATCTCTGAATAACACTGAGAGTTTTATCATGTTAGCATTTTTCTTTAGTATAATTATACAAAAAAAAAAAATTATAATTTGTGATCACTTTTAAATAATGCAGAATGTGCATGCAAAATTTTATTAAAATTGGGTTGGTAATTTCGGATGAGTAGTATTCCTAAAATCTGCAAAAAATCTGTGGAAGAGGGCTAATTCTTCGAGGGCTCCGCCCTTTTATGCATGGAACATGCCTTGTTATAATGTACCTACGTGTTAGATACTTCTAAAAGTGATTCAAGTACAGTTTGAAAACCTGCATATGTGAGAACTTCCATAAGTGGGCCAAACCCTATCTTGAACCTGAATACCTAGAAGAGAAATCACTTTACGTAAGAATAAACGTACAGTCCCTTGAGATCCCACTCAACCAGGTTCGACTGTATCCAGATCTGTTGAGCAATATGATGTTATTTTCTCCGAAGAGATGTGCTATTTTCTTAGACCTAAAGCCACGAGAAAAAAATTCAAAAACAAAAAGACGATAAATCTGAAACTGATTCATAAATTATATGAACTTGGCTGAATGAAAAAATGAAAACACGATGATGGGGACGTGGAGGAAGAAAAATATTCGTTTTATCGCAGGAAGACGTTTTCATAAATTCTTTGGTAGATGGCTAGATTTGCGAAGCCACCGGTCTGTTTATCTTTTATCAGTTCATCTTGTTATACGAGGCCTGCATAATTTGCTCCATGAATGACCAGCGTTCCAGCGCATATAACCATTCTTTTAATAAATGTACTTTAGCCTTACTCCTTTACTCCTCTGCAGAAGATGTAAAACGCGTTTTTAATTTTTTTTTTTTTTTTTTTTTTCGTAGGTTTGTGTAGAGTGCATCGGTTAACGGAATCCGTACAAGTGAACCTAGGTCTCTTAAAGGTTTACGTGTATTATTGTTTACGTATGCACACATTGTATACAGTTTGCCAGATGGTGTGAGTGCACCCAGTGCCTGGTGGAAAAGCCATAAAACATCTAACCGTAATTGCCGCGTGTGTGTGCGAATACCGAAAATTTTATATATTATACATCTTTCATTTCCACTAAGTGCCAAGTGCAAAAAAATTCATTTCTTACTTCTTTTTTTTTTTTCACGGCAGCCTTCTATGACTACGAGTGTTATTCGCGACTTTATAGTTTGTATGGAGGATGTGCAAATTACTTGTACTTAGCGGTCGTTCGTCACACCTCATTTTAATGATCGTGCAGGAAAAGAAAATATACTTGTACAGAAAAAATGTATTCTGGATACGAATTTTTTTATTTTTAAACAATTAGCTGATAATATGGATGATGTTTGTGTAACTGTTCTCGCCTTCGTGCTTTTTAGTCGTTATTGGAATGAAATTTTTTGTTGAACTATTTTCGACTTTTAATGGTGCGGTTATTCGGCTAGTTGCTATATTAATGCAAAAGTGAAATATAATTTACTTTGGTAACTGTTTTGTTTCTTCTCTCTGTTTATCTTTTTCTTCATGTCGGAAAACCAGTGACACAATGAAATCAAGTTCTGAGGAGGGTTTTCGATGACCTTTGTGACGTTAACCATTACTGAGGGAAGGAGTTCTGTGTTTTTTTTTTTTTTTTGGCTTTGCGGGAGGAGGAACTCTCAAATTCCCGCTTCCTTACCCCACAGCCAAAATTTCTTAACACACTGACGTGTTAATTGTTCATGTCCTCATCATGATGTTCTTGCTGCTAGGGCTGGGCAGAATTAAAATATTTTTGTTAATCAAAATTCATTCTCACTATGAATTTATATTTTGGTTTTGACTATAAGGTGTATGGACTGAGCTAATGGACGAAAAAATGTCACTTTTGAGTCCTTATTATTTATAGTCAAAGTATTTTAGTGATAGTGTCGAGTTAATGAGTTTTGAGTTTGGTATGTGAGCCTTTTTAATGTGGGTAAAAACGAAAGTGTCCAGGTGGCTGTCACGGAGCAAATCTAGATGCGAATTTAGGTGCGAATTTCGGTGAGAAAGTGAAAAAAAAAAAGTATCTGTGTTAGTAGGTGTGTGGTATGTGCGTGGGATTGACCCGAGAGAATCTTTTATTTTTAGATTTTATTATGTAATGTTCTAAATACTCTAATATATCATTGGACATGTTTATTGAGGGGTTGAATTCTAATTTGATGTTAATTTTATCATTAGACCCATTCTTGGACCCTCATTGGGCCCAAAAAGGAGAGAATTTTTCATTTTCAAATTTTATTGTGTAATATGCTATTAATTTTGGTGTTGATCGACTATAAGATACTTCCGATAACACAACTTTCATTTTTATTTTGGCTATGAAATGCTAAATTTTGGACCAATAGAAATGTAATTCAGAACAGATATTTATTCTGAAATATTCTAACATTTTACTAATATTGGTGCAGATTAGCTAGATAGTATTTACAGTGTTACTATTTTGGGTATTATTTTGGCTATAAAATGCTTGATTCTGAACCAACATCTAAGAAATTTGCAAAAAATATCAACTGTAATTTATTGCAACATGCTAGCAATTCTGGTGCGGATGGGTGTGAAGTTATTCCCAAAAGTTAATTTTTGTTTAGATTTTGAAGATGATTATTTTTAATTGTATAATTTTACGTTTATAGTTACAAAATTCAATAATAAGGTTTTAGTGACTAATTTTATAATTTTCAAAAACCTACTTTTTTTAACGGAGTTGGTGTTGCATTTGACTACCATTAAAATGTGTTCCCCATTAAATGTTTCAGTCAACCCTAGCTGGTACTGAAGCTCGCTTTTTTTTCCCCTCATCTAGGTAATCCCTACCTTTTCTAATTGATTAATTATTTCTCAAAACGTCTCATTATGTTTAGGATGGAGATTTTAATAAATATTGTGGACGGTAGAGGCAAGGGTTTTCTCAGCGTGTAGCTGGATGTTGGTAGTAATGATGCGCTGTAGATTTTGATCCACAGTAAGTAAATTAAAAAAAAAAGGGCCTGGACTTGAACAATGTTCGACACCGAACTTCTTCCAAATAATTTGATATTAAATTACCCTCTGAATGTCAAATTAATTTCAAATTTTATTTTTTCCCACCAGATCGCTTATACACGTTGGTGAATCTGACAGAAATAATTTTTATGTTTTGGTCAAGAGTTAGGATGAACAGCTTCTTCAGGCCTAGGTTTCGGCTGAGACATTGATATTTCTAAAGGAATATTAATTTTTCTAGGGTCGAAAGGTGAAAGAAATACGGAAAGACTAGTTTGCTTAAGATCTGTTTTGGGGTAGATACATCGAATTGAAATTTAATTATGTATAAAAAGTATCGATCAAATACTCCGATAAGACTCATAGTTAGGTATTTTGTGATCTTGAATTCACTTCTCATAAGAATAATTCGTTTCTTCTTTCTTTGCTTATCGAATAAGAAAATTTTTGTTTCTTTTCTCCCCTAAATTTCATCCTAGGTATAAAATATAAAGATAGGTAGGTATGTTTTTTCCACGTGTAACACTTTTCTCTCATTTTCGAGAAAGTTTTGTCTTGGACGGTTCGGAATTTCAGAGATGTACGTAGTTTACCTATGCCTATTTTGTTTACAGGGTATAACTCAATTGGCTCAATTAAATATGATATAATATGAGGGGTTGGTACCTACGTTATTTCATTCTCTCAGCAAAGTTGTGTTATTTGAACAGTTTAGTTTGTATGTCTGGCGCCCAAAATTATTATTTCCTGCGAAAAATGACGTAGCTTTGTCAGCTGGGAAATAGCCGACGTTGAAAAGTACAATTACGGCCTACAATCTGCATCAACCAATTTTTGTGACTTACATTAAATTTCGCAAGACGAAGGGAGTTCTGTGATATTTTTGATTTTATCAAAATATTCGTTGAAAAAAGCGATCGAAGCGCAGTCTTCGAGTATTAACTACTGGATAGAACAATCGCCTTGATCCACCTATTAAGCTCCACACTTTCCTTCGCCCTCCGTCACCTCGTCATTTCTCAGTCGCATTGCGCCCGTTTTCGTTTCTCGACGTTGCACAACCACCAACCGGTCACGAGTGTAACTACCGGTTGGTCTGCGAGACCCGTTAAACGGTTCCATTCCTACAGAAACCACCTCTCTGCTGCTGCACGCACGACAAGGTCGTACGAGCAAACAAGAGGAAGACTGATTAACAGTACCCGATACTGACCACCATCTCCTGGTGTCTGAAATTCCGAGTAAAACTCTTCCAAGGTCGAGGAAGACTTTTTTTTTCCTCTCTCTCATTATAATTCCGTTTTTCTTTTTCTTTCGTCGTGTTTTTCTTTCTCTTTTTTTCTTCTCCTCACTTCTTCGCACCTTCTGCTGGATGGATATTTGCGTCTCTCGGTAGATAAACGCCTACGCTGTGGATTCCCTTTCAAATGGCAAACCGGTTCAAAGGCCAAACACTGTATTTTCCGCGACGGGCAACTCGAGAATTTTGTGTCGATACGTAGGTCGTGATCGTCGTACAAATATAATAATTTTGATGATAGCGGTGACCATTTTTTGGTTTCGCGATTTTATTCTGCTTTCTTCATTGTTTTCAAATTTTATATCAATTTATTTACCGATTGTTGACCCAGCCAGTAAATGGTCTTTTGTTCGTTGGGAGGAAAAGCAAAAGTAGAAACGAAAAAAAAAAAAGCTACAAAAAACAGAAAAAAACAAAAAAGTAGCCGTTGGTCACGTTTCGGAATCGAATGAAAACGTAAATTGCCAACGGCCATGTAACAGCGTTGGACTCTGAAAACGAGGAAATTAATCGAAAAATTCCGAATAGCCAACGAGGTCAAGTTGACGATCACATTCCAGTTTGGCTACAGGCTGTAGGTACGCCAAGTGGCGGTGTTCTCCAAAAACTTCGTGAACATTCTTTAGGAAATGCCCTAGTGTTTTGTCCGAAACATTTTTTAACGGATACGAATACGATTTTAGAGACATTACAGGTGGCTGTGTTTGTGTGTGTTCCGACAGTAACGTTGTGCTGAATTCATGCTATTATTGATAACCGAACCAGTATCTTAAGAAGATGGTGTACTATCAGTTAGAGGAAAACTATAAAGCCAGCAGTGGTGGTGCATGAAAGCGATTAATTTACTGCCTAATTAAAAATAATCTGAAGTGCGGGAAGGTCGTGTTGGTGAAATGTCACGAACGCCGATCGAGGGTATATTAATTTCAACTATACGTGTACGTATTGTGATCGTGTCTTCTTCTGTAGATTAACATAAATGACGTAGTCGTATTAACGATTGTGTTATGGTCTGCCTGATCTAGTGGTTCGCTGTCCGGCCTTACAAATCGAAAGGTCGTTGGTTCGAGACCGGCCGTCGTCATGGTCCTGGTCCAAAATGGCGGTGTATTCGGTTTGGTTGGATGAGTGCTGGCATAAATGCGTGGAAAATTCACGCTTCCATATCATCACCCCTTCCAACTCATATCGATATCGTTAATTTCTTGACACTGGGAAAAATGGCTACGTTGCCAAAGCTCAATCAATGAAAAAAAGAACTCGGCGCAGCAAACTACGCTAGGAAAGCAGGTTTTCAATAATTGTCAAAAATCATTCATTTCTCCTTACGTCTCTTTTCACATTTCATTGTACATAATATCTATTATGTTAAATTTTTTAAACATTTTTCTCGCATCCCGTTTTAAATCTCTGTTTACATCTGTCTGAATACGTCTTGATTTTTTATAAAAACTTTGAGAGGTTTTTCTTTTATATAGGTACCTACATATTTTTTTGATATTTACATATTTTCATAAACCTCTATGTCGGCATTCAGTATATTCACTGCTATCCATGTACCAAATTTCTGCTCTTTAGAATGAAAGTATTATGTCTTGAGCTTCAGTAATGGAAATTATGGCAGCTTCCATGAATAAACCACTCGACTAATTTTCATTATATGCGATAGGTATAAGTTTTTTTTAGATTTACAACCAACTACCTACCAAATTTCGGCTTAGCTTTATCGAATGATAATTATGTCTCCACCCTCATTAATAGAACTTTCATCAGCTAAACTGCTCCTGATTTTCAACAAACTGCGTTCCTGTTTTCATTGGTTTCAGAACCAGCTATAACCTATCGAATTTCAGCTCAATCGAATGATAATTACGTCTTGACCTTTATTGATGGAACTTATTCCGCCCCCTTGAAGCTCAACCACTCAATCGATTTTCGCCAAATACAATCTCATCCGAGATGATGCCTAAACCTACTCACACGCCCAACTTCAGTCCGATTGAACTAAAATTATGATCTCGATAGTGCTTACAAGATAAATGCCTGGCGTAGATACATGCATACATACACCCGTACATAGGGTCGAAAATTTATTATCATCTCCTTCATCGTGGGCGTCGGAGAAATTACTTATATGAGAGAAGGATGCGCCCATAAAATGATGCGCTGAAAAAACAATTTTTTCCAATCCGCTTATTTCATGAACTACGAACATGTACAACACTATAAATGATAAATCGATATTTACCTAATTAATAATTTTATAACTTTCTGTTTTTGCATTTGTTTTTTTTTTTCATCTTTGGCGAGATACAATTTCAACAACTTCTTATTTGGAATAAATTGTTAGTGAATTAAACTGATGTAAACTAGGTCATTTAATTTCTCAAGAAGTAGTCCGTGTGACGAACTACGACAGTTAAGTGACTCAATAGGCCACATACAGGTTGATATGGTCAAAAGTATTTTTTCAGTTCTCTGTAAAGTTTCAATGGAAGAACTGCAAAAATTGCAATACGTCAGAAACAGTGAGATTTCGACTTCCTATGCTTTTCCTAAAATGGCTCAGCGCGCAGTGATTTGTCGAAAAGAAAACAGTCATAAAATAAAATAAATGTGGCAATTCGCCTTGCTGTCATTTTTTATTAAATATTTTACTATTTACCTACTACTAAAAGCGCTGAAGAAGAAAAAGGGGGTAAAATACCCCGCTTGTGAGCGAACTGGGAAAAAATCAATATTAACTCCAGCAGATAAAATTTCTGTAATGGTTGAGCAATGTCACCAAATTTCGTTTAATATTTCAGTCATAGGTATTTGTTCTTTATTGATTCAAATTCCTGACCGTCTAGTTACCTGTACGGTATCATTTTCATACAGAAATGTGCAATTTTCTTACAAAATCTGTGCTAATTTTACTTCTTTTTGCTGGCATTAGAACGTGAAAGTGGAATTTGTCGAAAATTTCTGGCATAAAATGTAAACACTCGAATTCTCTGTAAGTGTAAAATTACAAAATTTATTTGGTGTAACCGCAACGGTTTTTTTATTTCTTTTTCTTGGTTTTTTCTTTTTTTTTATACCTAAATGTATAATATGTATTATAATATTATGATTGATTTATTCTTTGTATTTAATATGTTCTTGGTCATCTTTTTTAATTTTTTTCCTCTGTTTTACATAACTAGTTCATTGTACTCGACATGCACATACTACATAGGTACTACATACATCGTTGAAGAAATAATAATCCGTTAAGTCGAGTAAAACATTTTCAATTTACTGTTTAATGTTGGGTTGCTATGTGGTTTTTTTTTTTTTTCCAACTTCATAATACAGAAGAGAACCTTCAAGAGTGAGAGCTGTAAATAAAAGAGGGAGAAAAAGGGGAAAAAAAGGAAAAAACGCACACGCCGAATTGTCGGAATTGATAAATGGAGAATTTGTGTGTGTGTAATTAATCGTGAATAATGTGGATATGCGGAGTGGCGTTGAGACAGCTAGAGCTAATTTCAATTAGCCATTACAGAATCATTGACACGCACGATGTAATTGACTCCACAATGAGGGAGAAGTTGGGGAAAAAAATAGAAAAAGAAAAAAAAACATAATTTTTACCTCTTTTATTTTTACTGACATTATTCGTTTCATTTTGCATGCATGCATTCGATCCTTAGCTATCTCGTATATTCGCTTGGTACGTGCATTTTTTGCTAAACAATTTTTTCACTCATGAGATAACCTAACCCTGATTGCAGTTGACTTCATCGATAGGTACCAGTATACTTCACCTATTTTGCGGTCACAATAGGAGTTTCTCAATGGCGAAATCGTTCCGTACGATTGCTTATAGGATTTCAATGATCGATGGCAAACATCTTTTTTTTTTCTCGATTTATCGCATAAAATTACCAGCTCTTGGGTGTATTGCACAACGAATACATACTGCTTATGTTGGGTACCATACACGAATAGGAAATACCGAACTCATGGCGCGCACATACCGATACCGGTGAACAAAAAAGATGCAATTTACAACAGCCTTGGATAAAAATTCTTGAAAATTTCCGCAGTTTTAATTCCTGCTCCGACTCCTCATCTTTGTGAGACGATATCAAGTGTAAGTCCAGGCACTTCACTTCTGATTTTTTATACTCAAAAAATTGGAACAAATTTTCTTCCGCTCGGATTGAGTGGAATGAATTTTTCAAAAATAACGTAGGCACTGAAAATTTCACCTTCAGCCCCCAAACTTTGCTAGCTTTTATTGATGAGTAAAAGCTAGATCGTGATAGTCTTGCTCTTACTCCTCAGTCCAGTCTTGGTCTTTGTTTTGCATACTTACTGAGTCTTTATTTTTAGTTGCCGTTTTGTTAACAAATTTTTCAGTACTACTGATGGCTAAAATGAACTTTTCATTCATTTCTTTTCAAAATGTGAAAGAAAAAAATCGAAAGCTCAATGAGTACTGCAAATTATTCAAGTACCTAGCCGAATTGTGAATTAACATGGGTCAGTTGAAAATTTGTGTAGGTATCTTACGTTTTAGTGTGACGCGATTATAGTTTAGTCAGATGAACATCAAAATGAGTAAATAAAAAAAACATTAGGACACAAATATTCAGTTAGTAGGGTTCTTAGGGTTGGGTTGGTCCCCTAGAGCAACATACCATAAATTACACCCTCTAAGCCTCTTGCAGTTTTGTGAGCGGGTGTTCATCCCCAAAAATTTTGTTTTTCTCATTTTTTTCCCGCGAATTTCAGTTTTGTGATAAAAATAGTTCGATAAAGAATTTTAATAGTTCAACATGAAATTTCTTACAAAAAAGATTCTATGCTACCATCCCCTCCAACTTCACTGCCTATCTGTTTACACCATCTTGGTGAGAATGTTGTATCAGTTTTGCTTCATGAGAACTGATAGGCATTGAAGGTTGAGAGGATGATAAGGTTTTATAAAAGGGGGCTGGATGGGTAGAAAATATGTATTTGGTTTGCTAATTATGTAAATAGTATAATAATTACGAGTTATATTTCTCATATAATGCTATTGAACATATTCACTGAAGAACGGTTGTTTTCAAGACTTTATAGTGGGGAAGAGGGAGTTGAATAAAAAGTGCATTCAACCTTTTTTGTAGGAAATTTTATGTCGAACTATTTTTCACAGAATTATCTTATTATAAAATTGAAATTCGTGGAAAAAATGCGAAAAACCAAATTTTGGAAGATAAACCCTCTCCCAAAAATTTTAAGAAGCCTAAAAGGGTGCAACTTTCAGTATGTAACTCTAGGGACCCACCCAACAACTTTTTGCAGTTGAAGTTTGTGAGCTAATTTTTTTTGTAGGATTTGACAGGACTATTAAGTCATTACCGGCTATTACTTTTGAATGGTGTACTGTTTTCCTCCTGTTAACATGGGTATGTTTTTCTCCCTGAAAGCCACTCAGGAGAGGAGCAGTGACAGGAAGGCGCCTTCAGAGGGTGATTTTACTGTTTCTAAGTAGGTTTATATTTAAAATCTATTTATTAATCTTGGTGTCATGGAACCACCTGGGGGTGGGGGTAGGTACGTTTTTCGTTTCATAACTCAAAGAAAATTTTGGCACCAACAGCTCAAATTCATATATATAAGCCAATTTATTGTTACCCGGGTACAGATTGCAATTTTGATCCGATAATCATGAAATTTGGAACGAACATTAATACTAAGCCAAAGACTTGACCTATTGATTTTGTTTTAGATAAGCCGTATGGTTCTTCCGGCACGACTATTTTTGTTTTTGTTTTGGCTATAAAATTTTTAATTTTCTACCAATAGCTACGAAATTCGAAACAAATATTTACTATGATATAACTTGCTATAAATTTGGCGTCGATCGGGCTTTCGGTACTTCCGGTATGGCTATTTTCATTTTTATTTTAGCTATAAAATTATCAGTTTTCGATCAATAGCTACAAAATTTGTAAAAAATATAACTTGCTATGAATATTGGTTCTGATCGGTTGCACGGTACTTCCGATAACACTATTTTCTTTTTTATTTCCCCTATAAAATGCCTAATTTTGAACCAATAGGAAAGTAATTCGGAACAAATATTTATTGCTATCTATTAATAACTTTTTAATGAATATTTAATTTTATATTTTTCGAAAACCTACTTTTCTAACGGAGCTGCTGCTGCGTTTGAGTTTTTTTTAATATCTTTTCATGTAGCGTGTGGTCTTGATCTTTTAATTTTACAAAAAATGCGAGATCAAGACTAATTTTGCTCATTACTGCTTGTCATGTTAACAGTATATAATGAAAATGTGTCCTAAATTAGTTTTTTCCGTACGGGTTAATATCTTTGTCAGTATCAATTAAGTATACTGCAAAAAAAAAAAATTGTTCATAAAAAATTCAACTTTCAACTTCCTGAAAAAAAGTTACTATCTATATTCACTTCAGTCTGAAAAATCTGAATGTTTTGTCTAAACTGGATATTTATGAAGTTGAAAAATTGAAGATAGAAGAAGAAAGCTTTTTTCTTTCTTTCTCTTATTTTTCCCTTTTTTTTTCTCGAAAAACAAGAAAAATTATATCATTGGTAATTTTCGTTTCCCGGTGTCAGCTAAAGTTTGGTTACACTAAGTGTACTCATTTAACAAGGGAAAATAGCGTTGACCTCGCTAGTTATCCCTTTGATCATGCCGACATTTTTTATGACTTCTAATGTAAACATCTTGAGGAAAAAGGTTTTCATGACTCCGTCAAAAACTTAAAGTTGTATAGATCTAGGCCTTACATTGAGCAAAAGTTATTAAATACGAAATATATGTACAATTTCTCTTTCTTTGATGAAGTGCATGTACACTTTAGACATTTCGTAAGTTTGTACTTCGTTTTCATTTCATCAGACTTAATGAAAATTATCTTGCTCGCTTCCTGACCCTGCAGAAACTAATTAACCATAATTTAGATGGTGCGTTGTTTCTTTTTCTGTGAAGAATGTAACTCTAACTTTGATCGCACTAGGCTAGGAAGATGGTGACGCTGCTATTTTGAAGAATACCTTGTTAAGATGACGAATAGGAAATGAATACGTATTTCCTCTTTAGGTGCCTAGTTTCGTATGAAATTTTTTATCTTTCCTTCTTGGATACGAGAAATCGGGAGAAAAATTAATTTATTGTTACAAAAATGTTTGGTTGACGAACAATAGAACTTGAGAACGCGTTTTCTCAAACGAATTATTGGAGCGGAAAAGTCGTTTTTTTCTTTTTCGCTCTTCCCTTTTATCCTTTTGTGAAAAGACGCCAAAAATTTTCCTTTCTCTTTTTCTCGCCTGGTCTCATTTTTATTTTCCTATTCTTCTTTACGCGAAAAGAATGGTCAATTTCTGGAATTGGCTTTGTGTTGTGGCGACTTTCGAGAGGATGGCGGAAAACCAAGAAGTTCACGACTTATTTAGCAACATTTAACATTTAACAGAGAAATGTTTCAAAGAAACAAGATTATTTGTGCGAAAATTTCATTTTATTTTATCCGAATAACTGTTTTTATACATTCTTAGAGATACAGCCTTCTTTTTCCTTTGAAATTAGTTTTATTTCGAAGAGAATGAAACTACTTGATTATTTTGTTTATTTATTTTTTATCCTCTATTTTATTCCATATATTCCTTAAGTTTTTTTAAATTTTTTGCCAATTTCGTCCCAAAGTCCTGAAACTGATACTTTTGAATTGAGTTGTAGATGAAGGAAAGAACAAAATATTTTGTTTGAATTCGCATCACCGACGTCCAACTATTTTTTGGGAGTTCCACCTGAAATTTATGTTAATAACTTACGTTGAAAGTTGAAACTGTACACTTTTTAATTGCATTTGTTGCAAAAATCACTCAAAAAAACACAAAAATAACCAGACTCAAAAAATCATGTGAGTTTTCGTAAAATTTGTAGTTGTTTTGTCAGTATCCTTATTTCAGTGCTTTCATCCACAGTCTCCTTTAATCTACAATTTTTACCAATACAAATGTTTTCAAATTTCGCAATGTTATCTTTTTTATTCTTGAATAAAACTTTTTTCAAAAAATAGAACCAATCCCAAAAAAAAATAGATAAAAAATGCTCAAAAGAGAGAAATAACTTAAAATTTCTCCAGCAAGATGTAGCCGTTAAAATTATTCAAAGGAGTTGTTTACCCCTTTGTTCCTGAAAAAAAAAAACTAACGCAATTATACTCCGCTAGAAAATGTAAGTTTGCAAAGGTATTCTTCCAAACAGCTAAAGCATAATGACTGGTTATTCAAATTGTTTTTAAACCAACTTCTACTCCAACCTTAAAGGATAGTAAGAAAACCTGATCCTACAAGATGGGAAAACAAAATCAGTTAATAGTAGACGAAGTGATACTAGAATCGAAAAATCTTCCAATAGGTACTTATCTCCAATGAAATTATGGTGCAAATTATCGAAGATTCAGATTATATGCAAATAAGTAAATAAAAGCTCTGGATCGAATGTGGGGTGGGAAAAAATCGAATGTTTGAAGTAGTTGTGTTTGACACAAGAGATTTTCTTAATCCCCCTTGGAAAATAGACCTTATACAACTATTATTTTATCAAAGAAGAATAAAAATGCAATCACAAAAAAACCTACTGAATATGGTACTGATTTTGGAACAAAATGATCAATTATAACCAAAATCAGTAGGTCTGGTCCTTGTATTGGAGGTAATCTGTGTTCTAAATTTTGTTATAATCAAACTAGAATTATGATATTTATTGAGTAAACAAGCAGTTGTTACTATCAACAGCCCGAGGGAATGAACTGAGAAACCAGCTGCAACCAAATTTGATAGCTGTTAGAATTGTGTTAAATCAGTTTATGTTTGAAATTTTGTAAATATTGTCTTATTTGTAGAGTAAAATAAGTAGAGAATATAATGGATAGTTTAAACTCACTGTTTGATTCTCCTCGACTTAACACCTGAAAAGTTGAGTAAGGGGAAAAACTGTACTATGGATCATATAGATTCTCTTGATTTATTCTCTAAAAGTTGAAATTTCCATACTTTATGGAATACAGATTGGGACAAGAGAATTGAAAAAATCACGTTTAAACCATCCTCAAGGGAAACAGAAGATAGGAAAAAATACAATATACAACCTTTAAAAAACACCTGGTGCGGTTGGTTAAGACTGAAGCTATAAAACCGTTGCCTCGTGTTTTAATTCAGGAAGGGGAGGTCAGTGGGAGGAGGGGTGAAAATTCACTTTTTGCGGGCAATATTTTTTTAGGCTTAAACGAGTTTTTTTTTGATCAGGCTTGACAGGAGGAAATAACTCTAAATTACTAATAACTTGAGAATAAATTGACCAATAAGAACCACAATTGTTAGGTCTAGTCCTTGTATTAGAGGTAATGTTTGTACCAAATTTTGTGACTGTTGGACAAGAATTGCAACCTTTATTGAGTTGAACCCTTCTAATAGCTCCAGGATATGAACCATACCGTCCAGTCATAACCAAATTTGAAAGCATGTTAGAATACTTCTCACTGAAAAATGGAATATCGTCAATATAACAAATGTACAACCCAATTTTTTCAGTCTGAGCTATACGAAAATTATTAAAAAATTCAGGATGTATGCCAACTATCTCATTGTTCTGCCGAAATAACGAACAGTGTTACCAGGGCAGCACAAGCCACAGCGCTGCGAAGCGACGCTTTAGGGCTTGTGTATTACACCTATACTTAATAATGTAATACATAATGAATTTCAGCTTTTAGTGGTAAAATTTTTCTTGGTTTATGAAAAGAAGAACGTACTCTACCATCCTAGGTCATTTCATGAAATCGAAATTAACATTGTAGAGTTTCATAGGAAACGTACATAAAAAATGAGAGAAAGACATAAATATGACTTTTTTCATTTCACGACAACTGTTATTGCATTAGGTTGTTAACCCGGAAAACATTGAAACAAACACGAAAAAAAAGTCATAAATGAGAGGAAAAGGAAAACGAATTTTTTATGGGGTTTGGATAGAATTGGGGGTAAGCGGTAGCTGTAATCTACGCATGAAAGACAAGGGCTAAAACGGTACACGGTACACGTTTATAGTACACTTTTTTCTTTGGCTACCCCCCCAGACCTGGATTTTCTCTTGCCGAATTCGCCTCGTCTGTTTGGAAAGGCTGTATCCGCCCACACTCTCACTTGGTTTATGGCTTATGCTTCATTCGTCAAGGTCATCTTCTGCAATCACCATCGAATATTCTATGTATGCAATTTTCGTGAAAAACATCAACGATGATAGAAATTAAAAAATCCGAAAATCACGAACGGAGCACTGTTGTAGACCCAGAATATGTGATATTTCAGATCAATCGCTTAACGTTGGATAAAAGAAATAAAGAAAATTGTACTTACAGTTGTTCGGTTTTCCTAGAATTTTCGTTTAAATTGCACTCGTCCATGCAGTTTAGTCAATTGACTCGTAATTTTATGGCGTAATCTACGTTCTACGTTATGAGAAAATAAAAAACGTTGTAGGAACCATATCATTAAATTGATATGAGGGAAGGGAGGGCGGTTAAGCGAAAATATGAAATTTTGTACTAAAATTATAACCCGTACCGGGGAACCTTCGAATTACACTTTTAAATATTGAAGGCCTCTAAAAATGAAGCGAAATAACAAAAGACTGAAATCTTAGGCAAAAACGTATGAAAGAAATAATAGATCTCTCATTCGTATTCGTTACCATATTATGAATTACCTTGTTTTTATTCTCCTGCCCTCGTCGGGGCGCATGTATAAACTGTAAATTCGTGCACGAAAAGAATATTTTCCACAGATAATGCGAAAATAAATTTTTTTATTTAAACTTGTATGCTCATATACATATACGTCATATATGTAGGTTCTTACATATAGGTATGTGTTTAGCTCTACACAACAAAAACTCGGTGAACGAGTAATTCGATTTTCTTTTTCTCTGCTTCTTCTTTTTGCTACCTATATAGGGTGAATTCAGTGAATAAAACCAGCATTTTGAAGGGTAGTTGAAGTCAAGGAGTGGAAGAGGGTGAAGACGAATTAACCCGCGTGTATTCAAAGGGAAATAAGTGGGCGCTGCCAAAATGTACGAGGAGTTATGGAGCATATAAGATCTATTGACGTTGAAAAAGTTTGTTCATTTTTTTTTTTTTTTTTTTTTTTTTAAAGAGAAAACTATCTATCGTTAGTTATTTCGTTATTGTTTACATTGTTCGAGCAAAATGCGTTATGGACTTAGAATGTTTGAATGGGTTTTAGAAATACCTTTTTTTCGACAGTTAAACTACCATTGCTTATTGACTTCTAACTAGGAGAAATGGCCGACGTTGCAGCAGATTGAAGTGGTTTTGCATAAATTTTTGGCCGGATTGTATTGAAGTTAATATCAAAGTAGGTGCCTATTAGTTATTCTAAAAGCACGTCATGTGGTGCATCAAATAAAGTAGCGTTAGTGCTTTTGTACTGCAGTGGTGTTGCTCCTATTCATTCACTTCATATCGACGCAGTTGATTTTTAGAATTTTTGACTCTGCTTACGAGTTTTGCGTATATAGGCGTAATTAAGGGAGGGAACTTTCCCTCTGGATTTTTGGTGGATTTTTCCCTAAATATTGAAACATTGTTTTGTTTTAAAATATATCATGCTTCGCCAGCTTTTTATTCAGTTTTTTTATAAATGTGATATTAAAATCGACGTTACAAACGGATAGATGGTGAGGATGATGAAAATTTTCCGTTTCATGAGGAAAGAAAATGATCGGTAGCAGTTTCCCATTTGACATAATTTTTTTAAATGTATTTATGTACATGTGTATGTACGTATATATCTCTCAAATTTTGAATTCACGGTTTTGAGAAAACTGAAGAAGGGATAGCGCTGAAATTTTCGTGCAATGTAGTCCCAGGTCTGATAGGAAATTGTTGCCTATTGGTTGAGTAGTTTCCAAGAAAACTGAAGAACAAAAAATTCTTTTCAAGTTTATTTTTTTAGCTTTCTGTGGGAACTGTCGCACCCTGTCCATATATCAAATATATTCGCCAATTACAGCCAATGGTGGAATGGTCGTGGGATTAAGTTCTCCCCTTCTAGGTGGCGAATAACTTGTAGGACGCCGGTTCGAATACCCGAGCCGGTAGTCCAACAGATTTTGCAGAAACTACAAAAGGAATCGGGCTGAAATTTTCATAATAAGTTTTTCTCATGTAAACGTAAGTCTGATAGAAGTTTAGTACCTATTAGTTCACTAGTTTCTGAAAAAATTGGAAAAAAAAATTGTTGAAAAAGTTGTTTTTCCAAGATTTTGAGGAAATTACAAATGGGCTGAGGTTTAAATTTTTACGATACATTTTCCTTACATACATGCAGGTCTGATGGAAGTTTTGTTCCTATTCATTGGGTAGTTCTCCAGAAAACTGAAAAAAAATCTTATTTTACGGTTTTGAGACAACTGCGAAGGGAGAGGGCTGAAATTTTAACGAAAAATAGTTACATAGGACTAGGGGCTGCGATCATGAACTGAATTGATAATTGATAAGAGTTGATAGCCTATGTATTTTAAATGGGTTTTCAATCGCTATCAATTATCAATTCATATTTAATAATGCAATACCTAGCTAAATAATTTTTAAAATGCCAAATTTGCCTCGAATTTTTTATTATTGGAAAAAATTTCTTTGTTTTTGTTCCTAACCAGTGCATTGTTTGCTCCTATTGGAATTTCCTTATTGGTGCACACGCACGTGTGCTTGGGTGGTTTGGCCGGCCATGCCTAGTGGTTTAGTTAAACAAAAAATAAACAATTGCGATAATTTTTTCAATTTAGATTTGTTTTTTGAATTGTAAATGAAACTAGCAAATCGGTTTTTTAGCGAAGTATTGCTGCGCTAGAGTTTACGCCTATGGTTGTGTATCTAGGGTGGCAACTATGGTATCACGTTAGGCCTTCAGAAGTTCAAATATCTTTATAATCATTATTTCGTCGTTGATCAACATTCTTAAACAACCTCATCTTTTAATCCAAACATTAAAATAAAGGAATCTAGTATTTTAAATTGCCAATATATATGCTTAAGAATTTTGGTGACACTCAGAAAAATAACTCTCTTAAGTATTTTATTTTTTGAAGGGGAAAAATTCTGGATGCTATTTTGTTAGTAGCAAAATTATTCTTTGAAAAATTGATTACTTATCATGTATTTTATGTATTATAATGTTATGACAATTACAGATTCATGAAAAAAAAAAAAAAACTAAGGGAATTTATTCAGTGGCAATGGCTTTTCCAAGCAGTTCAGCCAAGGGGATGAAATTCTAAATTTAATCCACTTTCTTATAACAAAATTCTTAACTTCCAGAAAACGGAAAAATTAAGAAGCAAAAAAAATTTAAAAATGTCATCAATTAGCACAATGTTTCCAACTGTGATAAAGCCAGTTGGTTATGCACCTCCACATTCATATCGAGGAGCCTTCATTGCTAGTCATATTAGAATTCAAAAACAATGCGACTCGTTGAACTCTGTTCTGTTTCAGTTGAATAAATTGAAATTTTCAAGCCTTGAACTTCGTACGGTGATATTTTTTCTGTATATCTGCAGTTCAGTGGGTCGAAATTTTATTCAGTTGTGAGTAAGGTGTACCCCACCTTTTCTCGGCTGCAGTGAATAACGAATTTTGGTCTTTTAAAAATTCTCATTATTCTGGCGGTATTTTCATTGGATCTGCTTTTTTGCGATATTCCTATCATAATGTGAAAGTAGTAGAATAGCACGTAGTGAAGATCGTTTCATTTTAGAAATAGGTATTGCTCATTGCACTCGACTAAAATTGTATAATGCATGTATAGATAAAGCATGTTTCGTGAAAATTTTCTGACTAATTTTTGTTGCCGCTTTAAAATTTACTGCCAGGGAATGAAAATAAAAACCAATACACATACTTACTCACACACAACATGTATTTATAGGTGAAAATACTCATAAACAGGTGTGGTGCATGCAATTAAATTACACCTGTATACGATCGAAATTTTTTAAATTGTTGTCCTTACGTTACGAAGTATGAAACAGTAAATTAAAATTTCATGCATCTACAGGGAAAATTTCAAAAACATTTGATAAATGTTTGTAAATAGAGGCAAACTTATGAACGGTGATACTTTCTTGAACTTTTCAAATAAATCTTTACGTTAATTAGGAGTTAATTTTCGCGTCGTTTTACGCGTCAGCGTCACCTGAAATATATCAGCACCATCACAGTCACCATTTTGGGAACCAGTTACCATACACGACCTTTCCGTCAAAGTTTGAATCCCCCACCATAAATACCTGAGTTATCGTGGATTCCTTATCGGTAAATAACAATACAGTACATTAATTCTATCGATAAAAAAAAAAATATTGTTTTACCTACCGAACGATGATTTACCAGCTTTTTTCCAACGTCATTGACAATTGTCGATTGTGCAATGTGTCAATTAAAAATAATTTTCAGTCGTTATGTGATTGGCGAACATTGAGAGATAGACGCTGAGAGAAAAATGAGAAAATAAACTATCAGCGCAAATTGATGGCTAAACTTGGCCGTAAAAAAAGTGTGGCTGGTAGAATCTGTTGGTAAATCGTCGACGCAAGTTGACTAGTTTTATGATTGGATACCACAGATTTAGTACGCGTTTTGTTTTAAGGGTGGAAATGGGTGAAAAGGATTGTTTTGTTAACAGGAAGTTCGATACCAACTAAAATTTGAAACGTATTGCTGCTACTGGATTCTGTATGTGTATTTATACTTTATACGTTACAGTCTGTATTATCACACAGTATTCTCTTTGCCAAGTAAACGAATCCGTAGCATGTCGCAGCAACGTAATCCCTGAGGGGTGGCATAGTTGACAATGAAGACAAATTTTTCGAATATTCCATCTGGTGTCTTTCGTAGATGTGTACTGGTTGAATTTACGGAGAGTGATTGAAAATCTCACATAACAGACTAGAGTTGTCAAGAACGTGCGTAGTTTTGGTTGTACAGGCTGAGCACATGCTTAGGGTGATCCAGTTTATTTTTACAAATACCGATGGTTGCAAAATCCGAACGGTTGTCGCATGCTGGCTCCAAATGAATGTTATCGTGGGCAAATCCCTCTGGTTTTCGCCTGCTTTTACTCCGTTTGCTTGCAAGTGTAGCATTAAAATTGATTTCACAGAGGGGTTGTGGCTTGTTTGGTGTAGGTAGATGCTACCTACACGGGGTTCATGGAACCTAAGAGGGAGACAATGGTTTACGTGCAGGGCGACCAAATTATTTCTCAGTACCAGTAGCCAGCCGGTTTAAGTGCCTAACCGTACACAAAGCATACTTCCTAACTGGGGCAATCGTCCAAAGGCGATGCGGTACCATATACAGACCACAGCACGTACACTGTCAGTGAGTATGTAAATATTACATACTCACTTGCCTCAGTTTACCGCCTCAATGGTAAACACAGAAACGCATCGTCTGTATGAGTGCATACAGACTATGTACTTTGTTTAACGTGCAATGCACAATTAGTATGGGTCGCGGACTTTGGTCTGCAAGCCGTCTGTCGACGCAGGGCCGAGCCCTGAGGGAGGCAAAGAGGAAAATGTCCCCACAGCCACTCCCCTCCTAGTATTTTCGTACGAAAAGACTAAGTCCAGTCATACCCTAAAAGTTGGGGGGACATTGGACTGAAAATTGTCCAGTGGGATTACGTCCTCTGTAAGACCTAGCTCCTCCAAAGAGGATGTTGCAAAGGGCCTGGCCTAAGGCATGGCCAGTAAAAGTCCCCGCATTGTAATTGAGGATCCTCCGCTGGTTATAGTTAGCACGAGATCGTGCTCCTCTCTTTTTATTTTTGTGCCTAATCGCCTGAGTGGAGTTTCTGGAATTTGTATTAGGAATGGAATTCCATTGTTGGATGATAGGCTGTATACGGGTGTCCGGTCTATGGACCGTGATTTTGGAGCGAGAAGGCTGAATGCTCCTAGATGGGTCCACGTCCATGAGGGTAATCATGGATCATGAAGCATCCTAGGTCTCGCCGATAGGAAGGTGGCAAGGAAGAGGTTGGGTCATTTCAGTTAAAACTGAACTGACGTCAGGTCTCGGAGTGGAACTCAAAGCGAGATTGCTCGCCGAAGAAGAAAGTTAGGAAAGCATGATGTCATGTTCCCGATTACTCTGTTCCTGCTCTTCTGCGAAGAGGGCTTCCTCATAGTCGAGCAAAGGTTCAGAAGAGTTGATGGAAGACATTGTGATGGATTGCAAATGTCAATTAAGAAAATGGAAAAATATTAGAAATTTTTCAAAAGTGATTTAGGCACAGAAATAGGTGTTCAAATTGAACAAATTACATGAAATTAGAATGCGATGTTGCTCGGAGCGTAATCGACAAACGAATAATTTGTGTATTGCTCTTGGCTGTTTCATTTTGTACAAATTTGTCGTCGAGTTTATCATAATTCATCTCAGCATAGAAGATTTAGTATTTTCCCACCATTTAGAAATTCCCACGTAGTGCAAAATTTGTTGATTTAAATTACCACGTGCTTTTATGTGGGTCAACGTATTCGAGTGAATGAACTTTTATTCTTTTATATAGGTCAATGTGATAAGGAACGGTGGTGCGATGTCCTTATTGCAATGTACGTTGTGGTATGTTCTGTGATAAGGATGTGTGTCATTGCAGTTGCACCGTTTCTCATTTTTTGTCAGCTGATTTCTGTTTTTGTAAAAACGCACGTGAATTTATTTTGAATTTCACGATAGATGTTTTATTTTCAAGCTGATTTATTTTTGATTTTTATGACCATTTTTTGATGTTTTAATTTTTGTTTAACCTTCTGCTATGTTTTGATGCAGGGGTTGATGGTGAATAAATTTATTTACTTTTTTATAACCATTTATTTTTCTATGGTTTGGAAATTAGGTGGTTTTTGTATGAGTGAATTTTGTATTTGTGATCATGTTTTGGTTTAGCTATTTTAGTGTTGAGCTAACCTTTCTGATCTACGACTCGGAATTTGATTTCATTTTTTATAACTACCTTTAGGCCTGCCTCTTTTATTAGGCTTTATAGGCGCTTTTGGATCGTAGTAATATTTTCGTACGTTGTCGTCAAATTTGACAACTTTTTTAGATTTGGTTTTTGCAGCCATTTTTTCCAAATTTAGTTTGAGTACATCGCTATGCATTTCTTGCACTATTTCTGGTTGTGTTAATAGCTTTTGAGTGTCGGTATTTTGTTTGACAATTTCTTGTGGATCTTTGACTATGTTTATGTCAGTATCCATATCTTTTTCCTTGCAATTTTTTATGACATTGACTTTATCATCTGCTATTAAGAATGCAGGTTTGACACGATCTATTGAGACTTTTTTCTCTTTATCGGCTATGAGTAGGGTGAACGTTTTTTCTGTTCTATCCACTACTTTATAGGGACTGGTGTAGGGTTTCTGCAAAGCCTTTTTCATCCCTTCTTCTCTTAAGAACACGTGTGTAGTTGTCGCTAAGTGTCTCAAGACATAGGTTTTAGGTTTGCCATGAGTTGCAGCTTGTTTTAAAAATTGACTTGCGTCGTCTTTTATGTTTTGTACTAATGTTTCAGGGTTAATTTCTTTGGTTTCATAGAAAAAGTCCCCTGATAAGCGCAATTCCTCACCAAGTGCTAATTGAGCAGCTGAGTGTCCAGTATCTGTTTGCAAGGCTGATCGGAGGCCTAATAAGATGGTTGGTAGCCTATCAATCCATCTTTTGGTGTTGTGTGCCATAATTGAGGCTTTTAGAGCCCTATGCCACCTTTCCACTTTCCTGTTAGATTGTGGGTGGTAAGTGGTGGTGGACCAGTGTTTAGCACCCAAGGTCTTTACTAGCTCATTGAATATTTGGCTTTCAAATTGTCGACCTTGGTCTGTAGTTATGCTTTGGGGCACACCGTATCTAGCAAACCACGTTGAATATATTTCTGCAGCTACTGTTGAGGCTGACATTTCCGTGAGTGGAATTGATTCGGGCCAGCGAATAGGTCTATAATGGTCAGCAGATACTTGTAGCCACGAGAAGGTGGTAAAGGACCAACTAAGTCTATGTGAATGTGTTTGAATCTGTCAGTATGTCTAAATTTCCCAAGTTTCGGTTTCGTGTGTCTGCCAATTTTAGATTTCTGGCAATTTAGACAAGCACGAGCCCAGTTGTTGCAATCTTTTTTTATATTGAGCCATATAAATCTCGAGGTCATTAATTTAGTCGTACTCCTAGGTCCAGTGTGTGATAAATTATGAACACTGTCGAACGCCATTTTCCTATATTTTTGTGGAATATAGGGTCGTTCTTGACCTTGGGACACATCACATGTTAACATGATTTTTGTGCCAGGGAGTCTTTTTTGTCTCAGTTGTAGACTTGATTTGTCTGAAGATATCAATTTTAATAATTCTTCATCCCCTAGCTGTTCAATAGCTATTTCAGCGTAGGGTAACTGAGATGGCACTGAGACAGATTCTATTTGGCTCAGAGCATCAGCTGGTGTATTTAATTCCCCTTTTATATACCTGATGTCTGTTGTAAATTGGCCTATGAATTCTAAGTGTCTCATTTGCCTTGGCGATGCATGTTCTGCTCTCTGCTGGAATGCATGTGTGATAGGTAGGTGGTCTGTGTACTCAGTAAAAGTTCTACCTTCTACATTATGCCTAAAGTGCCTTATTGCAGCATTTATCGCCAATAGCTCCCTGTCGTACGTACTATAATTTTTCTCAGCCTTTGATGGTTTCCACAAGAAGAATGCTAAAGGTTGGTTTTGATCATTATCAATTTGGTACAATGTTGCACCAATTGCAAAGTCTGATGCGTCTGTTGCTATGCATAATGGCAGACTGTCATCTGGGTGAGCTAATTGGAATGTCTGGGTAGAATTTCTTAATCCAAATGGCATTCGAAGATATTCGAAGAGGCCGAATGGAGTTATTAGTGCTGTTTTTTTGATATTGTTTTTAGCCATAGGTATCTGGTGGAAAGCCCAATTCATATCAATTTTGGTAAATAGATATTTTCCTTTCATGTTTATATTAAAATCCATGATATTAGGAACTGGATGTCTATCTGGTTTTGTTTGAGCATTTAGGCGTCTGTAGTCATCTACTATTCGCCATTCTCCACCTGGCTTAGGGATGATATGAATGGGTGAGCTCCATGAGCTATTTGAGGGTCTACAAAACTCCTTCTTTTACCATTCTATCGAATGAATCCTTAGCCACTTTTAATCTATCTGGAGCTAAGCGTCTTGCTTTTGCTACGCAGTGTTGTCCTACAGTTTCTATTATATGAACTGTGTCATGTTTATATGTCAAATTTGGATTAAAAGTTAGTTCGGTGATACCAGGAAAATCTGTCAATATATTGACGAATTTATCATTTGATTGCGTGCACGCATTAATTATATTAATTATTTGATAATTTTTAGTTTTTCCTTTTATGTGTTCACTGGTTGTGGATTCTATTAATTATTTATTTTTAAGATCAATCAATAGTCCATAATAGGCTAAGAAATCTGCTCCTAATATAGGGTATTTGACATCAGCTATGGTGAAAGTCCATTTCATTGGTTTGTTAAAACCTATATTTACTTTGCATTTTTTAATTCCATATGCAGAGAAACTATGGTTATCTACTGCATTTAATTGGGATTTCGGAGTGTTATTCTTGTGCTTGATCTTGGCTGGCAGTAAGCTTATATCTGTGCCTGAGTCAGCAAAAAATTCCCTCCTTTTTGACCTGTCCTGTATGAACAGGCGGCGAGAGTAGTTATCTGAGGGGTTGGTTGCCACTGTTACGACCCCTCTCTCTAGTTTGACTTACTGGGAGATTTTTGATTGTCTCTAACCTTATCCAATTCAGAGAGCAATTCCTTTTTCTTTTGCTCGTCTTTGATCATCCTTTTGGCATAGAATTGGCAGGTGATTTTACAGGTCCTGGCATTTTCTCCTCATTTATTATGGTGGAAGCAATAGTCTTCATGCCTATTCGGATTTTTGTATTTGGGTCTAGATTTAGACCTTGGTGGTGTTCTGCCAGGGCTGTTTTTTCTGCTATTATTTCTGTGGTCACGAGATCTAGAATCTCGTTCTCGCCAATTTCAGTTTTTGGAATAGCTGTTTCGATTTCCATTGCTGCTGTTAGTGTTTTTATGTTCCATTTTCAAAGCAGCAATTTCAGCTCTAAGTTCCACTATTTTGGATTTTTCTGCTGAGATGGCACTGATTGCAGTTTTACCTGTGTATTCCAGTGCCTGTTCAGCAGCTTTGGCCAAATTTATCAATGCTTCATCACTGGTAGCGTTTGTAAGATTTAGAGCTCCAAGTGATTGCACAACTGATGTAGGTAGTTGTTGGCAAAATCGGTCAGCTATTACCAAGGGTGATAAATGGTTATCCCCTTTTTTCATGAGTTTAGCCATAAATACTGTGGGCTTGTCATCTCCAATGGATATGCCTCTCATCAGTTCTCGAATTTCCTCTTGAGTGGTTATGCCAAATGCAGTTCTTATTTTATTCTGGAACCAACTGTACGAATCTTCTGCTTCGTCAGAACATTCCATGATGTCAGGACAAGCTTTTATTATTTGTGCAGGCATATTTCCAAACAATTGTCTGTATCTGTGCTCTCGAGGAATCTCCTCGAGTCGGAAACAGCCGGTCAGTTGTATAAACCAGGTTTCTACGTCCTTTGGGAGAAACTTTGGTAGTTGGATCCGTTTTTTGTGTGTATTTTTAGCGTTTTCTTCGACCTTCTTTTTGTCGTACTCCGATATTGCCTTGGCTACGATCTCCTTCATATATTGATCGAACAGCTCTTTTTCTATCTGAGCCTGTTTCTCAGCCAGTAACCTACGTTCTTTTTCCTCTGGATTTTCATTATTTTAGTTTCCTCGTTGTTTAGCATTATTTTTCGTATTATTTTTCTGTTTCTTAATTTTTGGAAATCCAGCTTAACCGAATTTGTAGCAGAAATTATTGTTGGACTATTTCCTATCTAGCAGATGTATATGCGTGTTCTACCAAGATTTCGTTGAACTGTCCAGTTATGGGGAAACGTTTATTTGGTATAGGGGGTAAATTTCCCACTCCTTAGTCAACTAATAGTCACCTAAGTCACATCAGCTATTTCTAGCCAATGTAAAAGTCGCATCCAAGCCACACTTATCAGCAGAGCAATTTCTCACTTGTCAAGCGTTTTCACGCCTGAACCACTGTAGCAACGTCGAGGTCACCACTGTGGCTTGTTTGGTGTAGTAGATGCTACCTACACGGGGTTCATGGAACCTAAGAGGGAGACAGTGGCTTACGTGCGGGGCGACCAAATTATTTCTCGGTACCGGTAGCCAGCCGGTTTAAGTGCCTAACCATACACAAAGCGTACTTCCTAATGGGGGCAATCGTCCAAAGGCGATGTGGTACCATATACAGACCGCAGCACGTATACTGTCAGTGAGTATGTAAATATTACCTACTCACTTGCCTCAGTTTACCACCTCAATGGTAAACACAGAAACGCATCGTCTGTATGAGTGCATACAGACGATGTACTTTGTTTAACGTGCAATGCACAATTAGTATGGGTTACGGACTTTGGTCTTCGACCCATCTTTCAATGCAGGGCCAAGCCCTGAGGGAGGCAAAGAGGGAAACATCCCCACAGGGGTTAATGGTGGAATGATGGAAAATTGTTCATTTCATGACAAAGAAAACATTGACCCAAGTTTTCCCATTCTGACTCGATTTTATTTATTTTATTTATGTATTTTATTTATGTATCGCCAAAATTGTGTGTTTGCGGTCTTGAGAAAATTAAAAAAGTGATAAGACTGAAATTTTCACAAAAGACAGACTTTATACATATAGAAGAAAGTCTGTTAGAAGTTAGGTACCTATTTGTTTAATAATTTCTGAAGAACATCTGTAACGAAAAATTTTTGGAGAAAATTTTATGTTTACATTTTTGAGAAGACTAACTCAAGGAGAGGGGTGAAATTTCATTAGGAACGTGTCTGATTAGAATTTGGTCCCAAGTGCCTATTAGTTTAATAGTTTCCGAGAAAAATTCAAAACAGTAATTGCTGGAAAAATGGTTTTTCCAGGATTCTGATTTCTCAGAAATCTACAAAAATTTATAAAATAAGAAACAGCCGGTCTGATAGGAGTTGGATGCCTATTGATTCAGTAGTTTTCGAGAAAAATTTCAACACATAATTTCTGGAAAAAAGAAAATCCTCTGTGTTGCTTGAAGTATCTCTTTTCATATTTACGTCGCAAGCGTTTACGAGCGTCTTTTCTGCATTGCAGTTAGCAGTAATTTTGTATTTAAAACGCAATGGGTTGTGATATCTAGGGCCGTTTTTTCGTATTTGTATTCCATGTTACAGAGCATTGAAATTAGGATTTATTGGAGAATTATTATTAATAAAAAAATAATTTAATAATTTTTTTGTACTGGTTAACTCTTTTGTTGATTATGTTTTTGAAGATGTTTTTGTATAAATGTGACTAATATTTTTTGAAAAACTTGAATTTATTACCCTACCTTAAGGTTTTTAGGATTTCAAGATTTTGAATGATTGGATGAATTGGCTAATTGGGAATTCTAGAGAAGTGATGCTGCGCTATGGTTCTTCCTCTGAAAATGTAAAAGAAAAGGTTGTATTGCCACAAAAAAGCCTTCGTATATTCAATTTCTTTGAAGACTGTATCCTTCCAATTGAATTATTTATTTGGTGTATTATGGGTAATTATTTTGCACGATTATAGTCCTGTAGTTTTACAATAAATGGTTCATTAAGAAAAATTCTGAAGAATAGGTTCGGCCTGGATTGGTCATATATCCAGTCATCTATCTCTCCTTCTTCACAGAGAAAAAAAAAATCCATTTGAGGAGCGTGATGTAGTTTGCAAACGAAAATGTGTAAAGAGCTATGAAATTTTGCTTGTATCTTGAGTCGTTTAGAAAGAAAAGACAAAATTATGGTGTTTATGTGAGCTTCGGATCATGAATCTTTATGTAAATTTTTTTTTGCTCCATTTGAAGACTAAAATAAAAGAGTTTTTATGATAAATTATTCGAGGAACTCCATAAATTGGTGATTTATGTGCGGTTACTTGAAATTTTTGGGTTCTAGAAAATTCTGTATTGAAGCTACAAAAAATACTTCAACTGAAGAATTAATTTTTTTAGATCTATTTTTTTCGTATCATGCGTTAAATTACTGTCATCCATGAAATTCCTTCCTTTGAAGCATTCGTTGCTATTTCCTTCAACTCTAATTTCATGACTTGTGTTACTTCCTTTCAGTTCTTGCATATTTACCATTCTTTTTGATGAAATTCAGTATGTAGATACATTATATTCCACAGATTTACTGTATTAAGTTTGGTGCTAATCAGACGTACGCTTCGTACGCTACCACCATTTTCGAGGGTTTTTTTTGCCTATTTTTCTCGACTCTGTAGGTGGAGCAACATTTGAAAAATTTTTGAAAAATTTGACACATGGGTGGGTATTACAATGCAGAAAAACATTGTTGGTTTTGGTTTTAATCGTTTCCTCTATTCTGGAGGTCTTAGTTGTTTTATGGATTTGTAGCAAATTGAGTCAGGAAAGTGTTTCGTCTGAAAATTTTTCAAATATGTGATCTAATATTCGAGATCTTTTTATAAAATCAATTTTTGTGTGATCTAAACTTTTTTAAACGAATTAGATCAAGAGGTGGGGTGGAATTTTTAATTTTTTTTTTGAGAGAACCCTCTCAGCAATTTTTGAAAAAATAAATTTGCTGCAGTAAAATGTTTTTATTTTCCTCATTTACGTTTAATTTGCTTAAACTACTGTTTGAAAATTAAATTATTAATTTTAAACTGTGATCTCGCTTTATTCTAAGAAACCAGCTTGATAATTATTTCAGTTTTTTCTTTTTCAATGAGGTAATGCTGTTACCCCAAAAGTACCTCCGAAGTTCAATATACTTTAAACTAAGTCAGATCCATTTTAGACCCTGGTTTAGGTTGAAGAACTCTCGTCTTCACTGATAACGATTATGCTTTCCAATTTGAAACGATTGTAAGCAATGTTTTATCAAAAATAAAACAAATAAATAAATAAAAATATTTACTGTTCTAATTGTAAAGGAAATGTACGAAACCTACGACTGACTTAAATTTCGCGTTTTTATGCGATCGTCTAGTGGTCATTCGGCTATTGACCCGTTTTTTTTTCTTTGATATCTCGTTTATTGCATTTATTTCTTAATTTTTTAGCTCACACCGAAGTTTTGTGGAATAAAACGAAATAAAAAATTAAACGAGTAATTGCTCCAGTTTCCTTTGCCATAATATACCTAATATCATTGAAATATTGGTTATTAAATTTTATCTTTTACCTGATAAATGCAAATTTTATTGAATACGCCGTGTCACATTTTTATTTTTTTCTTCAAATCGGTTTTCTTTATGGGAACCTGGTTGTTTATTTCACATTCTTGTCTTTGAAAACGTATTTTGAATTTTAATTTTTATGATGAAATAGTTTCATCTGGGAAATGCGACTAATTTTTTACCTTTTGTTAGGTATTATTATCACTACCTTCTGTTATTCGCTCGAGGTTTTCTTTCTATGGAATATCAACGTCGAAAAATCGCAGAGTTTGCAAAATATGAAGTTTTTTTTTTTACTTTTGATATTCGATAATGAAGAATAATATTGAAGAACGTGCAATTAGATTTTGATGAAGAGGGTATGAAATGCAACAAACAAAGAGTGGTAGTTCAGAAAATTTTGCGTTTGTGTAAGTATTTTTTCCCTTTTACGAAGCTGTTTACCCGATTGGTATAATATACAGTGGAAAAATATGATTTGCTTTCTCACAAATCAGTGGTAGGTTATACAAATATTTTTTTTCTTTTTCTTTTTCTGTATACCTCACTCAGTATTTGACAGAGACCTACAATTTTTACTGAAATAAATTGTTGATGGATAGCCGATCAGGAAAATGAAACGAAAAAAAAAAAAAAAAAAAGAGGTAATTATGGGTTTGAAATGACCTCGTTGTGCCCGTAATTCAACGATAAAGTGATGAGAATTTCATTTATATTGAGCTGAAAATAGTGTTGGCACACTTACCCTGTACCTCGTTAAAACTTTGATACACTAATATTAAGTGCGAATGCGCCGTACAAACTATCTTTCGTTCCAACAGACTTGAATATTTACCTTGACGCGTTAGCCTTTGAGATGCACGAATTTGTTTTTTCGAGCTACATTATTTGTAATTGAAGTCTTGAACGTACTGCAACATGGCAGACTTACCGATACCGAATGATTATTTACTGTGTTCGCCTATCTCGAAAAATTGTATCTAGTTCTTTTTTCAAAATTTCAGATCGTGGTCTCGGGATTTCTTTGATAGTATGAGATGTTATTTGTGATTTTACTGAGGCTTACGAAATTTCAACCCAATTTGCACTGAGAAAAGGGGCCGCGCGAAGCGATATTGTTAAGGAGTGTGTAACCGGTCAATTTTTACAACACACCCAAAAAAATTTAAGACAAAAAATCTGTAACTTTTTCAATTTTTACGACAGACAATCGATTTTTTCAGCGGATTGGCCCAAAGGAGGTGTCACACCCCACTCCTTCCTCTCGCGCGGCTCCTAATTGGGAAACTTGCATTACGTGTAACTATTGCAAAATTTCAGGCCTTGAAGTTCGAGTATAATTAGTTTTATATTTGATTTGGTGTATTATTTCTCTCTCCTCCCCCTTTCTGGGTTGTGAGAATTATGGGTGAATCATGGTATTAAAGCGTCATTTCATAGTAAATCAAAATAATTTTCTTGGATCTTTAGTGTGTTTGATCAACGATTCGAAGACTGCCCTAGTTTACCATTACATAATTAGTTGGTTTTTTATTTTATTAGCTTGTCGTTGTCCTGTCTTTTAAAGAAATTCTTATTTTAATTGAGACCGAAGAAGGGCAGTTGATTTATTGTAGCCTGTCTTTCTCGAATGTCTTTAAGGTTGTGGTTTCACCGAGTAGTCGGAAATCTAAAATTTTCTCTGTAAAAAGGTAGCAGTATCGTTGAACTTGCCTTTTTTTGTCGCATTTAAACGCAAAATAGTTTAGTGAGGTTTTCTCCCACACTTACATTGATCTGCATTGTTCCTGCCTTGCTCCATGAATGGCGTATTTTTCAAAATCATGTTTCTTTATTCTTAACAAGAATTCATATATTACTCCTCGAACTTTCCTGAAATCCTGAACTTTGTAGAACAGAAAAAAAATGTGTTGAGTGCCGCCGCACTTGGGAGAATCGTCGTGAAAACATTAAAACATCTTCGCTATAAAGGTGGCTAGTGTTTCAAAGGACGTTTTCACATTTTTGTCAAACGCTAATTGTGTGTGTATGTGTGTGTGTTTGTGTATATATATCTGTGTGTGCGCGCTCAATCCATGCACATACACAAGGGCACAGGCACGCACTTTACTTATGAGAAGTAGAATAACTCAAATGATATAGACAAATTTTTCTAATGCTTAAACTTTTGAAAAAAAAAAAAAAAAAAAAAAAAAAAACATTTGTAACACATGCACGGAAAGTACCTATGCTTTATGAAAACATTAACAGTTTAGATATTCAAAATTATCAATTTGTGAACCAATTCCGTGTAGATAGAGAGAGCAAAATCCGATAGGGAGAGGAAAAAGTCGATAGCTGTAGAAATATGAAAGTGTTTTGATCCTGCTTCGAACCAATCGCGTGTCACTGTTTGGTGTACTTAGATTTACGATTTTAATAATTAGGGTGGATTTTCATGTCCTATAAAACAGAAAATATATTCATATAATATACGCTAAAAATGTAAAATATGCATATTTTAAAATCAACATGGGGTATTATTTCACTCAACTCATTGAGCTGAACTCAATTTTTGATTTTATTGCTACAAAAAACTCAAGAAACAATTAATATAAGGTGAAAAAACAATTTTATTTTATTATAAAACAACAAATAACAGTATTATCATTCATCCAACAATCACCATTCATCATTAAACCATGTCGTCATCTTCTTCATCATAATTTTCAGCGAATTTGTTGATCCAATTGATCAGCATGTGGCGTCTGGGACTATCTATAGTAAAATTTCTAATAGTTGTCTAGTATACGCTTGTAAACACTGGAGCTCTTCACGACATCTAATAAACTTATTTATATAATTTTAAATTTTAATATATTTTTATTTAAAATTCATAAATTATTAAATTTAAATTTAAAAAGTTTTATTTGGAGTGCTAAAAATATTAATTTTTCTTTTTGGACCAAAAATGTTAAAATATCCATATTTTTGAACAAAAAATATTGAAAATATGCATTTTTACTAAAAATATGTTTTTATGCCTAAAATATGTAAAATATGTGAAAACAGCTTAGGCTCATTTTAATCAAAATGACGTGAAATGGGAAAGTAGCTCATTCAGATCCTTTTTATAATAGTTACTGAAAAATATGTTATTACATGAAAATCTTCTGCCTGGTGATAATGTTCTAGTTTATTGTCATATTTTATTGTGTGATACATTATTGGGGTATATTTATTGGGGCGCTGCTTTCAAATTTTAGATTTATTTTTTCATTTGATTCGTTCCTCGACCACAGGGGCTCCAAAGAGATGCCACGTTTTTACTTTTTTTATTTTATTGTGTGATAAATCATTTGGCATGTTTTTAGAGGCACAGAGCTCAAATTTGACAAGTATTTTTTCATTTAATCCATTATTCGATCCGCAGAGGCTTCAAAAGGGAGCCAAATTTTAAATTTTCACATTTTATGGTGTGATACATCATCGAGAGTGTTTTCGAGGTACAGAGTTCGAATTTGACAATCATTTATTCATTCGACTCTTTCTTAACCACAGGGGCTTAAAAGTGGATCAGATTTTTATTTTTTTTATTTTATTGTGTTATACATCATCGGAAATGTTTTCTGACATGCTGAATTGGAATTTGACAATATTGATATGTATCATATTTATTATAATTGATGATAAGTGATTATAATCAAATGCGTTAAATTAAATACGAATGATAGGTGATGATTATATCTTAATTTTATTTATGATACGAATAAAGAAAATATAGAGGAAGATATTTTAGTAATATTTAAAATACGGAAAAGGATAAGATAGAAGAAAGGCAGCTCTCATTTCTCATCATTATTCAGTAACACATTACGATGGTACGAGTTATACCCAAACAAAATACCTAAAAAAACATAATCATTTTCAATGCGCTAGTATCTTCATCGGTGAGATGAAACCTGTTAATTTTTTTAAAGAAATTTCAACTTTGCTCTGCAATCTGTATGTGTGACGAAAAATATTGTTTTCAACTCGAGTGCAGCTTGAGCGGTCTCACCTCGAGATAAAGGCACCCTTTGCACTTTTTGCACTCCAGTAGCAAAATATGCTATTATCGCTTTCAAGTCAAAATCTAGGAGGGAGAAATCGCCCCTTCGCCGTTCTACCCGCACGATTTTCTCGCAGCTTTTTCACATATTACAATTGGTTTTTCGTCTATTCCAGCGTTTAAATGCGGCTTTGGCGACGATGAAGCTTACGTTACCAAGTGTAAAAATTGTTCAAATGCTTTAGTGTAAGCGTATTTGTGTCGACATCGAGTGCCTGTAGTTTGCCATGCGAAATTCGTCGTTAAGGCGACCGTAAGTTTCCGCGTGTAAAAATTACCATATTTCGGTCGTTCGGCTGTTTAGGAGAGTTGGGTTGTTGATGCCGATGCGACGCGAAGAAGGGGTACGGTGGTATGATGGGAGGAGGAGTGGGAGCTAATACAACAGGGGATCTAAGCGCGAAAAATGAACCATAAATTTCACTAATTTTCTTCGTGTATTTCGATTTAATCGCTTTCATGTCCACCCCCTCCCACAGACCCCTTCCATTGCTTTCTGTAAAGTGCGCGATACGGGCTCGTAAATTCAGAAATTAGTGATGAAATCTTTGGCCAAGAGGGTCGGGGTGTGTTTGTGTGCGCGGTGTGGATAAAGTATTGCGGGTATTGCGGTTGCTCTGTAATCACCGTATGCCACGCAATATGAGTTTCTCTGCGATGCTCTCATTCTGATTCTGTCTCTGTTTTAATGCAGTCGTAATGATATATTCGAAATATAAGTAGAACTGTCGCAGTTTTCAGGCTTACTTTCCTCTTTGCTGTGTTACGATGATGGAGGATCAAATAATCTTTCGTAGCCCAGAATGTAGTAGTTGAGTGGTTTGCGTGGCGCAGTTGTGTGGTGATTGGATGCTTCACCTTGCAATTGAAAGGTTGTAAGTATGAGACCAAATATAGCAGCTTATTCAGTTTCGCTCAGTTGATAGTATACTCGCTCGTGCAAATAGAAAATTTACGCTGGGAAACATTGGCCACTCGATCCGGGCAATTGCCTTTCTTCGCGTCGATATCAATTCGCTCCAAACGCTGTGTAAAATGGCTGTACAGCCCAATGAAAAAAAGAATAAAAACGACGAATGTGTAGATTGTTAATTCTACAAATTGGAATGGTTTAGGTTGAAAAGATACGATAATAATTGTATGTCATTCTAAGGCCCAGTAAAAGTTTGTAAAAAAAAAAAAAAAAAAGAAGAAGAAAGGAGCCAAGGTGTCAAAGAATTATCTTCAAATTTAAAATTGAGAATTTCCTGTGTAAGAAATCTTTTCGAATTAACCACATTCAGTGCTTAACCAATGCTAAATTATCGTTTTTATTATCATATCAAGCTTTTATTTAATTTCTCTTGCGTGTTAGTTCGAAAAAGTCGAAATAGTTTGCGAACACTTGACATAGAAAGGTGTGTATGTGTGAGTGTATCATTAATTTTCATAATATAAGGGATTTTTTTGTTTTGGAAAACACGCCAAGTTCTTAAAGACTGAAAAGAGTAAAAAAAAATTATAAAAAAAATTTCAGCCCATCATCATTTCGCTAAAATACCCATTTTGCCAATTCATCCATCATTCAAAATGTTAAAATCATAAAAACCTCAATGTAGGTTAAATAACAGTTCTTCAAAAATAAGTTGTCAAAAAAATTTTTAAAAACATTATCAATATTGGAGTAAATTAATAAATCCTGGCTCCAATTTTAACCAATTCCAGAATGCTCTTTCTCATGGTTGCCCGGTATACAATAATTAAAACAAACAAACTGGGTAATAAAAGCAAACCTTGACACAGTAACTTATTCAGTAAAAAATTGCTAATGAATGCAATGAAGAAAAAATTTACGTGACCCCTAGCCTCATAAATATGAAAAGAGATACTTGAAGCAACACAGGTAACTTGCTGATCTCTAGAAATTTTTTTTTTTTACATTTTGTTTAGAAACTATTGTATTAATATGCACTAAATTCCTGTCTGATCCGCTACTTTTTACTTTTTAACAAATATATTTTGTAAAAATTTCAGCTTGATCCGCTTTGTAGTTCTCTCAGAATGGTGAAAACACCACTTTTCTTCAAATTTATTTTTTAACGTTTCTCAGAAAGTACTTACCTTATAAAAAATAAACTCCAATCAGACCAGAATCTATAAAAGAACTACTACCTTTTGTGAAAATTTCAGTCCTATTCCTTCTGTAGTTTTATTAAAGCTAAGAACACAAAATTTAGGTCATACATAACTTACATTACATACATTCATACAAACATACAAAAATATATTTTTAAAAAAGGTGTGAGTTCTGTTAGTGACTCATGAAGGATTGATGTGTAAACACACAGATATCTACGCTATATATAACCTAGATACCTAACATGCCATTTTCACTATGTTGAGCATTCACCCTAATTGAGTGTTGAGATGTTGTATCGATTCCCTGGCCTCTTACTAAAAAATTTGTGTACAATGCATTTCTTATGCAGAAAAGGCTATTTTCAAATAAGTGTTGTGTGTTTATTAATGGTGTTCTGATGTCATATTTGGTGGGGATCTTCTATCAGTTTTCAAGATTGAAACCAGGATACCAAAAATTATTGTTACAGGGCAAAAAAATGAATTTTCTTGTAATTTTTAATGAGGTATTTTGTATTCAAACGTTAGATTAAGTGTGTATAAGTGTGATATAAATGGATACACTTGCCTGTGTAAAGTGTCTACAGCTTTTGTTTGCTTTGGTGTGATGTGGTAAGGGAAAGCAAAGGTGGCTGAAAACAGGCAAGTTAGTATCTGGGTTATATATTGTGTAGATATCTGCGTGTAAACATAATAGTGTGTTGTGAGCGTGCGCATTGCACACACACATAACCACACACCTATATGCCAACTAACACACACAAACAAGTTCCAATATTGTAAGACGTATGATTTTGCAAATCGGACAATTGTAATTCTTGTTTTGGCTCCTACTATAAGCTGAAAGCTAAGATGTTTACATCAAAAATTAAATCAAAATGGGAAATGGTGTGGATAGTTTTCTTTTGTTATCATACAGATAATTTTCGTCATCCCCATCCCTAATCTTTTTGTGAGGTTAATTTTAATACCATTTTGGAAGCAAACTAGTTGAAAATCTTTAAAAACAAGCTATTTAAATTTTAGGCTTACTAAAAATAAAAATAATAATTTTTTCTTACATATAAGTAGGTCTACATCGAGATTACAGGCTATGACTAAAAATAATATATTTGGAAATTTTGAGAAGAAAGTGTTTATTTTTTTAAGTAAGCCTACATTTTAAATAAAAGTTGGTTAAATTTTTTTTTTTGTGGCAGTGTTTTTCAAACTTGTTTGACCCATGGCTCCAGTTAAAGAATGCCGGGGAAAAATAAAGCAAAAAAATGAATGGATGATGGACAACTTTTGATTTATGTGATTTTAATTAGCGCAGATTTACCTATGCTACGACTCTAAAAAATTTATCCTCAGCTTTATTTGGAGTCGCTGTATGCAGTTTGACAAACACTGGAAATTTACTACCTTAGTTCAACTCTTTACGTAATGTAAAAAGCTGTAAACTTTAGATTCATCCTTCAAAATTACTGAGAATTCAAGGTTTTTACTTGTGTTACATTTTCGTCATTAGAGAGATAAATATGGTGTTTGAAAATATTCGAGATTGTTATCTAGTTTTCAAATTCACTGTTCAAATTAGTCGTTGAAGGAAAATTTCAGTTTCGAATTTCGAAATCTCAGCTGCATAAATCAGAGGGAGCCTTTACTAGTTTTTTCCTTCTACAATATTTTTTCTCTTATAAATCATTATTTCGGTTATTTTCCACTTTTTCTAGTCTCCAGCTGTCAACTTTCAATCGGGTTATTCATCCTTATTGTTTTATTATCTTAAATGATATTTCAACCATTTATCGATATTCTCATTGCTTCCTCTAGAATAGTTGGTTCAGTTGAATTTCGTCCTGTTTTTTGACTCTCTTAAAAAATTTGATGTTTTTCATTTTTGTGATTTTGAAATGGCAATGACAGTATGATATTAGTTGTTCGTATTTATTGTGAATACTTGGGAAATACTGGGACCTATAGTTGAATCTGTAAATAGTTTTGTACTTCTTACTCGAATTTTTGAATAATGTGACGAATGAGGGGAACACTTAACTAATAAACGGACGGAAAAAGGTTTGCCTACTACCTTAGCTAGATTTAACCTAGGGATTTTTAGAGATGTGCGATTACAACGTATGGTATCGTCTACGAGACCATAGCATTTGAGATATATTTTTTCTTTTCTTTTTATCCATTCTTAATAGCACTTTCCAGTTTATTTTAATTTAACTCTAAATTTCACTTACTTAATACCACCTTCATCCGTCGTATAATTTATTGATTTCAGTCGCTGGTGGAATATTTTATTTTTCTACTCAAGTCAAATAAAATTCGTCATTTATTCATAGTTCATAGTGCTCCAACTGTTGTTGAAAATTTTATGCTATCCAGCGTTGTATCGAAGTTACGTTTCTGTTTTGAATAAACTTCAATTTTCATTCGCCGGATCGGCAAAAATACTTATTTTTTTCTCGAGAGAGTCCTGCTTGGTAGTTAAAAAGTTGAAACAGAAACAAAAAGCATGTTAGCCTTCTTGTCAAGATATTACCTTTTGATGGATACTGGCGACCCCATAGAAGCCGTAAAAAGTGGGTTAGGAGGAAAGGCCTCGATCAAACCAAAAATGGAAAAAACAGCCTATGTTCTTGTATTACGATTGTTCGTTCACATTTACAACATCGTGACAAGAGTTTAACGAGCGCTTGTATATATCTTGTACTTGGGTGATGTGAAAGGCAAAAAAAAAGTGGAAAAAAGAAGAAAAAAAAACGAAAACGAAATTTGCGAGAGGTATGATTTTCTAGATGAATGTGGATACGAATTTAATAAGATGAACAAAAAAAAAACCAAAAGGGTAAGAAAGTACCTAAAGAGCTAGCTTTCTTAATATAAACCGACCTAAATGTAGGCTTTAGCTCAATCTGAGAAGGTTATGTATAGTTTCCATGCTGTGTAAATCGTTTTTACTTTTGGTGAAAAATTCAAACATTTCTTGTGACCCTAAAAAAAGTCATTATTTCTAGCTCGGTTTTGTAATCTGTGTTTTCTTTCCGTTTTGTTTTTAGGTAAGTTGGTTTTGTTGTTTACTCGAATCAGTTATGATGGGCTGAGAACATGTTATCATTGTGAGTACAAATTTTTAAATAGGTTTTCTTTAGAAAGTCTACTTATTACGCTTGATGCGGTATTAGCTCCCAGGTTGGGGTGGGTACGTTTTTCGTTTCTTGATCCCAGGAAAATTTTAGCACTAATAACTCAAATTCATATATTATATATACAGGTAGATAGGTAAAGTAAATTTCTTGTTCCCCGATACAGGTTGCAATTTCTGTCTGATAATCACGAAATTTCGTACGAATACTTGTACTAAGCCGAGGATTAGACCTATTGATTTTGATGCGGATCAGCCGGACGGTACTTCCAATATAAACATTTTTGTTTTTATTTTGGCTATAAAATGCTCAATTTTGCACCAATCGCCACGAAATTCGGATTAAATATTTATTTTAATTAATTGTAGTACGCTACTAATTTTGACGTGGATCGACCGGACAGTACTTCCGTACCGCTACTTTTTTTTTATATAGGTCTTAAAATGCAGAATTTTGGAACCATATATACGAAATTTGAAACAAATATTTATTATAATAAATTGTAGCATGCTACCTATTTTGGTGCGGATTGACTGGACGGTACTTTCGTTAAAACTGTTTTTTCTTCTTTTTTTTTTTTCTAATTTTCATGAACTTTTATTTTTGTAAAAATTAACCGCATGTTCATGTTTTCTGTTTCTTACTTCATAACTTTATTATATTTCTTTGGTTTTATTTGAAATTATATATCTATGATTATTTACTATACTTTATCATGTTAATTAATTTTTCATTTCAAGAAATACTGCTTTTAAATTTCATATTGTCCAATATTTTGTCAGAAGCTAACAAATTTCGTACAATCATAACATACCACTAACTAAACTTACAGACAATTAATGTGACCATCAAAATTCATAATTCTTTCTCTCGAATACCTACTTTTTCTAGCGAGGCTTGCTGCGCTAGAGTTTCTTATATTCGTTTAATGTTCCTAGGTATCTGCGCATGCAGAGTAAATAGAGAATTTGAACGGTAATTGACTATTGAAAGTTTGTCAGTGAATGCGTATTAATAGTGTGATTGCATATTAGTGCTGTGCTGGTACTTGATTTTTATGGTGGGACTGGGAACTTACTGCCTAGTACCCAGTTCCAGAGTGAGATAAAGTGGAACTGATTTGTAAAAGTGGAACCCTGAAATGAGCCTAAACTTCTCCTTTTGCATGCTTATATGTTTTATCATGTTGAGTTGCGGTGAATTTTACTTAGTTGCATGTACTCTATGCCATTACATTATGTTATAAGGTAACGAATGAACGTATATATACTAATTCAACCTCATCTATTATTGTACGTACAATGGTGTCGAAGCTAATCTTTAACTATCCATAAAACATGAAGTAACGTGTGTTTGTTTTCAGTGCAGCTGAGTTTTGAGTATTGTCGTATTTTGAGTAATTAGAACGATTGGTTATGACCAATGAGCCTTTGGTTATGCTCCATTAGATATACTTAGTGTCATTACAAGCTTGTAACCTTTTTCTTTCAGCTTCGGTGTAAGCGAATAAAGGGCGTCACTGAAATTAGAAAGGTGAAGTATATATGAATACATCTCCTGTTTACAAACTTGCAAAAAGAAATTAAGAAGAAAGAAGCGGAGAAAAATCTAGCGAAGTAATCTTTGCGAGAAAAAGTAGGTTATCTTTTGAAGAAAAACCACAATAAAAATTGAAAGTTGAAAAATTTGTATAAAAATTACCTTTAAAGAGTCAGGGAGATTCATAATGAGTTGTATTGTCGAGTTATAAATTACCAGATGACTCAAATGCAGTGAAATGTACACTAGTTAAATTAAGTGATTGATTAGAAAATAAAATAACAGCAAGCCTGCTTTCCGCTCACTAGCTTCTTTGGTTCATCCGTAATTCCTCTTCTCTTCTTAGCAGTAGTTTAAGATTCACTCAAATCATCTCGACCCATGAACCGTTCTATAGATTGAAACCAAATTTTCCAGAATGTAAGAATAGAACCTAATCAATGTCTGTACAAAATTTCGTGACTTACTCAGAAATTACGCATTTTAGAGCCGTCAAACTGCCGAAAATGGAACATAATAGGATGGATCCATACCAAAAACAATAGGCCTCATCCTTTTCCAGATTCAAATACGTGTATCAATACCAAATTTCGTGACTATCAGACTGAAATTGCGACTTGTTATTTTTGTAAAATGTTCAACAGAAAATTGTGGCTTCTGAACTTCCGAAAATGTCATAATTACGGTCAGTTAAACTGACTCAAAATATTCTTAAAAATGTGGAATCATTTGGACATTGTGAAGGACGTAAAGGCCTCATCGTTGGGGGCAGGTGAAGGATGAGAGGGCGCCTGGTGAGGAGCGTAGTGATTGGCGTGAGGAGCGCTGTGGTGACGAGCTGGAAGAGGGGAATGAAGAGTGAAAGCGTGTTCCATATTTTATAATTTCAGAAGTCGTCTGTAAGTTGTAGTCACCTGGAGTCCAAGAGGTCGGAGCCCCTGTACGAAGTGTTTAATTTTCAAAACTAAAACAACGAAATGTCACTAGACTGAAACGAATTGCTTCAAAAATGATCGAAATGACAAAGTCATTCAATTTTATCGGCCATTTTCACCGTATCTCTTTATTTTAAACCTGAGGAACGTCGTAAAAAATATAATTTCCTAATTTATTTTTTCGTAAAATTCATAAAAAAATTTAAAAATTTACAAATTTTGTCCCAATCTAAAAAGTTTGAATTGAAATTTTTCAGACCTATAGGCTACACATTATTACTTTAACTAACAAAAAAAAAAAGAAGATTTTTAACTGAATATAAAAAAAAAAATTATATAGCCTCTTTCCGTATGAGAAATGTAAAAAGGTCATAAAAATTTTTCGTCGGATGCGTTTCCAATTTATTTCAGCTCGCCAATTAATTTTTTTTTTATTCGTTTTTTCCTCATCGTCGCCAAACTTTCGCACTCGAATAGCGTCCAGATAATTAATAACAAGTTGCCGTAACTAGAAAAGTTTCGACACGAACCATCACTTTGGTACATTTTTCAACTTGACCTAATTAATTGGCGAGATTCAGAATCTATTTCGGTCTTCTTCGGTTCGAAAGTTTATGTCTGGCTTCGTAAAAGTTGGGTTTCCTAGCGTGAAAATTTGAAACCTTCGAAAAAAAAAGAAAACCCTACTGCTTCGTTAATAGGATATGGTGGTCATTTCATAAGTCGTATCGAACACTTAAGAATGTTAATTATTATAGTCGTATTTACTTTTCTGTGTGTTCGGCCTTCTAGGTACCTATTTGAAATAGAATTCTAACTTAGTTGAAAACTGTCTTCGTTATTTCTGAATCATTTGACGTTGGGTAGACCTATTTCGTTCAATTAATTCTTCATACTAATTCAGGCTATACCATTCCTATTTGAGTTCACGTTTTAGCTTAGATGACTTCGTGGAGGTCAGAAGTCAAGAAATGCAAATGACGATATTAATAGAATTGATATTTATGATTGTTTTTGTTGTTCTCCTCTTTTTCTTTTGAACTTTTTCTGTCAACTCCTATAAATGGAAGCATCAGATATGTACCTGCTCATTATATTATTGGTTTTTTCTTGTCCCCATTATTGATTTCCGCCATCAATCTGATTCAGATCTTTAAATCTCATTCGCTTAATTTGGGTTTTGTTGTCTCCCTAATAATTTTTTTTTTTTTAATTTGATTTCTAAAATGTAGTTGTTACAACCCCTTGTTGGTTTTCATTTCCCTGGTTGTCATTTTTTTTTTAGTCACGTCTTTTTTGTAGAATTCAAGAAATTCGTGTAAAATTCGAGTAGAATATTACAGAATTTGATCTTTCGATTTTGTTTTTTTTTACATCAAAGCCTTGCTATGATTATCACAGTATTTTCTTTTTTTAAATGTATTTATATTATGAATAGATTTTGCGTCACATTTCTATGACAAGGATATCATAATTCACCTATTAGATATCTCGGAACTCTGGAGAGTTTAGGTCTATGATTATCGCTAATTTTTAAACAGACTTTAAAAAAAGAAAGTTCTCAATTTGACACTATTGGACCTATTTCGATGAACTTCTTTTTAAATGATGGAAGGTGATCCCACTTAGGTCTCATATTATTATTTTTTAAATAGATGGGATAGTTTTTGAGTTAACTTAAAAAAAATTCTTCGTTTGTATAACTACATATGTATATATATTTGTCCACAAATTTTTGGAAAGCTACTGGACTAATTTCAATTAATTTTTTTTTCTTTTGAATGATACAGATTTATCCCATGATGGTCCCATGTCATTTTTTTTTAGAATAGAAGCGATAGTTTTTTAGCTATCTTTGAAAAATTATTTGTTTGAAGCAAAATTGAAAATAACGCTATGTATTGTATGAAGAAACGAAAAAGTATTGAAACATTTTTCTTGTTAAAAAAGTGGGTAACAACTTTAACAAAAAAAAAAAAGTACGGAAGAAGGCTAAGCATTTTAAAATTTCTTCAACAAGATCTACGAACTGGAATAAATTAATTATTGAAGTCGGCACTAATTAATAAGTTTTTTCCTTAATATTAGATAAAATTGACGTTCTTGATAAAGGAGAAGAGTGCCGATTTAAACTATTTCAGTTCCTAGATCTTGCTGGAGAAATTTTAAAAGGGTTATTTTCTCTATTAAGCGCATTTTCATGTTGTTTTTTTTGAAGTTGGTGCTTTTTCTCTTGTCTGATTTCTCTAAAACTTGCTTCAAAATCAACATTATTTTTCGATCATAGGTAGCTGGGTTTCGTTTTTGGTTTTCTTTAATGAACTTTCTTTTCAGGCTTTTGTTCACCTCTTCAGTTATTTCACTGATACACCACCGTACTCATGTTCATTCTTTATTTCTGGAAGAAATACCCATCGATGACCAGTGGTGGATCAAAGATTTTCTGAGAAAAGAGGGATTGTAAAACGAATTTTTTATATTCCCGCATGTGTTTTTTTTTAGAGGAGGAATGGGCTACAGGGATCGTCACTCCATTGTGAGCCATTAACGTCGATGATTTGACTAATGTGAAATATTATAATTATTAGGATATGAGTCTATTAAGCTTATACCTATATGCCACCGATTATTATCAGTTAATTATTTTCAAGAGTCGGTGATTGAGTTTTTACTTGCCCACCAATTTCGGTTAAAATCGGGTTTAACTAATGAGCAGGAAAATTTTGTTATATCGAGCGTTGTGAATTCGGTTCTCCGAAAAAGTCCCGTTTGTTATTTTTCAAGTGTGAGTTACCATAGAAATTTTTCGTCTTTTGATGATGGAATGGGAGGTCATTTCTCACGAAAAAAGTAATTTGATATCACGTGCAAATTTTTAATGGTAGGTTTATTAGATTGTTTTTCTCTCTCTCTCTCTCTCTCTCGGTCTTTCTCTTTCTATATCTGTAGCTATCTTTCGAAATGAATGACAAAATGGAGTTGATTGGTATTATTGAGTTGCGTATTTCGAAATGAGATGGTTGAGGAATAAAAAAAAATGGACGGATGCGCGTGTAAATCAAATTTCGATTTTCCACAATGCGGATCGATTGCTTCACAAAGAATAGCTGCATGCACTTCGTCCAATTGACGAGAGGAATTTTTTCAATTTAGCACGTGTAGAGGATGGTGAAGGGTTAAAAAAAAAATAAAAAAAAGGAAAATGAAGAACGAAAGCACCCGTCGATGAAATATAGACTCGGATGATTGCTTTTTCGAGTTTTGTTCAATTTTTCCAATTTTTAAGTTGTGAAGTCCGTTTACATCTTTCGTTCATCAAGTCAAGATGTATGACTTTTTTTTGCGCATTTTCTTCAATTGTGTATTTTTTTCCATCTTACCGACGAACAAGACGATAACGAGTTTGTCAACTGCATCGATAATAATTTGTAAATATCGCTAAGTAGAAGAGAAATATTTTCAAATAATTCATTTTTCCTGTTTATGATGTAGGGCTCATTGGTATGTGTCGTTTCTAATAACGTCCGTCGTGCAATTGTTGTGCTGCGTAATGCGATTTGTTGACGTTTTAAATGAGGAGGTCGCTTGTTGCATTTTTACTCGTAGATACAAAAATTAATTGAAAAATTTCTGTCTTATTTCACTGTAAGAGCCTGCTTTAGCTACCAATCTTGGCTAAGTGAATAGCTTCGAAAATTTTTAGTTTGCATTAGTTTTTGATTCATTTTATAAAATTATGAAAAAAATTATAGGTACTATTTTGATGATGAGTTTTCTGTCAATACCCTAGAAAAGAGTAATTACATTGCAGTATATTCATGATAATTTTGTTTCTTCATGGTTTTGAATAATTTGTTTTGTTTTTATTTTTATTCATGGAGAAATATTTGGTTTATAATTTTATAGGGTTACGAATTTGGGTCGTTTCGCAGTTTTCTAGAATTTCTTTTTGACGTACGTAAGACTACGTCTTATGAATTCGGTTACGAATATGCGTACAACTTTCGGTTCATCGCCGAAATTCTCCATTTCCGACTTACGAAAAGGACACATTAGTTCACCGATGAGCAGTGTGGGTTCCGTTCTTGTTGTTGTTGATAATTTAAATACTGCACGAGCTGCTTATCGTAGTCCTACGCTTCAACATGAGGCTGTAAGAACTGAACTTACTTTTTACTCAGTTTTCTTGCAAACGGGGTATTAAAATTGACATTGCAAAAAGGTTAGGGTTGGGGATAGAAAAAATTTTCCATTTCATGAAAAAAAAAAAAAAAAACCGATTGGTACCATTTTACCCTTTTCACCTAATTTTTTTTTTCATGTATATAGGTACATAAGTATTTATACAGGTGAAGTGATTGAATTTTTTAAACAAAAGGTTAACGTGACTATAACGATATATTGTGGTGGATATATCACAAGTGTCTAGTGCCAGCTTTGCCAAAATGTCATTACTATGATTTATATTATATGTTTCTTCAGTTGTGTGTTATAGGTAGGGTGTTGAAAACTGAAGTCCTGGGAAGTTGTTCCTGGCGTAATAGGGTAAGGTATGGTTTTCTTGGTTAGAGGTGCTGTGTTCAAACATCCGCACCTACTGAAATTTTTTATGAAATTTGAGAGAAAATTGTTAACTTTTGGTATCTTTACCTGTACCTTTGATAGTAGATGTAAACATTAACATTATATTTAAAAAAAAAAAAGCTTGTCCAATCATAGACAATTTAAGAACATGACGAATAAGTGAGTAACCCAATGATATTTTTGCAAAGCTAGCGTAAGATGCTTCTAATACCTATATCGTTCAAATTAAAGTATTCAACCCAAAATATAATGTGTATTATAAAAAACAAATGCAGCTCATGAAAATATACAAGTTATAAACGTGTGCTCACAGATTAAAAAACAAAATAAGACTGAAGTACAACCACTAAAATATTGTCTTATATTAGGCCAGAGTTGTGGGTGATCTGTGTTTAAGTGAAAGGAAAGAAATAATGTTCAGGGAATAATGATGTGATGAATATGCAATTATACATATATTGTGAGAACAGTTTGGAGAGAAGCATTGTCCAAAAATGTGTATGCAAGGAATTCCTGATGTGGGATAAATAAGTACATGTAGGAGTATGACTACATTTTGTAGACAGGAATATGTATTTTAGGAATTTAGGAATAGTGAGAATATTGTCTGAAAGTTTTACAATAAATTCCAATTGTTTGAGAATATGTATTTTTTGGAATAGGTGGATATTTGGTTGTACTTCTAATTTTATGGAATATGTTTACTTACCATAAATTCATCACAATATGTATATTATCGTGACAGTGACGTATTTTTTTTAGTGTGGCAGACCACCCTTTAACTAGAGAAAAAATGAAGATAATATTTCTTCCATTGGAGGTTTATTATATTAGGGAGCAAACTGTTTAAAATAGAGCACTTATTGATGCTCAAGTTAATACTTCCCACTCAGCCCCAAAATATGTTTTAAACCATACTTCACAGTTGTTTTCGTGATTTTCTTGCTTAAGGGTCAGTCTTCTAGAAATCTTTATACTTAGTTAAAATTTTTTCGAAAAATTTTATACTTTTTTATAGCCGCAATAGTTAGGTTTCATCAACTCGAAGGGCAGAAATGTTTCTCTTCATGATATCCACTACCCAGCATACAAGCTGCATAATTCTTTACCAGGATTTTTTTAAGTAAACAGTTAAAATGGGGATCTAAAATCGAAAAAATCAGCTGCTTTTAATGAAAAAATATCAATGTTAAAAAAAAAAGGAGAATGATGTACTCCCATGGATTTGTAGATGAATGTTCACAATAAAAAAAAAGTCCGCCATTTTACCTTCTGTTTTAAATATGTGTGTGTATGTATGTATATATGTAAGTGAATGACTTGATTTAAGTAATTAAAAGCCAATTTGCACAAGATAAAATTTTAACTTTAATGTTGTTTCAAATATTACAAGTGAAATTGGAATTTTAAAAGACGATAGTTTCGAATACAAGACAAACACTTAGATGTGTACAAAACGACGATCGTGAATCGAATAACGAGAGGGTGAAGTACAGAAATAAACTTGACCTAGAAAATGAAATGATAAGATGGTGAACTCGGATGAAGGTGGATGAACTTAGACAATAGATATGAGCAACGAAATGAAGGCAAACGAACGAAATATAAAGTGGTGAATGAATTGTGGAAACAGACAAGTTGTGACAGAAAAGTGAAGCATGTGTGAGAGTGAAAATGTGATTTGAAATCGAACGAAATGAAAATTGGAGGCAAAATACGAAATACACGAAAGCATCAAAGTGTTATAAAATAAGCTAAGGGAATTAAGTAAAGGCTTATTTTACATATATATAAAACACGTATATGTATCTCCCAAATTTTGTGTTCACGGTTTTAAGGAAATTACAAAATGAGTAAGGCTGAAATTTTCACAAAAATAGTTATATAGGAGCAGGTCTGAAAGAAGTTTGGCGCATAACAGTTGAGTAGTGTTGGAGAAATCTTAAATCCAATACTTGTGTTCTACTGTGATTACTGTTTATGATGGTATGGAATAAAGTTTAGAAATGGATTTTGTCCAATCTGGACAGATTATGTAAAATTAAAAATGGATTTTCAAGTTATTTTCAGATTTTTGTACTTGTTTTAACAGAGTTGGGTAATACTTCATTTGTTCTAGGTATGGTGTTACATACTCATGAGATAAACATAATATTTAAAGGGCAACCTGGGCAACCTCTAATGATTCCAAAAATGCAGGTTTTTGATCACATCAAATTTTGAAAATTTGCTTATTTTTGGGCCCATTTCATCATATAGATGGGATTTTAAAAGCTGAAGATTTAGTCCTTATATAATTCCAGCTAAGTATGTGAAATGAATTCATCTACCTTCACTTTCCATTTTGTGGCTACTTAGAGGTTAAAGAGGCAATGATTTCAAAAATTTCACTTTGAGAAAAATCCTGATACGTTGAATTCTATTAATTTATTTTTAACTCGTTCAGTTTATTAGCTTAATTTAAAAAAAAAAAAAAAAAAAAAAAAAAAAACAAAAACAAAAGCCTTCTGAAAAGCTACCACTTATAAGTAAACAAACAGAAAGATGGAGCGACAAACGTCTCGTTCTAGAATTTCCCCGTGTGTATTACTGCTCTTATAGATCATTCTAATGATCCTGAATGCTGATATGGCTGCACTGAGAACTATCGATGTAGAAGAATGAAAAATAATCCGTTAAATCAAGAAAAGTATTGAAAAGAATTACGCGCAGTGTTGTGTTGGCAGTTATTGATGATTGAATTGTTTTTTCAAATCAACCGCTTCATTAATTATGCAGTCAATCAAAAAATATGCTTAGTTGGATAACATTTCTTTCTAAAGAGGTGCTGAAATCACCACCCGTCTCGTCCCATAAAAATCTCGAGTTCATAGTAATCCTATAATTTATTAATGCTCGTAGAGAGTTTATTTAACTGAGAAAATTTCGTTAGATTCGACGTGTAAAAAATGGGCGTGGATGACTGCGTCACAGTCGCTTGTCTCAAACAAAACGTTTTAATTCCTGCATACTTTCTAGCCACTGTAAACTTGTATAGAGAGTAAAGTCGCAGTCTCGCAATCGCATTTGCAGCCGGAGCAGCCTCGAATTCTCAAATTCCTTCGCCACCGTCGCAGAGTTGTGAGAAAAGAAAAAGTCCAAAAAGTTGTTTCAGGAAACATTTCGATTATTTTGAACTTTTTCGTCGGTTTTGCGACAAGAAGAAAATTTTTGTAAATAAATTACGAAATACTTTCCATCAAGAATGCCGCTAGCGTAGAGTAAATTTTCTTCAACAATGCCTGGGCAACAGATGGTGGTGAATAACGTACGTCCAAGATAATAAGCGAAATTGAAAAAAAAAAAGAAGTTGGAAAGGGATTATATGTAATAGACGTATGGATACAGTCTAGTCCCCCCCCCTGGTTCGATGTAACTCTTACTGTTCAGTCTGTATACATACTTATATGTATAATTTGAATATCCTGTTGGACTGTCCATACCATTTCTATCATTTTAATAATAGTTCGGCGAAGTTTTCCGGCAAAATTGACTCCCTATATTGTGGAATAATCCACACAAAAAACACTACTTTAGATGATATAGCCGTCAATTTTGTTCGTTTTTATTTCAGAAAGTTTTTTTTTTTCGTTTTCTCCGTTTTTTTTTTTAAATATATATTTTTATTTTTATTTTTTTATTGAGAAAATACGCTACCATATAGGCTTTATTGGAAACTGAACGCTTGTCAACGTATATAAAATGAAAGGAAAGAAAAGAAGGAAAATATTTCACTAGCTTGTTCATTAGTAAAACGTTGACCTACATAAATCCATTATAATAGACTGAAATGAACTAAAAACAGAATTAAAAAAAAAAAAAAGAAAAGAAAAAACAATTTTTCTTCGACGGATAAGATAGTGGGAAAAAATTAAATTTTATTTCGTCCTTGACGTCGTGATAGATGTGTTCCAGATTTCATTAAGTTCGGACCGATAGACTTTCCATATTTATCATCGTAAATCGAATTTTTTTCACTTTAATTCCATACTTTTTAATATAATAGCCTTCTCTTAAAACAAATTTTAAAGGTTTGTAAAAACTTCCACCTTGTGCTGTGTTTCGATTTCGCCATGCCACCCATGATAAAATCATTGTAATTGACGTTATCACAAATTTTATGTTCGAGTACGTAGGTGCGTACTTTTCGCTGAATTCTTTATCGATTTATGAGTTTCAATAAAATATGGAAAACATAAAAAAAGAAAAAAAAATCACGAAGAAAAGAAAAGCTGTGTAACTGTAACGACCAATGATATTTTACAAATCGATATAAATTTTACATCGTAAAAATCGACTGTAATTAAAACGCAGAGTTACGATATGCTGTGTTGAGGTGTTAATGGCTTTACTACACTTTTGGAAATAAAGGTATTTCCTGAGAAAGACATTTAAAAAAAATTTCGGACGATTTCATGTGAATTTCTCGTCGATGCCTTATTGGATTAGATGAATTCACTTGGTCGAATATTATTGTATATTAATCTAGATGACTTTCAGTCAAATTCACAGAAGCTAATTAAAGATTAAATGGTCATAGAGCAATATAGGCTTAAGTTCTTTGCAAATTTGAAAAATGGCGTCTACAACTGAGGCTATTTACCTCCTGGTATTTTCATGTCGATGATAATGAGCCGCCATTTAAATTTTTTTCATTAATATTTTCAATCACTAATGTCCTTGAATATGTATACTAAGTAATATTAAGTATTACCAATGGAAAAACTCAAAATGACTGCCTGTTATCATCATATGAGCCTATCTGGGTGTAAAGAGCTTTACTACTACTATTTCAGATTCTGGATACGTTTATACACTTCATTATCATTATTTTTCAAACCAGAAATGAGCTTAAACATGTATGTACTACTTTTCTATTTTTTTCTGTAATGGAGAATTTTAAGGAAGGGACATTTCCGGATACAAAAGCCTCCTGTATCCAAAATACAGTAAATACCTTTGCTCCACTCTCATTTCTGTCTACGCTGATGCGGAACAAAGTTTAAAAATTTATTTTTTATAATATATATGTTCAGAAACGCAATGTTCAGGCTGGTATTTTGCGAGCATTGATGAATCAGCTGCAAGCACGACCTCGATAAAAGTGAATGTCCCTCCATGAAAAAAGATGCTTCATGTTTTTGCTTAGAGGCATGTATTTGACTAAGAAATTTTCTGGATACATGCATCCATGTAAAAATGTGACATCTTTTTACATGAAGGAATTTTACATTGAAGTTACGCTTGCAGGCTTGCAACTGATTATCATTCATTCTGAATATAGGATATGACAGTAGAAAACATTGTACTTTCTGATCATTAATTGTAAAGAATTTCTAGCACAGAAAGATTAAAAAGTAAATTTACATGACTCTGGAATTGCTTATTTGCTGCGCTTGTTTCGCAAACTTTCCTTCGCATGTAAACGCTCACTTTTGAACCTTGGGGTGGTTTGCGCGGATCACGTAAAGGTAAAAATGAGATTTACAATGTCTTTTCATTTTTCTTATGTTTTTGTGATGATAATGTTGAGTAATGTCTAATTTGGTCCGTATAAGATGTTACGTACCAATGAGATAAATACAATTTGTAAAGAGCTACCCTGTACAACCTTTACTGTTAAGGGAATTGCAAATCTTTGATCTCTTAAATTTTTCAAAATCTCATATTTTCTCATTACCTATCTGGCAATTTAATTGTACAAGACTCGTATACTCTGTCTTTTACTGGATAGTTCAGACATAGTACATTCACACTTCCAGATTTTTATTTTCATATCCCCCCATATTTATACCAAGTCAGCAACACTGTAAAAATACATAGATTACATGTATCGTTGTAAAACCCATTGGAGGCTTTCGAAGGAAGCTGCTAAAAACTTCTTGAAATGCCCAAGTCACCAATTCATCTTAAAAACTGGTTGAAAATGGGTAAATATCCTAATTAAGGTTCATTAGGGGCTGGTTGGAGATTATTTCTCGGATTTACGTCCATTTTGCTGGAAGATTTAGAAATTACGTTTTCCTATTCCAGTGAAACCACGATATAATGTTCTCACATAAGACGTGTTCCTGCATAATGGCTGCGTTTTGTTGTGGTTCCTTGATCACCCATAGGTTCTAAATCTGTATAAAAATTTCCGGGTAACATGTTCTACCACTTATTACATTTTAAGGTACCTATGTCTGGTTCAGTTTATTAAGGTATGTATTGGAAATTTGAAACGTTTTGATTAAAAAAAATTTTTTTTTAATTCTTCCTTGGTAAATCAAACGGCCTCTTCAGAAAATTAGTCTTGAGCCCGTATGCAAGAACGATACTTAAGTAGCAACAGTGACTTAAGAATTAGCCTACTTATCTTAACAAAGTTATATCTATATATGTTTATGTATAGATATAATTAGTAATGGAAAAAATATAAGAATTAGTCCTACTTAAGTATTGTTCTTGTATTTAGCTCTAAATCCAACCTGCAGTTTTTAAAAAGTGCTGAAAGTTCTGCATTTTTGGTGGTATTGTACAGACCTAATTATCATAATTGCATCAAAATTTTCATCCCCTTCGATTTTTTTCGTATGTAACATCAAAGAATATGTTTTTTTTATATTTTTTATTTTTTCAATTAAATTACGAATTTTTTCACTTCCTTGGTATGTTACATTTTCCTGCATAACACGTTTTTTCACTGTGGTCCCCTTGAAAAACATATTAACGGGGTTTTTCTGTATTTTAGAATTCAGTATTGCCCTCAAGTTCCGTTAGGGAGATCGCTTGTTTTATAGTTGAAGCGATTATAGTATTTCAGCGAAGAAGGAAGTTCCATGTTGAACATTCTCCAGTGATCGAAAATTACAACATATTTTACCCATTTTTACAGTTCGATGTCCTCTCCACTGCGTGGCGAACAAATGAGAAAATGAAACTCGAGTCTAATTCCAATTTCTAACCCATATGTTTGCCGTTCATTTTCCGTGGCAGTCTTTTCTCGGCGCTGCACTGGTCTGTAATTGTAACCAATTAGAAAAGAAAAAAAAATTATATCCAATACAAATATTAATTTTTTTTCCCTCCACCAGCGTCCGCCTTTCCAGATTAACGGTTTCGTTATCGCATGTAATTGTCGATTCGAAAGCGGTGTATCGTTAAGGAAAAAATGTAGAACCAGTAATAACGTGCAAATGCTCTTTCATTTTTATATTGATTTTACTGCAAATTCTCCGTAGAAGTTGTATTAGAGGAGGAAGAAAAAGTATTATTAAAGACTTTAAAGTTGGAGTGAATATTGGACGATGGCAAAAAAGGGCAAAAGGGAAAGAAGTGTATGCGCGCAAAAATTGTGTAGAGAAGTATAAGAAAACGACAATTGTTACTCAATTACTCTATCGTTGCCATCGTCTATAGTTGTACGATTGCAAAATTGAGCAACCCATCCTTCCATTTCCCTTTACTCCTCTTCCTTTTCATGTTTTTCATTTTATCGAGGAATAAGTTGGTGCGATGGAGAAAAAAATAAAAAGAAAAGAGAAGTCTGTAAAAACGAAGAAAAAAATTTGAATCAATTTTTAGCACGTCTTCACCATTTGGTAACGAGAGAACATTGACGGCAGATAAATTTTTTTTTTTTCAATTTTCAGCTTTAAATATTATTGGTGGAGTTCTCTTCGCCATTGGAGGGTGAAAGTAGAAAGGAAGGAATAGTATTTTACTCAACGAGTTAGCAAAACGAGTGATTCTAAAATAAAATTATCATATTATTATTTCCACTTCAGGGCTTAGTCGAGCAATTGCGATGCTGAATATGAGTAATTAATGTTATAATTTGTAATCAGGTTTAGTGTAGTTTTGATCAAATGTTATGTCTCAAATGTGCTAAATTGGGAAAAAACAAATCATTCGGCTGACCGAGGATAGTGAATCCGTTTGGTATATATTTCAAAATGCATACCTACCTTTCCAAATTATCCTTTTGTTATTTTTTATGAATTTCTCACGAAATTTGTTTTGAATAACGAGAATTAAAATAAATCTTTGGTTTGTGTTTGAAGAATTGAAAAAGTTCGGGATTTTTCTCTAAAATAAATCGAACTTGCGAAAAGTAAACGAATTTTTGCGTATAGTCTTGTTCTTTTTTTTTTCAATGGTTTAACCTTAACGTAATTTTATTTAGCAGCTGACGAATTAGTCTTAATTTTAAATATTCAGTAGCTATAACTCAAGACATTTTTGGATAAGTTCGTAAAAATTAGAAAATAAAAAAATAAAAATATTATTCTGTTTTTGTAAAAATTTGAAATCATACTTATCGTTCTTAAAGGTTTCATTATTTCTTGTCAGTGTTTGAACTTAGGCCATGATATATTCATAAACAACTGGAATGATTTTATTTTCTGTATTTTAATAATTTTTCAACAAAAGTTGAAAACGTAGAAACTGGAAATTTCGGCAGGAACAAGTAACATTGTAGAAATTTTTACAGTTTTTGCTAATATTTACTTTTTCTTATAACTCTGCTGAACAATACGAATGAAAAATTTACCATGATTAAATTTTGGGAATTTATTCTAAACAGCAAGATAAAGTGAATAATATTTTAATGAAACATTATTCTTATTGTACTTACCGTACTATTTTAATTTAATTTAACAGTCAATAAGAAAAAAATAATTTCACCAAACAGGAAAAGGGTGACCATATTTTATTCTACATGCACTCTCTTAGCTATGTCACTTTGACGATATATTCATCTTATTTACTTCCAAATCAAACGTTTTAATATATTGAAGCCATTTTTTGACAGTACTTGTATTAAAAAGATTTGTTTAACTATATTATGAAAAAAATAGGTGTAACTTAGGGTCTTTGGAACAAATTAAAGAGGTTACAACAGCACATTTCGAAAAGATACAGAATCTTATCTTTGATTTGAATGGCCAAATTTAATTTTATTTATTTAATTTTTCTTTACTGCAAGTATGATAGAACGTTGAAAACCCCATAAAAATGTATTGAGAGGTTATTTAGATATATAGGTACTTCTTTTTTTTTTTGTTTTAATATTAAAAAAACTTACATCAAGTTGGCAATAGGCTATAAAAATGTATACCAACAAGAATTTTTATTTAATCTGTAAATGCCTCAGCCTTTTATAGTTTAGCCAAATTTCTATTTCTCTCGTTTGAAGAGTAGGTTTCAATTTGAAAATTTTGGAAGATTATGGAATTTAATTCTGATTTTATTAATGAAAATTCTCATATCTAAATTTTTTGTTGATTATTTACGATCGTATCGCACGATTAGAAGAAAAATTTACTTCGTTGGCTGAATTTAACTTTGGATGGTTTTTTTTTTTTTTCTTTAGAAGTTGTGACTTTTTATATATTAGCATGTTTTCATTTGAAAATCTGTTACTGCGGACCAAGAATTAATGGCCCTAAAAGAGAGAAAATTCAGTTGATGTTGAAGTTCTGGCTGTTGTTTTATGTCAGTCCGTTAATTTTCGTTTGAATTTGTTCGAAGAAAATGTAATCTTAATTAGAAGTTTAAACTTCCAATTTTGGGTTACTCGCACATTTTGTTGCTGCACAATTTGCTTGCAAATGGAGTGTTAAAATCCACCTCACGCAAGCGTGAAAAGTGGGGATGATGAATATTATTCTTTTCATGAGAAAATAAAACGATTGGTGCCATTTTCCCATTTTGACCTAACTTTTTTTATATAGGCTCCTATATATAAAATGTACATATCGACAAAAATTCTGTGTTCATGGTTTTGACAAAACTACAAAACGGATAGAGCTGAAATTGTCACGAGAGATAGTTCTTATAATATACATAGGAACAGGCAGAGGCGGATTTATAAATTTGGCGCCTATAGGCCAAGTAAATTTTGGGCCTCAATTCAGGGTTTCCAGCTAAAATAACGTAAAAGATCATTAAAAAATAAAAACGTTGCCAATTAGAAACAAATAAAAAAAAATTAATTTTGCGCCTATTTAAATGCGTCACTGGGAACAGGTCTGAAAGAAGTTTTGTGCCTATCGGTTCAATAGTTTCTGAGAAAACTGGAAAACAAAAAATTCCTGGAAAATTCGTTTTTCAATATTTTGAGAAAGCATCAAAACAGATCGAGTTGAAATTTTCACGAAAGATTATCCTTATGTCAGTGCAAATCTGATAGAGTTTGGTGCCTATTAATTCCGTACCTAGTTTCCGAAAAAACTGGAGAAGAAAAATTGTTGGAGATAATTTAGTGTTCAAAGTTTTGAGAAAACTACAAAATGTGTTGGGCTGAAATTTTCAAGAATGGTATTCCCTATATGGAACTATGTCTGATAAGAGTTTAGTGTCTGTTGGTTTAGTAGTTTCCGAGAAAACTAGAAAATATAAAATTCCCAGTAAATCAGTTTTTGGCTAATAAAATATCCATAGATCAATATTTTTGTTAAAGATATCGATCACTATCGATAGTTTTTCGTGATTTTTTTATCTGAAACTGCTACGAATGAAATATCGATAGATGATATGTTTATCAGATATCGATAACCATCGAGTTTTTTGAAATTTTTTCAACTACCTATTGGAAATTTCTTTCTTGAATTATTAATGAAAGTTGGCAAACGGGTTTTCTAGAGAGGTATTGCTGGGCTACAGTTTCTATTTTAGTTCTCTAATCGATCTTTGGATTATTGGTGTTGTGTTGTCATCCAATTTTTTTTTTCTTCGCGCTCGTAACTCATAAATATTTTCCGAACCTCATCAAATAGCCGTTGAAAATGTACAAGGTTAAGGTGATGTGTTTATCAAGTCGCCGATTTCATTTATGATTCATTATGCTTTTTAAATATCGGTGTGTAGTCCTATTTTTCAGTGGATATTGTTAAACAATTTTTATTTTGGTTTTGGTGAGTTGTTCACTTAGGTACTACATAATGTAAATTGAATTTCATCTTGGAGTGTAATAAACTTTAATAATTTCTGAAGAAGAAGAAACTAGTCGAAAAGAAAAATAACTACCCGTAACAAAATTAGTTGAGAGTTGTTTTTTAAAAATTTTATTTGTTGGCTATAAATTTTTATAAATTTTAAAAATTTATTTCCCAACTTGAGTTGTGAAATTGAAAAATATTTTGCAATTTAATTTAGCGAAACTTAGAGAACATTGTAAGGATTTTTTTTTTTTTTAAAGAAGAGGCATTTGTTAAAAATGTAATACGTAATTACTGAGAACGCAGAATGAGCAAAACATAATTTTCAGTCATATAAACTTCATTGAAAGCAGTTCTCCTATGTTTCTAATCCATTTTCATTTTGTTCAGTAGGTAATTAGGTGTTAACGAATATGTCGAATTTTTTTTTTTTCGGTTTTTCTACATAGTGACGTACCAACAGTGTTATAATAGTGAATTTTGGATAGTGAACAACTAATTATAGCTATAATTAGCCTTACTATAATTTTTAAATGAAACAAAAATTTTCGGGTTCTGCTTTGATGTCGAAAATTTATTTTATCAAAAGTTTAAATAATTCCATAAATGCGGTATCAATTCATTATTTGGTGAGAATAAGCGCTATCTATTCAAATGAGAATTATACAAAAAATTTTGTATTCATGATTATTTATTCATGAAAAGAAAAATGTTGACTTTCGGAATAAGTACTGAATGGCCGCTATTTACAAATTCAGTGAATACCGAGTAATGATTTTAATATTCACTGCCTATTCGAAAAGAATTTTTGACGATCGTTGTGGTTCTCTTATTAGTTTTATTTTTCATTTTTTATTCACCAAATTTCATTTATTATTATTATTATTGTTATTATTATTATTATTATTATTATTATTATTATTATTATTATTGTTGTTATTGTTATTGTTATTTTTATTCTTATTCTTCTTATTATTATTATTATTATTATTATATTATTTTATGTTCGCTTAATTGAATTTTGTTAACAATCTTCTTTACAAACCGTCAGTGTTGGAACAATTTTCAAAAATTTCATAAATTCTGTTTCTGACTTATTTCCTTATGATAAATATATAAGTTTTATATGAAATTATCTTTGTAGATAACAAACTAATTTGAACTTGAAACCTAACCGCGAATGCGTTGATGTGTATTATTCTAAGTTGTTTCTGTTATTTACCGTCAGGATTTTTCAGCCGAGAAAAATAAAATAAAATAAGCTAGCCTCATCATTATTTGATGTTTCAACGGGGTTTTTGCTTCATTTGGATTGTAGTAATGGCCAAATATCGATCTGTAACGATAGTTTAAAAAAAAAATGTTTTGATCATTTGCACATAGTAATTTAGGAACGACGCAGAAAAGACCATGATACAGAAATAAGAACAATTACCTAATCAGTATTCTTCTATAATTATTTCATAATATTCATGATTCATGAATGTTCTTATTTATGATTTTGAATTTAATGATTTTTTATTTGATTAAAAAAAACAATAAACGCACTATAGTGATGCTAATTGTGTCGATCGTAATCGATTAATTGTAGAGGCCCAAGCTAATTATGTTCTTGTGGCTTTACCGTATGTTTGCGCCCCTTATGCATTATTTTCCCGTTTTTATCATTTTAGTTTTTTTTTGCACCTTTTTTGTCCCCTTTCTGCCAATTAAATTAATTATTTGTCAATGAAAGAGTTATCGATATTTACAATCATTAAAAAAAACCATTCCGTTGTCACAGATAAAAACTTTTAGTGACATTAGAAGTGGAGGAAAAGGAGAAAAACAATTACAATTAGGAGTTACCATAATCGCTAGGAACGCTATATAGTGAACGAAAATAAAGGTGATGGTGTAGCATTTATTAACTGAAACAGCTGATAATATTGATAATAATACAAGAGAATAGGTTAAGGATGGGAACTATCGGACTTTTTGTTTATCGATAACTGTCGATAGTTCTGGCTACGTTATTGATAACTATCGATAGTTCCCTCTTCCGACCCAAAAATTCTCAAAAACATATAGGCAAAAAGATGATAATAAAAGAGAAATCTTTAAACTGATTCATCCGCTTTTAGATAAAATAAAGTGACAAAAAAGTTTAAGTGGCGTCTTCAATTTTTTATTTTTCAAATTTAAAATTGATAATTTTATCAGTAAAAACCCGAAATTTGGTAACTATTGATAGTTATTGTTAAGAGAATTTCTTATCATAATTAATGATGGTCCTTCTTATCGATAACCATCAATAGTATCCGATCCCTAGTTATAAGTGTTTGCAACCAATTTTTGAACGAATTCTTGGGGTTTTGTGGTTATAATATTTCTTCGGCATCTCTAAAATTATTTTTGTTATCTTCCATACTGTAGGTTTTGTTGGTTTGGGGAATTGAACCTGGGACTTACATATTCGCCAGCTAAAAGCAGTGAACTTAATTGCACAGCCATCTCATCACCAACTATAATTTTATAATTGGCGAATGTATTTTAAATTAGGCAAGGTATGGCAGTTCCCACACTCTCTCCCCTATAGAGACTCAACACAAGTTGAACGACATTAGATGCTGTGGGAGGTTGGGCGGAGCCAGAAACACCTCTTATACCTATACACACAGGCTTATACTACCTATATAGATTCTATTTCCACTATATAGGGCGCCATCTATTGGCGACTCAAGTTAGGAAGGAAAGTTGTGAGTTCCACCATGCACCACTAGGGTGCATGCATGTCCAGCACATGTCAAGGATCACCAAATGTAGGTTTTGTCAATTTGGGGAATCGAACCTGGGATCTACATATTTTCCAGCTAAAAGCAGTGAACTTAACCACTCGGCCATCTCACTGCCAACTATAATTGGCAAATGTATTTTATATTAGGCAAGGTATGGCAGTTCCCACAAATATCATTACGTTCTACAATTGTAGATCAATAAGCTATACCTAATGCCCAAAAAATTTATGAAAAATCAATAGAAAAAGGATAATTACATATTATATTTCACATTGTTTATATCATACAGGATCACCTCTATTTTTGTTTGAAAAAAATCGGCCAGATGTCAGTCACTTTGATGAAAACTCCCAGAAGGGTGCAGTTAGTATTTTGTGCAAAAATTCTAAAAATTAAGAAACCCTATAAATGTAGGTACTTGTTTTGGACCCTGACATGAATCTATGAAAAATTTTCCACTTAATTTTTACTTATTTAATTTGAATTATTTTTAATCGCCCAAAGATATAAAGTCAGGTTTGCTGTAACCAGTGAAATGATAGAAATGGAAAACAATAAGAATACTTGATGCTTGAATAAGCTTATATTAGCTGTGAAGTGGAACATGATTGTTGTGGAATTATGATTATTTTCTGCACTGATAATGAGATAAAGAAGCAACACTCGCTGAGATCATTTAGGTAGATGTGAGAAAAGTAACACTCAAGATATCGAGACTTCACCAATTCTTCATACTATATATCACGTTGAACAGAGATACTGAGCGGCCATTAGACGAGAACACATTTAAGATTCAAAGACACAAAAATAACAACGATTCACTTTAGAAACAATCTGGATTTATTTGACATTCACATTACATGACGATGGTTAGAGATCGATTGAACAGCAGTCACAGACTAGCGAATGATCAAGACTAGGTTTTTACAATATCACAGATGATGACGATATCATAGTCAAAGAACGTGAGGATGTGATACGTGATGTGATAAGACATCACATTCTCACAGTAGATCACCTATTTTTTCATTTTAATTTATATATTATAATGCAAAAATAAGTTATATTTTGGTTTTAAGGAGGCCTAACTTTTTGGCCACCGAGAGAAGTTGAGTTGATGGCTTGATTAAATTAAACTTTTTTAAAAGTATTTCTGTTGAAAAATTGTTATCATCAACTAAGAACAAATTTTAAAAACCGGATTTTTTGTAAATTAAAATTTTTCAACGTACGATATTATGAAAATTAGTTTTCTTAGGAAATTTTATGCAGATCAGTTTTTTCTACGATTATGTTGCACATACTTGTAGCCGACTTAAACACAAGCCTAAACGAAACAAATCTAAAATTTAAAAATCTTGACCAATCATGGTTGTGGGGATTCACCCAGTAGGGATTTGAGGCTCGGCCTCCGTCAATAGACGTTCGCCCCGGTCCATTACCAGTGGCCACTAATAGTCTACGGACTTTAAAATAATATGTAGGCGCGGCCAAACAGAGCTATGTATATTTGTACTTTGTTTAGCCGCTAACCTAGCACCGTTACATAGGCTAAACGGACGAATTACATAATACATCAAATGTAGATTCATTCTCCGTTTAGCCGATGTATATTACAACGCCGCGGCTAACGACGCGGCGTTCGGCAGATGGCGTGGAGTGGCAAAAGGTTTGTTCTTTGCCACTCACTGACACAGTGCGCGGGTACACCCACACATACCCACACACACATAATGCAAAATTGCCAGTACACAATTCTCTCGAAATAAAAGGGTTGGCACCCTCTTACCACTGTAAGTTGAGAGAGAACACGCAACACCGCCGCGGAGTTCGGCTGCTTCTAGTCAGCACATATTAAGAAAGAAAATAATGTTTCTAAAATTTTACCAAAAATAAATGTTAGGTTCATAAAATAAAAAATTTTTCAACTTTTTTCGAGTTACCTATCAGAGTAGGTACTGCATTTGGCTCAATTGGTAATAGATATATTTCACTTTATATCTCTTGTTGAAAAAAATTAGAGCTTCTTATATATATTCTTCATGGTTGAATAAGATATTGGTCTGCTTTAATAATTTATATCGTTTTTCTCGATTTCGCCATGGGGTGTGAACACATTCAAAGATGAGTTTGTGTGTAACAGAATCAGAATTATATCTGTGTTGGAAGTTTTTTATTTACGCGTCGTTGTAGTTATTCAACTTACCTTGTTGTCTATTAGCAATACTTAGGTACTTGTGTGTATGTTTAAAAATATTATTTATTGAATAAGATGAACTTCAAATGGAATTTGAGGGTAGGTTTTTACCATCATGAAAATTAGGTTCATTGATAATGTTTTTTTTTTAGATAAGTTGATTCGGATTCTGTTTACTTCGCCACGTAGTGAGTAATAACTTCTTTTATTGATCATAAAATGCTATAAATTTTGAACATGATCGAGTAAAAAAGTATTCGCTATTGTAAAGAACCATTTTTTCTTTGCTCATTTTCATTTTTGTATTTGTAATTGGGGGATAATGCTCCAAACTGAAGATGTTAACTTTTAATTTATTAACTTTTCTCTTCGAAAATTTAGTTTGTTTTTCAAGTGGATACTGGAGAAAGAATCTACTTTAATGTCACAGAACCATGTTATAGGTACACGTTTTAACAGTTCTATTTTCGATGTAGAAATTATGGAAAAATTCTCAAGTGTTGATATTTCTTTTTTTTTTTTATTTTCTTGGAACGACAGCCATCAACGCACTTCGAATTTTTTGTCGGTGTTCGTGCTTTCGCGACTCTTATGCTGAAAATCCATCGCGAATTATTGAACTTCAAATATTTTGTATTACATATATTAATGGATTGTTTTTTTTTTGTTTTTCGAAAGCAGAGAAATATCAAAATTCCAGGATAAATTAAAAATATGAAGTTCGTTTTTTATTTTTATTTTTAAATGTAAACTTTGTGGATAATATATCATGGTAAATATTATAATCTTAGGTAGTTAACTGAAATTTTTTTCCCCTGGAATATCTTGATGAAGGAATCGAATCCTAGAAGGTATAATTTTTACCCTGCCTTCTGAGTTCTGCCTGCCCGTGGGTTCTAATTCCCTAACTTTTGTCTACGGGTATGTGTTTCTTCTTTTTTTTTTAAATGCCATAAGTATTCAAGGTTTTGCTGGAATAAGCACGATTATATGCTGATGATTTATTGTCGAATTCGTAAATCATGAAATAAAATTCTCTAGTATGTTAACTTATAACCGTCTTACAGAGTATTTTTGTGTTGTAAATGTATCTTTTTTTTCTTGTTTCAGGTAAGTGGAAGAAAAACATTGTTTTGCTAACGATAGTGAGTAAATATTTGTATTTCTATCGTCCTTCCTACTACTATATATGATTCAAAAATTTAACTAGGAATGCAGTAATCGCTGGAATTATTCAAACCTTTTAATCACTTGTGATATTATCGAAATATCAAACCTGGAACTATTCGGCGCCAGTTCCGCGTCCAAAAAGTAAACTTGAATTTTAGGTAGTTATTCAGGTAAATTATTTTCGGTTCGAGAAAGTATTGTTAATGATTACTCGTAGCATTAGTACATTAATAAGTTATAAATAAATTATATAAATAAAAGAAAAAAAATCAGAAATGATTCATCATTGAATGTTGCTATGACTAACTCCTGAAAATATTTATTGTATTTGAAATGATGAGGCGTTGATATTTTGTTTTTGTCATAATTTAGTTATTAAATTGTCAATATTCATCAGTATTTTATTTTATCGCTATTTTGTAGTTATGAGATACGCACGAGTCAGTCGTAATGTCATCATTTTATATCACATTCTTTGATAAACTTATTCTCTATTCCTGTTCTTGGTTTATCAGTTATCTATTTTTTTCCTCAATTTGCTGATTCATGCGTATGCGTTATTAAATACCTACTGATATTTTTTCCTACTTCTCTATCGTGTGAGGCCATGATTCCTTGTTGGAGTGAACGAGAAACATAGCGATTTATTTATTTATATTTATTTTTAAATTTGTTCATTTTCATTTGCACGCATTTTTTTCTAATTTTTCATTTTTCGAGTTTAAAATTGTATCCTGCGTTCTCTTTGAATACTAAATACTATTGTCTTTTTGTTATTCGAACAAATGTTTTGTATAATTGAATCAAGTCAAGCCCAACAAGAGAACTGCGGGTGTGTGTGAGCAGCTAGCGGCGTACGAGACCCAAAAATTGAATGTTTATTTTCTCGTTCCGGTTTTGAAAAAATCTGGAATTCCCTGTAAATTAACGTACCTGTCAGCATTTATTGTTGCTTTCTCTGTTGTAGAGGTTCCAAAAGTTTGAGGATGCTCACAGATTTTCTCAACCGAAATTGATACATGTGTCGAAAATTGTTTACCACTGAGTTTGTATGTTTTTGTTTGCATTGAATGAGCTTTATGAGCTGGCGAAAGTTTGTTATCTTCTTGAGAATTTATGACTCCTCGTATACCATAAAATGCGTTAATTTCAGTATTTTGGGAACCCGAGTGAAATTGTTGAGCTTTTCCTTCGTTTAAGCATTGAAATTTTACCGTATATTTTTTGCTATTTCAGCGAAAATTTTGAATGTTTTCATTCTTTTGGTATTAATCATTTTCTGACCCTGAAAAAGTGTTTTTAACGCGACAACTTTACGAATTTTTGATCATTTAATGCCATTTGAAGGCTTCTTGTCTATAGCTTGAAAATTATTTTCGGTACAATGACTTGTTTCGATTTTTAAAAAAGTTTTCAAACATTCATCCAAACTGACTCTATACCGTTCCGATTTGGTTTTACTTGGAAATTTTGGTTCAAAAATTTTTAGTTATTCTGATTTTATTCTATCGAAATTTTCTTTTTTTGGTAAGTTCTGTCAAATTTCGAAACTTTTGGTAAATTTTGTGAGTCACATTTATTGGTTATAAATGTAGATTTTTCCATAGTTTTGAATTCGTGTGAAATTTTTTTTCTCATAATTGCTGCCAAATTGACGTTTTTGAGCATTTTTTGTGAGAATATATTTTACTAAGGTTTCTAATTCACCATTGAAAGGAACAAGTTTTTCAAATTCAAACGTTTAGGTGAAGATCATAATTAGCAGGTAGAGTGGAGGAAACAAAAATCTTAATTGAGTAATTTTTCTTCGAACAATAACATGATTTCAAGTGTACAATCCTCTAGAATATTTAGAAACACGACTACTGCTTGTTTGACATGAAAGAGCACTAACAAAATTTTGAGAAAAACTATTTGTGAATACATTCTTGTTAGAAAACTTTCAATTTTTGTGTCTTTTAACTTAAGTTTTGTTGGTATACCTTCGCATAGGTATAGGTATTAATCATCGCAAGGGACTCGTTTTCCGTAATATTTCATTTAAGTAAAATTAATGGTTGATCAAACCTGAGTAGGTATTTAAATAATACCGTGTGAAAAAATTAGATAACTTTTTTATTCAAGAGAGTTTTTTGATTGATTTCCATGAAAAAATAGATGAATAAATATCAACGACCTCCTCAATAATTATCCTTAATACACATGGTACATTGTTCACACTTCATTACTTCTCATACAGACCAACTCTTTCATTAATAAAAAAAGTAACGTTTTATCTGCTTTTGCGAACTGTAATATCATCAAAAACGAATTGTTTTTCAATGCAAAAGTTGTACGATTAGTTGAAAATGAATTTCCACAAGAAATTTTTTGCAATAACTCATGCGATATCAATAAAATCTTTATTTTGGGAGTATTCCAAAGTCAAATGCTCCATTTGACTCTTTGGCCGTTGACGAAAAAATCTGTAAAATACAATATAATTCTAAAAGAAACGAAAAAAAAAAGTAAAAAATTTTTTTACATTGAATTCAAATCTACATAACAATGTTTCACCCTTAATTTTCTTTTTCCGTTTCTATTTACGCCAGAAATTTGTAAAATTTACATGTTATATTTTGTTGTTAGCTGATTTGTTATGTATCGTAAAAATCGACAGACTTACGTCGACATTTTGTGGTGTCTATACAGAAAATAATGCACGAGCAAATTGCAAATTGCAAAAAAAAAAAGTAAAACTAATGATGTTGCTATTTGTTTTTCACAGGATAGTGTACAAATTTTGACCTAATTAAGTACACACAATCGCTTTTTCTTTCCGATTTTCTTGTTCTTCGTACTCGTAATCCTTTTTTGAAACTCCTCCAAAAAATTGAATTATCTTAGCCTAATACACCTACTTCTTCCCAATACTCGTCTCAAACCTATTTATACTAGTCCAAGTTGAGGAATACAATCACTTGGCTTCACATTCGTATATATTTTGACTTATATACTGTCTGTAGGCTAACTAAGTTTGTGGGAAAAATAAAGAACTTGCATTCGTATTGGAGCAATCAAACTGTTTTCTGTAGGTTTTCAGTGGTGCGGTTTCCATTTACTCATCCCACCATTTTCTCCTCTTCCATTCGTTTCTCTTTTCTTGTGACGATGTTACAAATTACCCTTCGTTTTTACAGTATCGTTTTTCTGTTCGCTGACTATTATTTAAATACTTTGTTTACATAGAAACTTTTTTTTTTTTGTATACAAGAGTGTGACTAAGAAAGTGGTTCAAGAGAGAAATGAAATCCTGGTATCGTTTTTTATTTTTATTTTTTCGGTAAAGGTTCAGTTAAAAGCGTTAGGTATTGTCATTTCATTCGAGAAAAAACGATAAATAATAATGTAAAAGGCGTCGTCGGTTCGACGTACTCTCGTGATATTGCAACTCTGACAAATTTTCTCAATTTTTCCTGTGCAGTACATCCTCCCCAGCGTGAGTTGGCTCCAACAAAATTTGGCGAACTTTAAAAGTGTCTGGGCGTAACGTTTTCTTTTGCGCTCAGTCTTTTGTATAGCGAGACAAGATATGCTGCATGGTTAGATGCTCGGTGAAAAATATCAATTTTTAACTCGCATTACCTTCATCGGCAGGTGGTCCTTGTCAAATAACCAAATTTACTATGACTTTGTTGAGAGAAATATGAGTACTTAGAACCGAACTTATTAAGGAATTTTTCGTGGTCAGGTCTCGAATTATGTACTGTCTGCTGGGTTTTTTTTCTTTCGTAACAGTAGTCCTACAGCGAGAAGAAATCGGCTCAAAAATATTTACCATGATTACATTTTTGAAGTGAAAAATTCTATCTGTTGTGAAGGCTTTAGCAAAGGTAGAAGCATAGGTCTGTATTATACGCTGGCACGAAATATCCAAAACCTTTGGAATATGTTTCTGGAGCTATAAAAAAATGGTTTTAAATTTCAATATGTAATATTGTGGAAATTGTACGGATGTTGAAGCTTTTAATGATTATACATGCTAATTATAATCTTAACATGATGTACGTAATTTTCCATCTCCATCAATAGCTTATGTCCTAGGGGAATATTTTACAAATGTTGTGGTAATATAGTAGAAAATATCGTTTTCTAGCAGTGATATTTTGTATAATTATTTATTATTGACCTTTACTATAGTTGCATAATTCAGGCTGCTATAGCCTACCTGTCTGATAGTACATGTGAATGGATAAAAAAAAACAATTATTTTAAGTTCCACTATCAACCTATGTATGAGAAAAGTATTCTAGGAAATAATAATATCGAGAACTTTGTTTGGAAGAAATATTTTACTTGAATTTTGAAGTTTGGAATCGGAATCAAGGCAAATTTTGATAAAGGTTGTTCTACAAATGAGTTTTCTGCGAATGTACTCGCTACCTTTTTTCTCATTTAGATGATTCACAGCGAGATTATTATTCGTTCGAAAATTTTTGTTTCATTTCGCCTGCTATAATGTACCTATTCGATGAATTGATGATAATCTGATATACAGAAGAACTAGGTGTCCTATGTGCCAGTTTCGCTTGACCCATGTTTCATTGCTTCAATATCGTAGTGATTCTGAGGAGTTGAGGACAAACGTTAGCAGAAAATCACACAATTTTAGGAGCGTATAGTAAAAAAAATTTTTTCAACACCCTTTTTGAGGTACAAAATTCTCCAATGATTGATTCAGTCTAAAATTGGACTGCGTAGATTTGAGTTCAGTGCTCCAAAAAATCACGCGATTATCTGTGAAATAATCGTCTTAATCCACTTTTTATGGTTCAAAATTTCCAAGAGGCTGAAACTGTACCCAAAAATTTAATTCACCCTCCCAAAACATATATCCCTCGATGTATCACTCAATAGTGTATAAATAAAATAATTTTTAACCCCCTTTTTGTGGTCTCCGTAGGGTCAGCAGTTGATTTCACCCAAAATTTCATCCAAAAAGTGAATTTAGCGCTCTGAAAAACATGTCCCAGTTAATGAAATCTCTTTTTGTGTTGACTTCGGTTTTTCATTAAAATTTTTTTTTCCTAGATTTTTAAATTTTCTTTAAAGATAAAGACAAAGATGTACTAATTCAAACATATGATGAAATCAGCAGTTGTGGATCATCTGGAATCTTGAAAAAGTTCATTGTTGTTGTTTTTGTTTTTGTTGAGAAAATGAGATGTTGAGGTACTAAATTCAGTAGTATCAAATTTGCATTAGCTTATAATGTTTTTTCTCTGTCCACCTTTCTTCGATTTTTGTTTATAAATAAGTTTTCAGGTGTGATAATAGTTATTTGTGATGCAAATGTATAAAGTAGGTAATTTTGATCCGAAGAATGGTACAAACTTGGTAGGACTGTTCGGGATGCCTCTTTTAGTTATTTTCTGAAAATCCGATCAGATCTGAGTGAAAATTCGTCCTCAAAGAGGGCCAAAAAAAATAAAATTAAAATTTTTGGGCTGTAAATCTTGACGCGTTGAATCTATGAAAAAAATTTCCAAACAAAAAATATTCTTCTATAAATTTTTTATTAAAAATGTTCAGTGACAATTTTCTAGATCTTGTAAATTCACGGCGCTGTTCATTATATAGCCCAGTAAAATTATCAACAAAATGGGCTTAAATTGGAATTGTCGTAAATTCAATGTTAATATTTCAAATTAATGTTCATCATTCACGCGCTGTAGTGTCGGAGCTTACAAGATAGAGAAAAATTTTATTAACCCTTATAATAGAAAATTAACTGTAGAATATTTTTTGTTTAAATATGTTTTTTCATTGGTTCATCGATTTACGAGTTATATACTGAAAACTCAAATTTTATCACTTCTTTCGCCCAGAAGAAGAAACTGTTCTCAAATCTGCTTGGATTTTTAGGAAATTACTAAGGAAAGCATCCAACAATCTCACCAGATTTACCTTGTAGTACCATTTTTTGAATTTTGCGGCTTCAAAATTGGCTGATTTAATTGGACTAAGAATTATAACTTGTAAAAGATTTTAGTATATTCAGGTTGGTTTAATTATTGTTTTAACTTTTCATTATGAATTTATGAACCTCTTTAACAGTACTTTTAAACCAATATTTGGTGCTCTGGTAAATTTTAAAGTTGAAAAGGTTTATATTATGCAGGATTTAGGTGTCATCCTCCTCAGTGATAGATGTAATGATCAAAAGGACTGTCACAGAGATTTATAATTAATGGTATTACGACTCACTCGAATTCAGTGAGATCATTTATACAGGTTAGTACGTTATTGCTCTGCAAAAAATAAAAAACTAAAACAATAGTAACCCTGCTCTCCTTTGATCGGCTTTGGTCCACTTGGAATGTATTCTCTTTTCTTGACAAACTTTGCATAAGTTCAAACATGAAACACTGTTTACACTTTTGAGCTATTTCTCGTAACCTTTTGGCAGAAATCATTCTTACCTTTTTTTCATTTATTTAGTCTCTTATTTTTTGAAATGTTAAATCCATCTGGAAACCAGATTGTTAAATAATCGTTGGAATATTTGAATATACATACAGATAGATTCTGTGTACCCAGTTGGTGAGAATAACTCGCTAGAGATAGTCTACTTAGACCTGCGTGTAGTAAATATGTACCTATGAAAGACAAGTGATAATTAGAATTCGAACGTACTTCTTTAAGTCATGAACGCCAGCTCTCGAATATTTGAGTGAGAAGAAAAATACAGAAGCAAATTATTTTATTTTCTGAAAAAAACTGGCACACTGTACATCATTTTAACTGGATAAGATCTTGATTCTTAACACTATTTTCGTTCATAGCTGCATAATCACCAAAAAGGTCGAAGAGAAAACAATCTGTCAATTGGCCTACGATCGATGAAAATTTCTTGTCAACGAAAGTTTTAAAATCGTCTTGTCGAAGCCAAAACTTCAATTTCATCAACGATGTTGAAAGCGTGTAACGAATGCGGAGTTACAAGGAGAGAGATCCGATGGAAGGAAAAAAGAAAGGAAATAGAAGACAGCCTTTAGGAACGAAAGAAATAAAGTAAGAAAAAATTCTTTAAAAAGCACTTCGAGATTGTATTTTTTTCCCTTTTCTCTTTCTTACATATAACGTGTTATCGTGGAACTCTTAAAATGGATTAGCACATCGGCGCCATAAGCTGTTGCACTGGTACTCACAAAACGTTGTATCCAAAACCAAATGGAAATATTCTGTTTCGCCAAACCTTTTTTAATCCTTTAAACGAGGCAAGTTGAAAAATAAAGTTAAATGTAAACAGTGTTGGAGAAAATGAGACGGAGTGAAACAGAATCGAACCGGCCGGGATGGAGGCTTTTCAACGTTGAAGATGGCCGGAGGCGAGTTGATGCTGTAAATTTGATGAAATTGAATTGAAAATTTGGGTAATTTAATCGAGGAAAAAAAATCACCAGTTCTTGGATCACGTACCCAAATAAACCCTCATGCAATATTTTCTGCGAATTTACATGAGAACTACGCCTTGATTATCCATTTGAAGTTTGCCGTCGATGATAAAAAGCCTCATTTTTATTATTTTTTATTTTTGGAAGACACTTTTCTCACATTGAGAGAATGAAGAGGAAAATCATATAAGCCGCAGAATTTTCGAATATGGCGTTCGTGTTCGTATTTTGATGCTGGGTGCGAAAAAGCACTTTATTTTTTCTCCCCCTCTTCGCTCTGCTTAACTCTGAAAACATGATTTTTTTTTTTGGTTACACATGAAGCGTAGAAAAAAGCTTTTATTTACGACTGGACTGAATAATAGGATGCGTTTTCAGAGGATATGGATGCAGAGGTAGTTCATAAAAAGTCCAGTCATACGTGACGTGATTTCGATGAAAATTATCCAAATTGATGTAGGAGGGAGAAAAAAGTGGCTTATTTCTTTCTCTCTCATTCGCCCCTTTAACATGTAGAAGATTTTCACTTCTTATAGTTTTTTCTTATCTCTGACCCAAATTCGGCGACCGTGTGATTTCAACCCTATCGAAAAAACAGAGAAAAAAAAGATTTCTAAATTGCCACCATTTTATTTTTTTGAACTCATTTCTTATTCATTTCTTTTCGATCGGTTGATTTTTTTTCTCTTAAATGAATCGACTTTTGTTCGAGGTGACTGTTTAATTTTCACACGGCAGAATTTATCACCGAATAAAATATTTTTGTTGAGCGGTCTCAGTGAAAGTGGCTAATGTCAACCAATGAAGGGCATTAGTAGCGTTTTCGGTGGAAAATTATGGGAAAATTTAATTGCAGTTCGTGTGGAAACGCTGCATCTCAGCTCTGCATCTAAAATCTAAACCCAATGATAATTGGGAATTTTTATCTCTCTTTCGAGTAATTTATCTTATGATTTAACGTTTCTGCGTATTACAATTACTCTCTGTGGCATGCAGACTTTCAAGCACCCATGGTGAGTAAAATATTAGTTTTCGCTATTGATTTTTTAACTGTAGTGTATAGATTATTTTCTGTGCCGAATGTTGCAATCAAATTGTGTAAATATACCTTTTGTCTCATGAATGATAATTTTATTATCTTGATTGAATTAGCAATAGTATGTGAGGTGTACCCGAACTTTGTTTCTCAAATAAAATATCCTTAACTGTGAAAAGAAAATCATTTAATTTCACAACACTTTGGAATATTGTAATATTAAGGTCCTTAATTTTCTGTCCACCCATGTAGGTAGTCGCTATAAAATTTTCAAATCCATAAAATTTTGTCCTATTTTGTGTGGTTTTGTTTTGTTATTTGTTTATAAAAATATTTTGTTTTTGTTCTGGATTTGTTACCATATAGTTCGTGGTAGGTACCTAGGTTGCTATCAGACTCGCACCGACATAAGGATAATCTATCGGAGACATTTATATGATCCATATTGCTGTGCTGCACCCTTGGATAGCTAGTGCAGCATATGATAGCACAAATAAGGGTCCGATTCAGTCGGTACCAATAGTTGAAAAATCTTCTCATCGTTCGGTCTTCCAGCAGCGCTGATCGAGATAATTTTGTGCTATTTGCGAGCTAGACCTTTCTTCCGGCTTTCCCTATTCTCTTGTATTACCATTTCAGTTTATTGTCTTTGCAACCAAATCTAGGATATGTACCGCCGATCGTGAGAAATTAGTCGTATCGACCCAGTTTCGATACGAATAAACTTTTGAACTTTAAACGAATGAAAAGAGGGAGAGCAAGCCGTCAATTCGTATGCAAATTCTTGGTAACGTCATCGATTGAAAAAATGCCGCATCGAATTCTTCTCTTCTCTCTCTTGTTTTTACTGTTTCTTTTCTCTCTTTTCGTCGTCTCTCTTCAACGCCTGCTTGAACAATGAAAAATTTTGTCATTCCAAATAACCACACCCGTTAGTAATTCTACGTTGTGCTTTGCCGTCGGCGTAATTGTTTTTTTTGTTTTTTTTTTCCGCTTGTGAATCAAAAGTATTATGGCCCTGCTCACGCTCATTCTCGATGTATGTACAATTTAGTCTACATGACGAAAGCCTCATCAAGTTGGCAGCCAGAAAATCTGAAAACCAGTCATTGATATAATATGAGTCGAGCATAATTATGCGTGCGCTTGTAAAGTTGGAGTGAGCGATATTATTTTTCATCTTGTTGGGATGGACGTCATTATTTTGTATTTGTAGCAGTGCTCAGGAAATTCATCTACTTGCTCGATAGGCTAATTTGGAGGCGGTGAGAGGAATGATCTCAAAAACGTTAGATTTTGATCCGCACGTACGATGTGCATTTTTCGAATAACAGTTTCAAGTCTATAAAAATTTATAGGCGAAGAAAACGTACCTAATGAATGATGTCTCATCTCATTTCATGGGAGAAAAAAAAAAGTGAGTCATACGTGATCCATTTTTTTGTCAAAGGTTTTGTAGATGATTCCATTTTAGACATGTCTGGTATCCTTATTGGTTTCACCTATAGATTTTAAATTTTGAAATCCAAAGTTTGGCATTCTCATTTCCCAATAGTGAAATGGTGGTTAAATATTTTCTGTACTTTCAAAGTTTTATTGTGTGGCCTACTAACGCACGTGCTGGAGAAATATTTTGAATTTTTAATTCGCCATAACCAAACTATAGATGGTTTTAAATTTGGTCGAAATCGAATGCAAATGGTGAGTACTACTTTGTAATCCGCAATTAGAAGACTTGACTTACCTCTGCGCTTGTATAAAAAAAAATTTGACTTCTCTTTAACTATTCCTTAATTGCAGCGAAATTTTGGAAAAAATATGCTGATTTAATTTAAAACTTTAAATATATCGATTTTGACTGACTAATTTTCAGGAAAAGGATTTTTACATTTTTGCATAATTTTCCATGTTAAAATTTCTCCTTCAAGACTCAAGGACTGAAATTATTCAATGCGGCGCTTTTTTCCATTATCATGTCCGTAGGATTCTGCACAAATTCCATTTAATTTAATGGCAAAACTTTTCGTGAGCTCAGACTTCAATAATTCCAGTTTCCAGATTTTGTTGTAGAAATTTTAAAGGGGTCATTTTTCTTTATCTGCCGCATTTTTATTCTTTATGAAATTGGTTCTATTTTTAAAAAAAATTTCAAGTTAATCTAAAATGTTTCTTCATTTCATTTCAAGTCAAGTTTATTATACCGAAAAAATTTGAAAAGTTGTTTTGCTCGTTTTTAGCTCTTTCGTTTGTGAAGTTGGTTCGATTCTTTAGTAAAAAAATTTTTAATGCTTTTTCATTCCATTGACATATTAGCATGCTTTAACGGCATTTTTTCTCTAAAACCAACGCAGTTTTTTAAAGATAACTCCAAAACTATCTCATCGATTTTACTAGAAATGATATGGGACTACCAGGGATCACTATCATTTAAATTCCTCATAATTGGTATAAAATTGTGGGCCAAACCTTAAAACAAAATCTCTCATGAAAAAATACATAATGATCATATCTATATCTTTAGGCTATTGGGGTACAGGCTAACACAAAACCGTTTCTTATGAATTTTTGACTGGCCCCGAGCCAAAAGACTTGGAGATGTCAAAAAATGTTCATCAAAATCAGTGCCTAGGCCAAAAGTAAAAAGTTAGGCTGGAACAAGCATGAAATGAACAAAAAAATAATAGTGATTAGTATATTGTGCTGCAAGAGCCTAAAGTGAGCTATTTTTTTACTGAGTGTAGAGAGTTCGCAAACGGGCCAACGGCAAGTGCTGCGAACTTCACAGTTAAAATAGTCCACTGGCCTTTGTAGCACTCTATATTTTTTGTAACAAGTGTAGGGAATGTTGGTTTTGAGACATTTGAGAAAAAAAACTGTTCCTCTCTGGTGAGAAATACATGATGAAAGTTCATTAACAACATATAAAGGTAAACTCATATTATCTTTTCAGCCGGCATTCGTGACGCTGTTGGTAGGGTGATAGTTTACCACATAGCAGACGCAGGTATGCGGTGAAAAATTTTGTAAAATGAATTTAATTTAGAAAAAATCATAAAAATAAATAAGAATTAGGAATTGGAGTATTCCTTGATGAAAAGGGCGTGTAAGAAAACTTGAGGAACTAATGAGGCATGATAAAAAGTAGAGGAACCAAAAAGGGGAAATGAGAGGGAGTGAGAAAATGAAATGTTTTAAAATCACGTTTCCTTTGTTTTCCTTTAAAAGTATTTCTTATTTGAAAATTTTAGCTGAGTGTGCATTCCATTTCAGTGAACTCTCGTGCTAACTGGTGAAAATGGGAATGTGACACAAAGAAGAATTTCAGTCAGTTGCCATTTTTCGCTGTTCAGTATTTGATGCTTCATAGTTACAGCGATGATAGTTTTTGTTTGGTCAGAATTGCTAACTTAATATTTTTGAGTAGAGCTGTTTTGCTGTGAAATGGTTACTGACGGACATAGGTGGACAAGGTACTTACTCAAAATTTATTTTTGATGTTACATTTTACATTTTTACCTTGTTGGGCAGAAAAATTGGGTGTGAGACTATCAGTTGTCTGTTATTCTTGAAGTTTAATCCACGAACCCATTTGTTGACTTGAAAGAATTCCGTACGTTTTTATGGTGAAGTATTTACCTGCTCTCGATTATTCTTTCATTTGGTATGTTTAACTCAAAATTGATCCCACCAATTAAATTAAATTTTTTTCTGTGGGCAAGAGTGGGCAAAATCCTCCCAAAAATGATTCGAATCACTTCTCATTGAGTGATTCGTGATTCGAGTCACGAATAAAGAATTCTTCACAGCAAAGTGATTCGAATCACAAATCATGAATAATTTCAGTCTAGAGATTTAAAAGTGATTCACACAGATCATTTTTAGATTTTCTATGAATTACGAATCCTGAAAGTCTCAAATGTTAAATAATAAATAATTCTGTGTGACCTTTATTTAGAAAAAAAGTTCTGAACTATCAAGTAGTTTTCTTTTATAAAAAATTGTTTTGTTTAGAGAAATGAGTAAAAAAAGTTCTCTGAAGAGTTAGTATAATTTTTCATGCATGTAATGTAAAAATTCAAGCCTTGTTTTCAGGAGGGATTTGAGGTATAATCCACTTCAGTACTAAAAAAAAGGTCAATTTAAGACGATATTATTGAATTTTTCAAATTTTATGTCTGTGAAATTGTAAAACTTTGTTAACCCTTCCTATAAAAATTCATGACTACGGTAAAACTTGCTTAAGACACTATTCAAGGGACTAGCTGAAAAAAGTGTCTCAAACAGAAAGGATTCTTATGTGGAAATTGAAAAAAAAAAACCTCCAAGTTATTGAAAAATTGAGTTTATTGAGAAAATATAGTATAGTATTGGCTACACAAGATACTTTCGCTGAAGGTGAAAAAAATTCTGACTAATTCCTATTTTTCATTGAAAAAAACCTTGCATTTTCATTACTCTTTTCCTTTACAGTGATCTTTGTTTGCATAGAATCAATAGAAAATTGATATTCTTAGCTTGTAAATGATGTTATGGAATAGAAAATGAGAAAAAAATCTGCTGAAAGTGGAAAAAATTCTGATTAATACCTATTTTTCATTGAAAATATGAACAGTCACCCAAATAAAAGAGCTTTTTGTCTAAAAAGACAGAAAAACCAAGCTTTTTAGCTGGTGGTTTTTACATTGATTAGTATATGAAATGTCCAGGGACCAGTGAAAGACAGCATCTGATGGGGGAAAGCTTCTTAAGCGGGATCTTCTTGAGCAAGTTTTACTGTATTATAAAATGTTTCTACCCCTTCCCCAAGAAGAAATCTTGACGCAGGGCCTACAAAAATTTGTGTTCAACAAGTGGTAAATTTCTGGGAAATTTCCTGACTAGAAAAATAGGATTTGTGATCCTTATTTCTGCTGTTTCTAAATGAATGATTCAAGTCATGAATCTCAAAACCTTTTCAGCCTCAAACAATGATTCAAATCCCATTTTTTCATGTATTGTGTCCACTCTTCATTCTTGATATGGATGCCAAATTTGTCAAGCATTTCTTCGTTCATGAAGAAAATGTAATGATAATTCCATATCATTTCCTAAATTATTATTCTTTCCAAATTACTTTCGTATATTATAACTATCATCGTAATAAAACCATTTCGAGTATACTCTCTATTCCAATATCCTGTCCTGATCATACCATTGAAACATATTTAGACTTATTATATGACATCACCTATTCTCGCTACTGTAATGTTTTTGTAATCCACATTATGATGTCATTCATTCCATAAATATTATACACAATTCTGCGCTGTTCCCAATTCTCCTTAAAATTATAACTACATCATCTTTATGTCATAAATATATTACTTTATTTGTTTACTCCAAATTACATAGATTCTGCCAACCAATCACAATGTGTATCTCCCACAACACCACTGTAAATTTCACTCCAACTCATACCCTTAGTTCTTAAGCTTAATTCATTCTTAATACTTCTCTTGTACAATTCATTACATTTCAATATTTTCATTTACTTATAAAATACCCATCATACAAAAAGTAATATATGTGTCGTGTATCATATTGTAATAATTAATTATACTGTTACAGAAAAAAAATTGTTTCACTTTTATTCATTATTCAAACTGATGAGAATGTAGTGACAAAAACCTTATTTATTATTATATTATACGCTTTTATTGCAGTTTCTTGTGAGAAAATTAAGATTTCAATGTGACAAATTTCACTAACACTGACGAATTAACCTAACATGAATGATGACATTAAATGAAAATTAGGATTGTAAAGCACAGCAAACATAAATAAAAACTCAAATAATTAATTCACAAATGTATTACTCCATACAAAGATGGAGGAGATGTTGACAACACAATGTTTCATGAGCAACAAGAATAAGATCATCGAAATATATCACAGTTACATTACAAATATAAAATATCACAGAATTGCACAACATCGAGTCAGTGTTACCACTACAAATATTATATGAATAATAACAGTTAAAGTATAATATAATTTGTCATTATTCTCACATTTCTACTGTGCTCAAATGTAACTTAGTTCTTGTATTAATGTCTAGGTGCGCTAAAATCGTGTTTGATTGTTATCAATTATCACTTGAATATTAAGGTGCTTGTTTTTTTTACACAAGTTTCATCCAATCATTAGCAGTTACGTAGCTTTTCACCTCAGTTCCAACCTGTTCAGATCCCCTCCCCATAATAGCAATTTTTTTTTTTTAATTGTTTATTTCGGAGTTTTGGACATGGGTCTTTAATGAGAGGTGTTATACGCGTCTAATAAAAGCGTATATTTAAAAATTCATTTTTACTTATCTTTATCTAAACTATTTTTCCTAATTGTTGTACTCATATCCTGTTACAGAAAGAGAAAAACTATTATCGCTGCCTTCGTTGGGTTTTTCCTCATATTTGCGATGAAAAGTAATGCATGATGTAGTCATACAAGTACGCGTATATACTTACCTACGAACAAAAAAATATGATAAATTAAAATGTAGGTGATGGATGAATGGGTGAAAATTTATTTTGGATGTTTTAGTATTTCTTTTTTTTTCTCTGTTCGAGTGCGAACATATTATATGGGTGCGCGTAATGTTCCTACGTGTATGTATATATGTGCGACGCATGCGCACAAACTTCGTATCTGTGTTAGGTAGTTCATTCTTTATGAGTGGAAAAAAATGCAATCGTTTCTGTGAAGCAAATTCCGTACCATCGTGGGGCCATCAGCGTGTGTTTATAAACTAATTACTTCGCGTAGTATATCTTTTTCGGAAATACGAACAAGTTCGTTGGAACAGGTTGTGGTGAATACGAGTTATTTAGTGTTGGTGTCGTTGTTGTGTTGTTTTTGTGGATTTTTTTCCTCTAACTTTGTTTTTAAACGTAAGGCTTGATTAAACATCAGTAAATGCGGCCCAACAGCATCAGTGGAAAAACCTGTTGAATTGTCTATCCTTCGCTGGAAGTCTGTATCATCATCAGTGTTTTCAATGTCTTGTAAATTGACGGTAGGCTTGTTTTCCGCCTCCTTTCAGATTTTTTTTTTTTTTTTTTTTTTGCTTTTTTAGTGAACAGAATAATATGTACATGTTATACTCCTATTCCAGCCGACATTATGTTGAATCAGTGATTGAGGGAGAGTAAATTAACTGAAAATATCTGTTTAAAACGAACCATTTATTATTTTAATTTATTAATATGGCACCCAGTGCTTGTCGGACATGTGCTTAGACTTTTTTTCCAATCCTTCTTTGACCAGAGGTTTTTAATTGACATTGAATTTCAATTTCTGTCGAATTGGTCGTATTTTTCAGACATTTTGGAAAATTTTATTCGTCTGTAGTTTTATAAATTGACGGAGTAAAGCTCGGATGCGGATATGTATAGTATAAACAACCAGTCCTTTGAAGAAGAATAGTTTTTTTCATTAATGGATGGGGCTGAACTTTCAGAATGATGAAAAGTCTCACCCTTATATCTCTCGAGCCACCGTGATTAATGGGAAAAACGTGACCTCAAACTAGATTTGTACTTGTATCATCGTCAGTTTCAATTTTATCGCAAAAATAGTTCTTTAAAAACACGTTTTGAACTTGAATTCCTATCTATAACAATTGTTGTCGATATTCTCGTACAACGCTTCGAACAGCTGTGAAATGATAGCCAAAAAACTATTTTTGTTGGTGTCGTGTTCTCTTTTATAACGATGCAGCTAATCACAGCTGGAATTCTGAAAAATCAGAGTGTGACGGTAAAGGATGATTTTAATCAAAATTTTCTCGGGGGATAATTTTTACTCTTTCATTATTAGAAAATTATGTGCTGAACATGATTTTTTTTTGTTGCAAATATGGATGAATGCATTTTCCCTGCTTGTCGAGCTAGGAAATAGATGGAGGGCATCAGACGTAGGTATTTTATTTTAGAGATTCATTCTCCACCCATTCATGAAGCCATAGATATTCACTTATTTACATGTATCTATGAATAATTATAATGTAATGCATAAACCGACCAATTAAGTTAGTTAATTTTGGAATCTCTTTGTCAAAAAAGGTTGTGAATCATTCGAATTAATAAGTGTTGAAAGGTTTATGTTTTGAAAATTTAAGAATTCAAGTAAATATTTAATGCAAAAGATCATAACTATAGGGAGAAGTGTAAATGCAAGTAATAGTTATTTGTGATACTAGTGCAAAATGTAGGTGATTTTGATACGAGTGTTCGCATGCGAGTAACACTGCTTTTCGCAACACTCCCCCCCCCCAAAAAAAGAAAAAAGCAAATGTTAAAAATTTGTAAGGAAAGGGTCAAATTGTTTGTTTTTGAGTAAAATAATAATGAATAATTTTACTTTTTTTGAACCAAAAATTCCTCGCATTCCTCACCTTCCTAACTTCTGAAAAATTATTAAAAACATTTTTTTAGATTCAAATAATTTAATAATTTTACTTGAAAAAAAACAAAAAAAAAGGAATTAAAAAGTGAAAATTAATTTTTTTTAAATTTCTCCAGCAAGATCTATAAGTTTAGGGACTGGAGTTATTGAAGTCGGCGTTAATTTAAAAATTTTTGTCGCATAAAATTGAAGGAATTGACGTAGGTATAAAGCCTACATGGTAAAGGAAAAGATCGCCGACTTCAGTAATTCCAGTTCTTTGACATAGATTTTGCTGGAGAAATTTTAAATAACTATTTTTCACTTTTTAGTCCATTTTTTATTGTTTTTTTGAAAAAAATTTTTTCAATAATTTTTAGTTTCCAACGTTAGCGGCAATATTACTTTAAAAAACTAGCAGTTTATTTTATTTAAAGATAACTCGAAAATTATCTCATCGATTCTTAAAAAATTTAAGGGGACCACCATGGGATCATCCTCGATTGTTTGAAAAAAGTTCATCAAAATCGGTGCCCAAGTTAAGAAATTATGCTGGAACAAACATAAAATAAAACCTTCATAACTTAACTAACTAAAAGTATAAGCAACCAGTGATAGAAAACAACAAAATCAGCTTTCAGCTTGAAAACTTGATCAAGGAACAATATGAAGTGGCTAAAGGCAGGCATTTTCCAAATGAAAATCATCAATCATCGATGTTTAATGCAACTAATTTCTCCTTCTCGTGCAGCTTTATTTAAACTCTCTCTTTTATATCTGTGAAGTAGGGGAAATTACAGACCTTATCACAAACAGATTTCATAAATGAATTTCTTCGACCAAATCACTTGCTTTTCTGCGCTGACAACACCTGGCACTAAGTTTTTCAGTAAATAATTTCCTCCTAATTTTGACTGGGTTGATTTTGTTAAAAGTTTCACTGTACATTCCATGGTGGTCGGGGCGTGGCATAGCCTTTAAAAGACATTGTTATAAATGAGCAGAAGCGTAAAGTTGAATTAAAATTCTTTGTTAGTAAAAGCGAAAGTGAGTATTCTATCCTTTGGAAATTTCAGATATTAAACCTATGTCAGCTATAAAATTTGTCAGTAAAATTACAAAAGGATTTTTCAATAATCTGGATGTGTCCAAAGGTGATCAACTTGTATAATTATTATGAATCGAGAATTGGAGATGACTGCGGATATTACCGTAGAGAGTGAAACCAAACGTAAAAAGTTGATGTTTTGATGCTAGTTAATATTATTTTCCTTAACTTTTATTCTACTCATTGCTGCGATTTTAAAATATACCAATACTGCAGCCAACCTTTCGCGACGAAATAATATTTATTTCGCGTGAAGCTAAAGCCAGAAAAAATGAATAGAAGCTTACCTTTTAAAAACTCGTTTTTAACGTAAACTTTTTTCACTTGCGGAATGACTACCATGAGACGAGTTTTGCGCTGATTCTTATTTTCACTAATAAAATTCGGAATGATTCTGCAAAAGACTATCCGAATAAAGGGGCAAAACGCTGAAAAAACAAACAATACAATCACAATTTTTTTCTATTACTCTTCGTAACGTAAAGTCTGTCCACAGCACGAGAGTTGTGATCCTGTTTTCTGCGGGGAAGTAAATAACTATACCCTTCTGTACTCTCCTTTCCATCCGAGTTAGCTGAACGCTGCTATATTTTGTGTTCAAATATGACGCAAGTAGTTGAAAAATTAAGTCATGATTTCTCGAGTACATTAAAAATTCAATGATATACGTACGTGAATTACAGACTTCTGTGTCAGAAAAACAAAATTTGGCACAGCTTCCTTATGGGTTTGTACGATCGATTCGACTATATTCAATATATCAATATAATACGAGATGAAATTTTGTGCAAAAAAATGTTCAGATTTCTCAAAAGGCGACAGTCTCGAAACTCGCTGGACGATTAGTATACAGTGGTGTAGGCTTATTTAGCCGCCAGGCGTCATTTCTCGAATATTATGAAGAATTAATTAATCAACATGTATAATAATTTCAGAGTATTCATTCGATCACCCATCGGCATCCTTTAAACATCAATTCGTTAGTGATTTGAGGCCAAAATAAAGGTGTAAATATTATTCGCTGAGGTCGAAGTTCGAGTTCGTTCGCGTTCTATTTACTTTTACAGGACATTCCTCACACTAAAAAAATTGTGTTCAGGTAATCGCGTTCAGTGAAAAATATTGGAAAAATTTTTCGTGAAATGATACAATACTCTGTTCGCCTTGACGCATCAACACTTTTTCGCTAGTTCTTCGATAAATGTCTACGTCTACAAGTTTGTTTATTGTCGTGGCCAATATAAATCGTCAGAAAAATAAATTTTTTGAACTTTAGACGTCGAAAACGCATTGGACATCTCAGTGAAAGCTGTGATAATTGCTGCAAAATTTTCATACTTCTCGATTATTTGATTTCTGTTGAGAGAAAATCGAAAAGGCTCAAAGGAGAGGAGCTTGTTATAATGGAAAAACTGCAGGTGACCGAATGGATTAGCTATTGAGAACTGTATTACAGTGTCAGGTGTCAGATTGTTTGAAGAGTAAGGTGTAAAGTATGAGTGACTTGATAGATATGTAAGTAAAACCACTAAATCATGCGAAAACTTACATTTGTCTAATTTTGTTTTGTAGTTATTTTGGCCTTTTGTTTTTATTTCATAACCGTGGTGGGGGTTGGTGCTGGATGGCCCTATGGTTATAATTTATGAGATTCGGTTTCAATCTATTCTATGGTGTTTGATCTAAATTTAATTTGAAAATATTATACCTAATAGAAATTTAAAATTTGGAACACATATTTCTGAACACGAAAGTAAATTGTAATTATGTCCCAAAGATAAAAATATGGTCAAAATTACCAATTTTTGTGATAATGTTACTGTGTAAGACCATTTTTTTAAAACCGTATTGTTATATTCATGGAATTATAAAGCAGTAGCAAAACGCTTCAGGCGTTCAAATTTAGTGTGAAGTGTTTTATTGAACTTTCAATTATTCAGCATTAAAATTTTTCGGCAAAACACGATGAAAAATTCTTCATGTAGTAATAAGCAATATAAAACAAGACAATAGGTATTCCTAATAATTTTTTTTCAATTGTTTCACAATTTATTAATTTTGAGTTATTCTCTCTTCCATGGAATATATTTGAAGTATTTTTTATCTTGCGTTTGCAGTGTATTGTTTGATCAAGGTGTAGGCCATCTTAATTGAATTTTAAATTTTCTTCTATCTTGCGAGATTGCACGATAAGTTAAGAAAAGTTTATTTTCTATGTCTTTTTCATTATTTGAACATGGTGGGAAAAATAGTCCACGAAATGAGGAATTTGTTCTATGATGTAAGTTATTGATAAGTTGAAAGTTGACGCAGTATGCTCTCTATTTGTTTCTTTGTTACATATACCTATGGGACCTTTTCATCATTTTTGTTATTGTGGTGATATTTTTCTAACCGAGCGGTTGTCATCTTTGCTTTCAGAGTTTAATTCTTATGAGTTTTGTTTACCTATTGGTAAGTTTGTGTAATCCTTCGTTTTTTATTTATTTATTTATTTTCTAAATACGCTTGTTAATACTGATACCTGTGTTTTTGAAGACTTATGAAATGAAAGAAAATCATTTCTGATTTCTAATTCAACACTCATGAGGTAGGTCAATTTTAACTGAACTATTTTCCCTTTTTTATTTAATAAAAAAAAGTGTCTATTTTAATTTATTTTTGTTTTTAAATAATACATCAGATGTAGTGCGGAGCGCATATGAATTTAAACAATTTTAACACCCCGTCAGTAAGCAAACTAGGTGAAAACGTGAAAAATGACATATTTTGAGAAATTTGGATGAAATTTTCCACCCTAATATTTTTTCAATTAGAAAAAACAAAGAAAAAAATTGTCTTTTCCTGGTTGTCATTGTAAAATTGGAATAATTTTGGAGTGAAAACCTTTCCGATTTTTAAAAATAACCTTTTTTTTTTTTTTTTTTTTTTTTTCAATAAATAATGATGGAGCTGAAAAAAATTAGAAACGTTTGAGAAGTAGAAAAGACTTTAGGCTATGACTACCTTACAAATGTTATGAAACGAAGAAAATTTCTGCAGGAATAAACCGGGTTGAATTGAATAGTAGAGGACCATTCCAGCTATTTATCATCAACAATAGTCAAACACTATTCAAAATATAACCGTCTCAAAGCTATCTTATTAAAAGATTTACTCTTTCCCTGTCTTTCTCCTTCATGATGAGAGGCCTCTTTTCTAGCCTTTGCCGGCAAAAAACATTATATATTCAGTGCATATATACGAAGTATATGTTGCTATTTCTACATTTCCTCTTTTATTCTGCTCATCAACCTACTACCATTTTCTATCTGGTTATTAAAATCTGATTTACGACGCAGTAATTAAAATCGTCGCACACACCAATTTTAGCTTCTATTTGCACGCTCTGTGAACTCAAATATTGTCTCTGATAAATTTCTTGCTTGTGTCTCGTCCTTTCACGAATGCTTATGAAGAACGATGTCGTAACCTTATTGGTTGGTGAAAGTTTAGAAATGGCGGCGATCAGATTAAGTAAAAAACGTTAAGGAATCCCTCAGTTGAAAGCACTTGGCTGTGGAGAGAAGTGTATTTAAGGATTATGAAAATTGGATTTTATAACAAACTTTGACGTACTGTTTCGTGAAGAGAAAATTTCATTTGAAAACATAGAAAGGTGAGATTTCATGATTACTTATTATGAATTTGACGTTCAGTGTGTAGTTGTTTTAGAGTTGTAAGACGTAATCTGATTCTTAATTTTCATTTTTTTTTTTAAATTTGGTACCATTTGTGAAAAATGGATATTTCATCGAGAAGCTGATGGATTATGGGCTTACTCTCGAAAGTGAGCTATTACGCTTTATATTTCATAAATTCTCGCGAAAATCCACTTACTTTCGTCCACGAAACATCGTTCAGCTGGAAATATTGCTTTTAAAACGAAAAATTTTATTTGAATAGGACTGCTTTATACTTATCATTCAAAGAAATGTACCTCAAAATTTGAAAAGTCATTATTTTGTGAAACATTTCGAAAATTCCAATAAAATTAATTCGAATTTTTGTCATAAGAATTTTCTTGGTTCATTCCATCGTAGTACGACTAAATGTCATTGTCATTAGTAATTTAAATTGTTGTATTCGTCTAAAATGGTGAAAACCTATCTTTCGTTTTCGTCTTTTTCCCGTCCTCCTAAATAAATTTTTTGGAATCCAAGTTTGTTGCGCTATTCACTTTGGTCGGTAAAACTAAAACCCAGTCAATCTATGATCCTTAACGTTTGAACCCATTCTCAGTTATTTCACTTTTCCATTGTACGCTTTACTCGGTTAATTATATCTTATTTTAAGAGCCCCTCTTTTCACTTACACTTTTGAACTCATTGCCTGCTGCTTATATGAATGCAAACTGCATTATAAAACTAATTCACGTGTCGCAGGCATTATGCACAGCTACACTCCAACCCTACGCTATGCTAGGAATAACGTTGCTCAAATTCTGGGCGTAAATAATATCACATTCATATCTGTTTGTCGTTAGAGAATCTGTTTTTTCAAATGGTTTTTTTCCTCGAGGGAAGTAACACTGGTACAAATTATATCGACTGATAGCCTGTTTATGCAATCAGAGAACTAATCGATTTTATTGAGACATTTTCAGTGATGAAGTACTGTTTTTGTCGCATAATGAAGGGGAGTGGCTGATATGATGGTTTACTGATCTATTATAAAATTCATAAAATTCAACGAGATTGTTTCGCGTGGATGATACCATATTCGTCATTGACGAAATTCTGCTGGACGATATTAAATTATTAATGATGAAATACAGAAATGAAGTACGACTCCAAAACAGTATTTTTTCGGCTCTCGGCGCCCAATCCATTCGGGTACCTTAGACGAAGCTATCCAGTCGACAGCTTGAAGAAGTAAAGTTGTCGATCTCTGTATTTCTTTTTGAAAATGAAAATTCAAAGGAATAAAATTGAAATATATATTAGTGTGAGGAGAAATCAGTTATCGAATTCAATTTTGTCAGCGAAAATTTGCGTAAAATATAAATATTTCAGGTTTTCCCTTTCGAATCGACTCTTTCACTTGCTGAACAATCGTGTTTTTCGTTTATTCACTCGCTGTGAAACTAGAAGGAGGTTTGCCGGTGTCACCTTTTACGCCATGTTAATTTTTAGTTTGAATAAATTCCTTAACTTTTATTCGATATTTCGCACCTTGTTTTGAAATTTTCCTTGCCAAACAATGAAACTCCTCGTAGTAGTTTCGTAAATTTTCCATTCATATAGGACTGCCTGACTGTGTGTAGGTCGCAAAACTTCGAATTTTAAATTTCATTTTGTTTTAAAAACCTACCCCAGTTTTTCATCCCCAAATTGTTACATCGTCAGAGTCATCAGTGTATTAGTAGTTTCTGTAGGTATGTATGTCTCGTGCAAAATTTCAAAAAATTGACATGAACCCCTTCGGTATTTAAGGATGTCTATACTCTCCGAAAAGGTTTCAAAGGTGGGATTTGCCATTATAACCCCTTCAGACCTCTTCTTGGCTCTGCCACTGCTTTCTGAAATTATGCATAAACACACACACAAACTTATAGAAGTAAACTGGACGCAGAAATTCCGGAATTGAATCTATTTCATGGAAATTCTTGGGTAGCCCACCACTTTATGAAGAATGTCGTATATAACTTCTACGTGTACACATGATTTAATACTTTCGCAGGCAGTCGTATTTTACGGACCCATCCACCGCGTAAAATACGTTCGTATAGAAGACGCGATATGCATTCATAAAGTTGATATACAGTACATATACGATATAATGCTGTTTTGTGTCTTGTGTGTGCTGTACATAGTTATATTTGTGTGTATATATATATATATGCAGTATGAATTCTATTCGGATGCTGGTGTGTCTTCGCTCCATTTGAGACCCAACGCGTCGGTAAATATACGATAACTCTCGAAATTTTGGGCTTAACGGCGGCCCTCACCAAATTCTGTCTGATAATTCATCCTCTTTTCCTAGTCGTGAACCCTTGACCTAACCATCGGTGTTCAACCCATTCTGGACCTCGTCTTCTACTTTTCCTCTCTTTTCTGCCTTGTATGTCCACATTACACGTCAAGCTCGTCAATTTCTCTTTCACACATTCCTTCGTTCCCGTTGTTTGCAGCCTCTCTGCTCCTTACTATCTTTTTCATACTCGACCTTCTTTTATTTTACTCCGTAATCGTTAGATAGTTTGTCATTAGCGTGGCTTTAGTGGTTAAGAACTTTTCGCTCATTGTCTCCCTTTCACTCTTTGCCCATCTCTCTCTTTCTTTTTTTTTGGTGCTTTTCGATTACAAATGATTAGCTTTTTATTGGTCATGCGTTTATCCCCTTTCGTGCCTGGTGAATATGCTTTCACCCCCTATCGCATTGCTCATTTTTGCGTGTAATTACCAGGTGTTTCTGTATTGAAAGCGTTGGGTTTGCGTGACGTAGTGGTGAAGTGCTCATTGCTCGACAACCTTACGATCGAAAAGTTATTGGGGAGAGGCGAGCCACCGTCACATTCCTGACCCAAAATAACGTTTCGTTCGGTTTGGTTTGGTTGGGTTGGTTTTCCCACATGGGATTGTAAAATTCATGCTTGGAGACCTTTGGCTACCGGATCCCGACCATCCATTTCCCTTATCCCCTTCCTTCCATCGACATTAAATATCATCTAAATGCTGAGTATAATAGCTGCGTTGGGTGTGGAGCCCAATAAAAATAAATGAAAAAATCGAAATGTTCATTTTAATGAACTAGTGTAGATAAGGTTGGCTAAAAATTTTTTTAATTAGGTATACTTTTTTTTTAAATTTTAATGATAGAATGCAGAGTGTAGAATTTATCAATGAATTGCTCAGTCGTGCTTTTGAGCATTAGTCACCAAAGTTGTCATCGCTAACAATTAATTCTAACATTTTCCTTAGTGAATTCTAATCGCTTAGATATCTATTTCGAAACGTAATATTATGATATTTGTAAAACCAAAATTTATTAGTCTTCAAATTATTTTATTTGTGTGAAATGAATAAACATTTTTAACAGAGCCACTGATCGCTGTATACTGAAATATTAGGCTTTATATACAGACATTTTTTGACTAGATAGATTATCGTGCGAATGAGAACTGATTTAAAAAATTTTTTCCTATTTTTCTTTCTGCTTAAATTGGTTTAATCCAGTTTTCATTGTTTCTGTTCTGTTTTTCTCTTATTCTGAAATTTTCAAGATATTTTTTGATCACCTATTCACCTTTTCTCAGCTAGTATGGTGGATAATACCTCATATGAAATGTCAGTCATCTTAGTAAAGAATTTTTAATCTGGTAGTATCTTCTTATTTGTATTTTGTGACCTATTTTTGTTGATCTCCCAATTATATCGACTTTATTTAGCAATCCTATTCCGCCGTCGAGTGGTCAACCAATTTTCTCTAGCTGGTGGCAACAAGCGATTGCCAATTGTTCACCATTTTTTTTCCCACTCACTTCATGTTCGATGGAGTAGAAAATCGACGATGTGCAATTTCGCAAACGTCAGTTTGGTGAAATTATTAGCATACAAGCGCACACAGGATATATTTGCATTATATATTTAGATACAGTTATGTAGCATTGCTGCGGTTTTATCAAATATTTGAGGTTCGTTGCACAAATTGACTTTGTAAAATATCCGATGACGAATGCTCGTGATTTACAATGGCAAGAGTACGTCACACTTGGTCGGATTTCTGTGCTATTAAAAAGTAATGATGTTTATTTTTTTGGTAAAAGTTTATTGGAGACGGTTGACGTTGTATATTTTCAGTATTTTTAAAAGTTTCGTTAGTTAGGTATACCTTGCAATTTTTTTTGGCTCCAATTCTATATTTCTTTTTGTTGCTTCCTTTCATTTCATTTCTTGATTCAGCTTACCATCGTTCTGTAATTTGCTTTTAGTCCAATTTCTGTTTCATGTATGCTTTGTTTCTCTTTACCATTTTTCCCCGCATGGGCAAGGCCGCCAATTTCTACCATTTACAAAAACCTTTGTATGCTTTAATTGAAGATATACTTTTTTTCATTATTTTGCACCCTTTTCTTCTATGACGTTTTCTTCGTGTTTTTGTCGTCAAAATGTGGAAGTAATGAGGAAATTACATTTTTATCTACGTTCAGCCACTTAACGGTTGAATTAAAAATCGAGAAATAAATTTTTAAAAAATGGATAAAACAATATTTTAGTGCAAAAATCTCTTCAATATCTCATTTCATTGAAGAAATATTATTTGAAGAAATAAAAACCCATTTTATCTCCTTAAAGGATGAATTTCGAAAAATACAAAAATTTATTTTTGAGAAATGGATAAAACAATATTTTAGAGCAAAAATCTTTTTATGTCTCCTCGCATCAAAGAAATCTTGAAAAAAATGTAAAAACATATATTTCATCCTTTTTGACTCCTTCAAGGATGGAATTTTGAAAAATTTATCTTAGTGATCGCCTATAGGTAGATAGGAATATATTTTAATAATTTCAAGTCTACTGGTGCAGTTTTTAGGGTGGGCGGTGATGAGTGCAAGTGCTTAGATACAGAGGATGTCTTGAGGGTCTAGATCCCCCTTAGCTCCGGACAAATGTTTGACATGAAAAAATAGTGTGTGTTAGTTGGCGGCGGTGGGTGGCTGAAAGGGATGGTCCCGAAGATGTGGATCACCTCCTACGATGAGCTCTCTACTGCCTTTTATGAGTGAGTGAGTGAGTGAGTGTATTGGACTTTTTATTCTATATATTATGGACTAAGATTCAGACATTTTTTCTTTTCCTTTAATTCTTCGTTTGGCTTTCAAAGGACGAAGATATTTCGCCTGAGATTTTGCGCAGCATGGTACGTGTAGGTTATGTGTCTTAGCCTTTAGTGTATAAGCTAATTTTATGCATTTGCATTGCAAAGTTCGAAAGAAAAAGGTAACACTAGAAAATCAGGGAAAGGGACAATGCGTTTTGTGCAATGTTTGTCCAAATGCACATTCAAAGCCTTACCACCAGTTTCGCCGTGAGTTTGTGCAGCCGGTAAAAGGAAAATACGAGAAAATTTTCAGACGCCATCGCCCGAAGTAAATTACATTTAATGTATTTACGTATGGCAGTAAGCTTATAAGAAAATTGTCGCTAGGTAGGCGGAACTATTTGTTTTGGCGTCTTGGATGTTTGCATTTTGACGGCAAAACAAGTTGTCTTGCTTTTTATTTTGCTTTCCCCTCTCGCACCTCTTTACTGTATCTTTTTTTCATTTTCTGTTTCAACTGAAGACGACCTTTTCGTCTTCGTCGTGTATTAGTAGATTGCATACGTAATTAGAATTCAGGCGGCGTTTTTTTAGACAGCGTTGCCTATTCTCTTTAGTGCAGGTTGGAAGATGAATAATTTCATTTCGCAGCACATGCATTACTATTCGACCATATTTGTGGGGTTGAGGACGATTTAGTGGAGCGCGACAGTTGTTCCATAATTATGTGAATCGCATTCGTAATTTCTGTCATCGCTCGAGTGAAGACATAAACTTTTCCAAAGTATTAAAACACAACGGAAGCACTCAAAATCTCCGTTTTTCAGATTTTGAAGGGAATATGTTCTAGATATTACAACACCGGACTAATATACCAATGCAGGGAAATTGTATTTTTAATTTGTGAAAAAGACATTCTTCAAAAACGATTCATATATATATTCACGTAAACTTGAGTTGAGTGCAAGAGCGTACATAGCTTGATCTTAAGGGGGTTCCACATCTTCTCAAACGTCCTTTTCGACTCTCTGACAGAGTAATACATCACCAGATGTTTTTTGATGTGCTAGATTTTACTTTGACTTTCGTTTTTTATTTGACCAATTTTTCAATCCTCCTGCAGGTTTTAAAAAAGGGGCCAATTTTGGCTTTTCACGTTTTATTTTTTATTCATCGCTAAATACTTTTTTGAGGCACAGAGTTCAATTTTGTAGTTCATTTTTTAACTCGACCCATTTTTTAACCCCTAAGAGCTTAGGAAGGGGCTAATTCTTACTTTCCATGTTACAAATTTCTATTATAATTAATTGCACATTAGTAAAGTTGAAAAATATAAGTTGAAATAAGATGAAAATAAATTTTTAAACCTAATTTTTTATTCAGTGTATGTTTCTCAGAATAAAAGCGTGGGGGAAGCTGCAAAATAGAAAAATCATAAGCCGGGCTGCTAAGATAGAATTTTTATGAGAAAAAATGTTTAATTACGCATTAGAAAAAATGTTTAATTACGCATTAGAAAAAATGTTTAATTACGCATTAGTAATGACTGTATGTAGGTACTATACTAGATATTACTTTTCATCATATTCTCATCAAGCTACTGTGTGGTTACTGATCAACTCTGCCTGATAGTTTTTTTTTTTTTTTTTGAGAGAGTGAGAAAGAAAATTTATTTTATTTATTTTTAGTTTTTTAACAGTATTGAAATAAAAAATTTGAAGTTGCTTCCTACTTGAGCTGTATACGTGAGTTTAATTGTAGTATTGAATCAGAACAGTACACCTGCTTATTTTTTATTTAGTAGCTTACAAGGGCGTTGCTAAGGGGGCAAAAGGTGGTATTGCCCCATGACCTAATTTTTATTTATTTTTCTGCTCGTAACTTAAAATTTGGAAAAAATTTTAGTAATAAATATGCGACTGTGAGTACCATAGATGCTAAATTTCTCAAATTTTCTACATTTCAAGTGACGAGCAAAAAAAAAAAATTCCCCATGTAATTTTTTTTCCCCGTGAAAAAATCTTGGCTACGCCCCCGGTAGCTTACATAAATGCAAAAAAATTTGATCGTAATATCGATTTTTTAGATGGAATTTCAACTCCAACTCACCGCGAATACGCCTCTTCGTATGAAGACATAATATTACGATGTTCTTTATTGCGTAAGTGGTTAGAAAATTTTTATTGTGTGGCTGTTTGTGTTTGTACCAACATTCGATGGCTGCAAATAAATGCTCTGGTGCTTCTACAAAATGACCATAATCATTTTCGTTATCAAGTACTGTATGAGAAGAAATTTCATTCTTACCTAGTTGGTTTTTTCTTTTGCTATCCTTCATTCTGTCTTATTTTTCTTTATTTTTATTTTTTCCTTTTCATTTCAAGAAGTATGAACATGATTGTGCCTATCGTATGCTCTCGTATAGTGCGGCATTCTCTAGATATACACGATTAAAGATGGAGGGGATGCTGCAGAAGAGGAGAGACGAAAGAGAGATAGCGATAAAAGGAGATAATGGAAAACGGTAGAAAAATGCTCGAGTTTGGGTTTTCGTGAAAAATTTCAAATTAAAATACCGACCTAACGTGGAAACGATTATATGTATATATAGAGCTATGTATAGGCAAAAGGCGCAGCGAGGAGGATTTTAATTTACACGGTCGACGCGATATGAAAGAAGGAGAGAGAAAAATCGTGTAGAATATCCGCAAATTATTGCGTTCTCATTTGACAGGTGACGTTTTCAAATAAAGGCCTGCGAGCAGGCAAGTAAGCCAACAGTCCACAATAGCAGCAAAAACAGCAACAATAACAACAACAATAATAACTGCCAGGTTTGGGAATATTAATTCCGCCCGAATAATGAACGGGATTCTTTCTGTGGAGTGGTTTCTTTCTCAGTTCCTCCTCCTTGTTTGAGGTTTGTGGAAATATCCTCAAAAGTATTCTAAAATGTGTGAGGAAAATTTTGATTATTTATTCGACCAAATTTTTATGAAATCTTTTTGTACGTAAATTTGATAGAAATGAATCTTCAGAATTGATAACTTCTTATTTTTACGTAGGTTTTCAAAGTAAATCTATTTAAATCTTGATCTCATGAAACGACCTTGGGGCGGAGCTTGGTATGTTGTTTTCTTCATGATCCTAAGAAATTTAGCACTGAAACTTCAGATTAATGTGTACATATATATTTATGAATATATCTTGTTAACGCAGTGCAGGAAAAAAATGGGCCGTGCGGTATTAAAATAATTATTTTAGCAAAAAATCGATTTTTCTTTTTTTTTTGGTGTAAGCATAGGGCCTTTTAGAAAGTCCGGGCCCGAGGGAAATTCTCTCTTTTCCTTCTCCTGTCTCTGGCCCTGGGTGCAGGTAGAAATTTTTGTCCGGCAGTAAAAAAATTTGGTAAGTACACATACTTGGATCCGAACAAGGATGAGGCTTATTGTTTTAGGTGCGGATCAGTCGGAAGGTATACGTCCGGTAGGTCCGATTATGTTGCATTTTAGAGGTTTGAGGAGTCTAAAATATCTACCTAATTTTTGAGAAAAAGTTACGGAATTTATGACTAACATTGACTATGCACCATATTCCAACATCCTGCGAAATTTGGTTTCAGTCAGCCTTACGATTCACGCACAGAGGTGATTGGAGGGAATTAATGAACAATTGCGAAGAAGAGAGAAGATAAATTTCTGATAAATCAAAGGAGCTGGGTGAAAAACAAGCTTGCTCTTATTTTATTTTCCAAGAAATCACTTATTATCTTGTGTGTAGGTATTTCATAATATTCAAGTTGTTTTTTTATTTATAACTTGACAATACAATTCATTGTTAATCTTCTTGACAGTTAATTATAAATGTAATTTTTATGTAAATTTTTCAACTTCTAATTTTTTTTCTGGTTTCACGGTTAGTTCGAAAAAGAAAACCTACATTTTCTTGCATAGCTATTTGCGCTAGAATTTTTTATATCGAGTTTTAGTTACCTGCCCCTTTCATCTAGTGTCTGGAAGATATATTTGATGTCAATGTGAGGAGAGGTCAGAATTGGATGCACAATGGTCTTCTAACATAAATTTGTTATATTACTAATAGCCTGGAAAACAAAGAATTGGAGTTGAAAATAATGGCTGGTAAAAAGTTTCTTACACAGATCTTTTTCAACTGATGTGTCCTAATAAACATATCAAAAGTCTAGCTCAATCTCCCGTGGGCCATCTTCATCAGAGGATTCAGTATATCACAAAAATCAGTTTTTCACAAATATTTCGATAAATATCAATTATATGGGAGAAAATATTGAAAAATTATTGCTTTTTGACTTTTCCACAAACAAGGTTATTTATAAATTTCTCTTTAAGTGACATGAAACGAGGCTACAAAGTGCTGAAGTTGCGCTCTTTTTTGTGTTTTTAATGTGCCTACTCTACTGTATAATGTTCACTGTGGAAAATTTTTGAAACATTGCACAACTTCAATGCTCTCTAGTAGAGTTGCGTTTCGCTTTTCAAAAAATGTACATTAAATTTGTTTCTTGCAAAATTTTATAAAAAATAATTATTTGTCAGATACGTTTTCCCCTTATAATTGATAGTCTGCAAGATATTCGAGAAAAAAAAATTAATTTTGTGGTATATCAAGCGCCCTATGGATCATATTAGACAGCTAGACATTTGATGTATTCGTGAGGACATCATTTGTGGGGGATTTGTGCAAAAAATTCTTTGCCGGTCATTATGTGTAACTTTGATTTTTTTTATACCTTCGTTTCCTGCGTTATTACTGGAACACTAATATAACCGAATAGAGCACACCGCCATTTTGGGTCGAGGATTTACCGGCGACCGGTCTCGAATTCGCGAATTTTCGATTGCGAAGCCGAGCATCTTATACTACATAACTTCGCGGAGAGCCCTACGAAATACTTAAAGTTCTTGACACGTGCCACCGTAAAAAATTTGAAAAATGTGTCGCCAATCTAGTTTTTTGGCTTCTCAGGAATTCCACTAGAATATTGAATTCCTGGTGCTCCGTATTGAATTACCATTTAATACTGCAAAACGAGGAATGTACCCATCGTAATCGAACGAAAAACTGCCCAACTTCTCTCGCTATGAAAACATAAAAGGAAATTTTCTTGTATTCATTTGTTTACTTTTACTGTTCTATGAGAAGTTGTCAATGTTGGCTGTGCGACCAGAATATTTTTCTAATCTAGTGGGTAGGTAGTATTGTCGAGTTTGGCGATGAATAATTGTCCTGTTTGCATCAATACGGAGCAATGTGTGTATTGCATTCGGTGGTGCAAAACATTGTAATCGTTGAATTTTTGGGCGAAGAAGAAAAATAAGCAGTTATCTACTGTTTCTCTGGCTATCGAAATTAAAGATCCCATACCAAATACAGTGTAGGTATATTTGTGAGGAAGTCTGGTCGAACAAGTTCCTGCACACGAGTAGCCTACTTCGAATTCCACACGCCAGTAGAGACTCGAATAAATACCCTGTTCATTAAATATTTAAAGAAATGCGAAAAAATTTTACGTTTTCCTCTTTTCAGACTCTCAGCGCGTGGTGTAATATCGTCATAAATTTATGTCGTGAACTGTTGTGAAAATATGTACCGCGTGATGTTCTACTCTAATCAGCTTTTAAACTTTTATAGCAGCCAAACGGCTTGAGCTGCGGAAAAATACGTTTCAAATCCTATAAAATATATAATTTAAAAAGTTTTTCCTCAAAAAAAATACACAACTTGAGCAAGCAACGCATACTGAAGTTTGTATTTAAGATTTTATTTTTTTCTTTCGGTCCTCTCACCCCCGTTAGGATTTTTTTTTTTTTTTCGCGTATAGTCAACTCCATTAGTTATGGCGTTGGTGGCCTGTTTTGTTTTTATTTCCCTTAAAATAACACGCAGATATTAAATTTTCTTTTCAACACCCCATGATTTCTATTCAAAAATTCATCTTCCTTTCGACCAAAGATTTACAAAGGTATGAATTTTTTTTTCTGCAATTTTTCCAAAACGAGTACCTTGGAAATGATGAAAAAAAAATTTTTCTTTGTTGGTCAATTATGTTACTTCAAGGAGAGTCGGAAATAATGTCAGTTAGTTTAAAAAATGCTACCTGTAGACGTGTTGCTTGAAAATATAGGTTATGTAGAACTGTGTTATGCCAAAATATTAAGAGTTAAGCGTTAATCTTCACTCTTGTTTAAGCCCATGTGGTCGTAGCCTGTAAAAAACCTTGAAGTTGAACCAAACTTAGTTAAAAATTCGAGGTGAATTCTCTCTTGTACAACCGACTCTCCTAGAATTTTCTGTGAAAGTTTCATTTTCATTGTGGCTCTGCTAAGATATGGATTTCCCAGAGGCTAAGTTCTTACAGCCAACCGTTCTATTCAATTGAAATGTTGTCGATTTATTCTGAAAATCAAAACTATAAGTTCTAACGAAATATTTTTCTTTTTCAATACCTACCTTATGAGTGAAGAAACTGACTTTCGAAGAAAAACTTAACGAGAATCCTCAGTTTACTTATTTATTGTACGTTGTAATGTCTCTCCACAATGTGGGAGGGGCTCAGTAAGGTAGGTATTTAAGAGAAGGCTTCCGTGACCTCAGCTACCTGAGCACCGTTCTTATAACTTCAAAGAGTTGTACATCAAAGTGAATTTCAATTGCAGGATTAAGTTTGATTCAACTCAAAAATTTCAGATTCAATCGTATAAGCTCCAACTTGTGTGACATAACATCAAGTTCAACTAGCAGTTAAAATTAAATTATTCTGGTCATAATGACACTAGACAGTTGGGAGGAGGATCTGGTAGCTTCATCCATATTGGGTTCGAATTTTTCCCGGAGTTTGAAACAGCCTACAGACTTTGATTTCAAATTTTATATTTTTTCCTGTTGAAAAAAAAATTAATTTTTTACTCAGATTGTCTTCAAACGTTTTTCTGGTTAATTTATAAATTAACAAGCTACATCGATAGACGATGTTATAATAGGGTTTTTTCTTCACGTAGTGGTACGCGATGAATTGAAAACTGTTCAATTAATCGATTGTTTCAAGTAATCGATTTTACCGTTTTTTATACCTAATTTTTTCAACACGCATCAGTTATAAGATAGAATGGTAGATTGAAAATGTTTCTTCTGCAACAGCCAACAAGTAGGATTTTCCTTATATATTTCGTCCATTTCTTTTATAAAAATTTTGTGATTCTTGCCCAAGTCTGAATGATATTCGATTAATCGATTTATTTTGTAAAAATAGAAAAATTAATCGATTAGCAAAAAATCGATTAGTTGATTAATCGAGGTAATCTTAGCGTCACAGATGAAAAACAAAACATAGAACTGGCTGAAGAAAAAGAAGGAGGAAAAGGAAAAGAAGAAGGAAAATAATGGCGATTTTAATAGAGTGCAAAAACCTTAAAAAAGGCTCTTGTTATGAAAATTATGCACGTTTCGGTTTATTATGTATTCAAGTTGGAAAAAAAAAAATCTTTAAAACAATAATACCTAATTTCTTATTAAAGTTCACCTGTTCCCTTACTTTTAGTCGAATTTTTAAAAGTTACACAAAAGACGGTAAAGAATAATTTCGTATCATTTTTGTTGACGTTTTAATTCATACCACGTCATCAGAAAATGAACTTGATAAAACGTCAAATATTTCGCTGGTGAAATCTAACTGAAAATCTTAAAAAATGACTGTTGGGTACCTACATTAATATGTACATTAAGTATTTTCAACATTATAAGTTTGTTGGGAAAAACAACTACTTTATTTTTTGTACAATTTTCGTTCAATTTGATATGCTAACAGATTAGGGTGTGCGTAACTGCTTACTGATGTATAAATATTTCGTTGTACGAACATATAGAATGTGGTATGTTCGAACCTCAGGAAATGGTAAGTGGTTATCATTATCAGCAGTGATATACTACTCTCGTTAGAACACACTCATATCTTTCGTATCTTTTTAACTTATTTGCTCGTCAGCATACCTAACTATCGAACGCTTTGGTCTCTGGTCTAGGTTGATTCCCCGCAACAATTCTGATAATGGGTGACATACAATAATTGTTATTTGATGTTTTTCTCTTCCTAATGGGAGATATATGAAATAATATATAATTTTTTTTCAGTATCAGCTAACCTCAACCAAAGTTAATCATCTCAAAATTCAAAAATGTTTCTAATCCCTGACCGTCCTTGCTTTTTTGGTCAGAAAAGATTTGGTATTTTAGCCAGTGGGAAGAGGAAGGAGAAGAAGAGCATGTGAGTCGGAGTAATGGGTGCTGAACGCTGAGAGATTACGTGTGTAAAAATTATAATCTCATTCTTCGTTTCAAAATTTTTCTGAAAATTATAAGTGGAGAAATAAAGTATTTCCACTAAATATTGTCTCATCAAATGATTCACCAGATGAATCGTAAAATTATGCTCGAAATTTTCTCATTCTTCCAAAGTATTTTTATTTAAAAAAATAAAAAAAATAAAAAAAAATAACGAAATAATATTTGTATTGAAGAATTAGGTTTCAAATCTTAATTTTTGTCTTTTTAGGTATTAGTAAATTACTTGAATTCACAAAATTGGCTATAATGATGTGTTAATTTTATTGTTTTTCTATTTTTATTGTTTTCTCGTACATATTTCTCTATTAATTTATAACATTTGCAATTATGATTTCAAAAGACTGTGTGTATTATGCACGAGGTGCTGCAGCAAGTAACGCTCACATGTCTATCGTAATTTTCATTAGGTATATCTCGAAAAGAGTGCTGCGATAATTAATATTTTAAATGGAGACTAATAAGCACAAAATGAGGAAGATAATAGTTCGTTTGTCTTACGAAGTGCTTGTCGTTGCGACGATGACATTTCCAACTCCGGATGTAAATTTCCCATGTCCTTGAACCTATGTATTAGTAATAACATTTCATTAATATTCTGAATGAATTGTGAACACCAGGTTTGCTGATTTCAAAATGCTAAACTTCACTCCTACTTACGTATTGGTTGAAAATTTTCAGGTCTGATTAGAAAATGATAACCATCATAGCGCATTTAGAAATAATTACGAATTACCTACGCCCTCATTAAAAAGTTAACTTAGTTTGTCTGTTTTTTTTTTGTTTTTTTTTGTTTTTTTTTCCCAGCCTTTCACAACAGTTGAACTAAAGGGTTCCGAGAAGAGAATCTCATGTTTTTCAGTATTTATTATCGGGAAAAGTACTTTTACGCATTTATTTTTCTAAAACATGCATTTACAATGTCTAAAATATGAATTTATTTGTATGTATTTATAATTTCAAAACATGCAGGCGGTATGCACTTGAAATCTTAAAATATGCAATATAAAATGAATTTTTTTTAAATCAACGAACGGCAAAATGCCTAGATCTTTGAAAAAATGGCCCTTAAATGTTGGCAAAAAAGTGAAAGATAATTGATTAATGTTTTTGAAAAGCTCACGAAGTAACTAAATCATGTATGAATCGAGTATTGAATCGATTATAAATTTTTGTGTTATTGAAAGTGCTGATGAAAACTGGTCGTGTTTTCGCTTGGGACCAAAACTGTGCTTTTTTGCTAAAAAAAAAAAACCAAAAAAAAAACCTAATTAAATAATTTTTTTAGAAACAACTCCAAATTATGCAATTATTCAAAATTATGCCGCAAAAAATTGAAATATGCGGGTAAAAATGCATTTACCCTGAAATAGAGAAAAATATGCAAAATAATATTTGAATATGCATTTGAATATTATGCTTTCCATATTTATGATATTTATTGCAGAAAATTTTATTCTAGTTTATCAAGGAAGTCGTCATGAAAAATCTTTCATAGACATTTAAAACTTTGACCATAGCCTCGAGAATGCCTCATTTGTTGTACGTAAAAATCATGAAATTTTACGAAATTTCTATCGAAGAACTTTGTTTTATTCTTATTCTTTTATTTTCGAATGTTGATAAATTGATAACTTTTTAGATTTAAATATTTCTGGAAGCATCCCAATTTCTGTCGGTTTTGCATTGCTTCCTCACCACCCTTAAAAAAAAAAAAAAAAAAAGGCAAGGAAAAGAAGTCATACGCCAATAATCTGAAACAACTAAAAACAGTTTCATTGCCTAGGTGGACGGAGGTGAATTCAGGATTTCCACTTTGATTCGTTTCAAGTAGAAAACGTGTGATGGTTTCTTATTTTCCCCATAAACCGACTCTTGAAACTTTCTTTTGAAGCAGTGGGAGGTCTGACTACCGTAACGGTTTGTTGTTTGGTCTCACAACCGTAAGGATATAGGTTCGAGACCAAATGTTGTCATCATAATATAACCGACCTAAAATGGCGATAAATTCGTTTCGGTTTGTTCGAGGATTGTAAAATTCATGTTGGGAGATTATTGGCCACCAAATTCCTGAAATTACGAAGACAGCAAAATACTTTCCAGGTTTGGGCTGTATGGCCTCGATGTTATTACCCAATAAAAAGGTAACCTACCTGCTTATGTCGGTTCCTGTTTGAAAAAAAATTTTTTTTTCGTTTGTGCTATAAAATGGTGTTATACGTCTTATACTCTGTTCCAAAAGAGAAACCGAAGAATTCTTGAAGGCGCAAACAGGCGGCCTCAAACAAATGTTATCAAAATTGAATTAAATTTGCCGGGCAAAATTAAAAATTTTAACGAGCAGACGTACGTCCGGCGTGAATCGGTACCATTTCCTCCCCCCCCACCGTGTCCACATGCTTCGTGTAATGCAAACGGTTGCTTACGTTTCTCCTTTGGAACAGTTTATAGTTTCAAAGTCACCTCATACAGAAACTGTTACGTTTTGTATCCTTTTCGCTGATTAACATTTTCTCTATCAATACCTACTTTGTTGTCTTTTTTTATGCCTTGTTTAGGCGCTTGTAAAGTGTAATTTCCCGTATACGTGCAAATATTTGAAAAATTTGATCAAATTTTTTTTATTTATTTCATTTTTTTAATTTTCTTTTTCACAGAACGAAGACGTCTCACATCGAATAAGCGTACACTTTTGGCGACAACCGAAAATTGCGTGTCTTGTACGATGACTACCAATTACGCTCCGAATGCAACCGGACTGATAGCAAACCAACAGTTTAGAGGTACTACGTGGGGCCCAAGTGTCACAAGCGTTCCGATCGCTGCCAATCACTCGTATAATGTAAATCCGCACATACGATACGCATCGTTTACCGGTCTTACTCCGTTTCCTACTGCTGCAGCCTATACCTCGCATCCTGTAGTAAGTACCGTAATTCTCTAACAGGAAAAAAAAAAAAACCTAAGCCTATATAGTATATTTACGATTATGGCTTCTTTACGTTACTTTGCGCGACCGCAAAATAGTTGGAGCAGAGCATTATGGAATGCGAAATGACCATGCCTACGTGATGGTATCTATCTAAATGTTGCAAAGTTCCAATGGGACAAACGGAAAGAAATACACGGGCTGATATTCTCCAGTAGAATTTCGCACATTACATCGTTGAGACGTTTCTTGAAACACAAACTTCATCTCTTTATAATTATTTGCCATTATACCGTACCCTAAACGTATTCGAGGCATCGTAGCATCGTGAAATTGTAAGGGACCCGTTGGAACCAGAGTCGGGGAGCTCCAGTGGTGGATCTAGGATTTTCTAAAGGCAGGGCTCAAATCATCATTCTAATTTTTTTCCTCCAATCAGCCATTCCCTTACTTTTACGAAAATCTACTGCAGTACCTAACGTAGACGTGTTGACCACTGACAGTGAGTTTTTGTTTAACCAGGGAGGTTGCTGGGAATCAGATTTCGGTTACACTTGTGAAGGTTTTTTCGTTAACGAGGTTTCACCGTAGTGTTACCGAATGTGCGAATTTTTTGGGGTTTTTCCAGTGTAATAATTGTATTATGCATCAACCGGTTTAATAAAGGAAAAAAATTCACCTATTTAGTAACGCTGTTTTGTTGTAGGTATTTCTAGATTTTATATTATTCACGGACTTCAGGATGAAATCAGTCAGTTCTCAATTCTCACGGGATAGCAAGGCTAAAGCTTCCTAAAAAGTCATAAAAACGTTTTCGTAGCAAACCCATTTTTCGGGCCTTGGGAGTTTGCCCTTCCTTGTTTCGTCTGTGCGGATAAATCTTTGAGAAATAACATTATTACGAAAAATTTTGAACTCGCGTAGCATAAAAAAATGAACTGAGAAAATCCGTAAAACGGAAAAAAAAATTTTGAGAATGTTACAGCACCATCTCTGTTTTGAACGAGGATGTTATAACATAATATTCTTCTTTTTTGAACGAAATTTTTCAAGTCTGCGCCTAATTTCAAGTAAAAATCAACTTACGTACTTAATTGATTAATATTTGGCACCGACTTTTAAAATTTTAAATTTCGAAAATTTGACAGTGGATTCGTAGTTAGAAACCATAAAAACTATTAGATCCCAATTTTTACAGAAATTAGTTGATTTTAAATTTTAGGTTCGTAATTTCGGATCCGGTATTGATCCGATCTTGACGAAAATTGTATAATACCACCTCTGGATTATCGTCTTTCTAATGAATCTTGAATCATCAAAATCCGTTCAGCTGTTTCTGAGTAATCAATATACATATGACACAGTAAATTTCCAAAATAAGTCTTTATCGAAAATGCCTAGACACTTACTATTTTGCGGTCAAATGTGAATCCGCATTATGGCTTTTGATTGAATGAAATTTGGCATTATAAATAATGCCCATCATTTTTCAGCATTTTCTATAATTTCATTATAGAATCTTACTAAGTTTTATCAATATTATTCGTTAGTCAAAATCAAAACCGTCAAATACTAATAGTCAAATTAATTAAAACGTATTAATAAATATAAAATGTAAAAATTCCAGTCGTTTCGAGCATTTTGTTTTAATTACAATAAATTCTCGTGTATAGTATTGAACAAAAAAAAACAAAGTCTATGTATGAAATGACTAAAATGTTTCAATATTATATTTATTAATACTTTTAAATTAATTTAATTATGAATATTTTACAATTAATTGTTTTTGGATAACGAATAATATTGATAAAACTTGGCTAAATTCCAAATTCTATAATTATAGAAAATGTCGGAGAGTGATGCTCATTATAAATACCTAATTTCATTTAGTCAAATGCTATAATACGGATTCATAATAACATTAGACCGCAAAATAGTAAATTTTTGGGCATATTCGAAAAAGGCTGATTTTTGAATTTGACGGCGACATATGTGTTGCAGTCAATTAAGTAAATCAGGTTTTAACGAAAATTCCTAAGCAAAAGGGAAAAAGTCACCAAAAAAATTTGATGCCTTTTATTGATACGAATTTTATGCGAATGTCTCCGTAAAATTAGTCAGAAATGTAAATTGTTTCAAAAGAATTACGAAATTAACGTTTTTGACCGGTCTTTGTTGTTTAAGCAAAAACGCGAATTAGTTAATTTTGAAAATGGCTGAATTTACGAAAATAATGGGAAAAAACAAAAATAACTGAAAATGCCTTTGTTTTATATTGTTATTTTTTTGACTGAAAACTTTTAAGAAACTACCGATAATGACTGAAAAATTTCGGGCAATTTCGTAATTATCTAAGGAAAAACGAAAATACATAGAAAATGCACCGTTAGTCAGAAACGTAAATGATGGAAAATGTAATTATTTGCCAAATTTTAAATCTCCCACTATTCCTTAAGATATAAGATGAATTTTCTTTTTATAAAATAATTTTCAACTTCACCTAACCAGCTATTATATCTAAAGCCTAGAGTAGTCAATTTCTTGAATTATTTACGTAATTGACTGAATTAAATTGCATTTTCCCACGAATTAATGAAATTTCGAGAGTTATTGTAAGTTAGTTGATTATTGATTTTGATTGGGTTAATTTCAAGGAAAAACGTTAATTCGATAAATGACTGAAAATTGAAAGAATTTATATTTTCGACTGAAATTTATCAGGCAGATATACAAAATGGGGGCATCTAATCTTTTTTGCAGGCGTTTTCTCTTTTGACAGAAAATTCACGAATTTTCCTGATTTTTGATTTTGACTACGACATACCTATTAACCCGACAAACATATAGAACCTCCCTCTTTTTTTCAAGTCTATTAAAAAGGAATCCGATTTAAAAATTTCCTCGAATCCCAATTTTTGACGAAGTTCATTGTAAATTGGTTAGGTTTCTGCGTAAGGGTGAAAACTCTTTAGTCGAGCAATAAATTTTTATAACGAAATGGGCAATCTCTTATGAATGACAACCTCGAATCTGTTAATTACACGAAGTTAATTAGTCTGTGACTAGACTGATGTCTTATCTTTTCAATTCTGTACAACAGCAGTGCTGTTTGTAAACTTTATGATACTAATAAACCTTATATTGTTATTTCGAGTCATTAACCATGTATATCATGTTATACATTCTATCAATATGTGAAATCTCAGTGTGATCGTCGAATTTTTTCTGCTTTGAGACTTTTCAGCTGTGCCGTAGAATAAGTTTGTCGTCCAAAGAACGCGGATGTAAAATTCCTGTTGGAAAATGCAAAAAGTGAACGAACCATGGCACAGAACAATTTTTAATTACTGTTTTTTCTCTCCTTTCTTTTATTATCATTACCTACTTATTATTTTTTTTCCTTTTACCATCGTTGAGTTTTTTTTTTTTTTTTTTTTATGTATATCATCATCATCATTATCTATGTTCTTCATATATGTAACAAATTAATAACGTTATCAGGTGCACATACGTGTTAAACAAGCAGAACTGCAGTGTTCATTACGTAGCGATTAACGATTGTTTTCGTATTAAACGAGTTCCTCTGCCCCCTTCACTCGATTCCCTTTTAAGTTTCTTTTTTTCTTTTTTTCTTTTTTTTTTTTATCAAATTAATTTTCGGGTTTATTTCACGGATCGAATAGGCGTTTAGATTTTCCTCCCCAGAAGAATGTAATGTTAAAATTCCGTAAAGTTTTAATGAGAAGTTCGAGCGAAAAAAATGAATAAAATAAATCTTTGGCGATAAAATGAAAGAAAATATTACCATCGAAACTTATTCGTCATGGTTTTTTTTTTTTTTCTTTTTTTCCCTGTTTCTCCAGGTAGTTAGAGACGATATCGTTCGTGACATGGTGCGAAATTGCATTGTTGCATTGGAGTATGCCTCGTTAGATTTTACTCGTTGCCTGTATGATAGAGTCAAGTTGTATACATATGGAATATGGTTGGTACCGTTGCTGGCATTAATTATTATTACAAATAAGGTCGTTTTGAGCTAATGATGAGGATTTAGTTCGTAATCTATTTTTCAGAATTGGGTAAGAAAACCTAGTGCATATTTTTAGAACTGAGCCAGAGAATGAAATAGGAAAAAAAAAGTTCATCATATGATTCGCAGAATAAAAAGAGATAGTAAGATGTTGTAGAAACAAAAACTGTGGACTATATGTATACTTTATTGAGACGTGCCGCAAAAAAATTTTTTAACGAAGCTAGAGCTCGAAAAAAAAAAATTAATGACCTCTGTAATGCTCCGTTTAGTACCTAACGAGAGAAAAAAGTATTTTGAGTTTATTATATCGATGGCAGTGTGCCATAGATAGATGCTTTCGAATTTCGTTCATTAGATTTCATTAATGTAAGTTAATGTAAATTTCTCATTGTTTGAGAGTGCAGACATGCAGAATTTCAATTTGACTGACTGAATTTGCGTCGATACTTTTTTCTTCTTTTTTCCCCAAGTAGTTACTTAATTACCTACTTGTTTTCATGTTGCCACTGAATTCTAATTTCTTCTGAGAAAGTCATTAGTCAATCTAAATTTTGAGAAAACAGATGTAATGATGCCATTTCTCTGTTTTGAATTTTATCATAAATCATGATGTTAGACTGAACCTATATGGGATGTTATTGATATTAATATTTTGTCTAATTTGTCTTGTAAAAGTTTATTACCTGGTTCTCTGAACTTTGCTCTGATGATCACTATAGTCGATAAGTACAATATGCTAAGAAATTTAAAATCATATTTAAAATTCAATATCCAAATTCTGAATTTAAAATTCAATTATAAAATTCTACTAAACAGAAGCCGATGTCGAATTATCAACTATTGAGATTCAAGATCTAATATGAGAAATTTTCTATCCATTGTGTTTATCATTAATTAAAAAATTTGACGTTATGCAGATTGCTTTTTCAAAAATCACGTTCGTTCCAGGCGAATTTTTAATCGTTAGCAATTAGCAGTTATCACTTACTGCTTATGGATAGATTGAGATGCTCATATCTTTGTTCAACGAATTTTCTCAAACTTGGAACATATCTAGAGCGTTTTCTCACACTCAAAAAACCCCAGCCTATAGATCTCTGCTATATTGTTAGTCTAGTTATTCAGAATAAGTTTATACATACATACTAACACACACTTATGTGATACATTATAGCATATGTTTTTTGATATGTCTTTTGATTTGTCTTTTTGTTAAATCGTTATTACTATTACTATTAATATAGTCCGATATAGTAGATCTAACAGTATTTAAAATCGATTTTAAACTTTGAATTTGTTTTACTTGCGTCTGATTGGAATTTGGTTGTTGACCAATGAATAAATTCGAATTTCCGTAATTGAGAAAAAAACAATATGTAGATTGAAAATCAAATTCATTTTTGTCCAAATATTATAATATCAACAACTATCTGTCACTTTTAGAGTAAATTCTTCTTATTGTGAAAAACTGCTGGAGACTTTCATTTTGCACTTCATAAAAAATGAAACCCGCTGTGTGTAGGGACATAAAACATAATAGCACTAAAATGTTGAAAACAAGTTTTCCAGGTTTTATGAGAGTAATTTTTTTACAAAGTGGAATTGCAATTAGTGCAGTCGCTGGCAGAAATATCTTTTGATATTAATATGAAAATCTTTGGTTCTCTTTAATTAAATTGTGCAATAAATGATATTTAAATGAATGTTGATTTCATAAGTACCTATCATTAAGCTTAATATGAAGTTGATTGAAATCAAATGAAAAGTGGAGAGTTTTCAACAGCACATCTAAGGAATTTAAACATTCTTAACAAATAAAACTTCCTGTTGTTTTGAATAGATGTAATAATTCTATGTATTTCAAAACTGTCAAATCCATGTTAAATTTACCAAAAATTACATCAGGGAAATATTTAATATGAAGGGATCTACATTGCTTCATTCAAAAATCTTGCATTATATATTTATAACATGTGACTTGGAAGGCATTTCTGCCAAGGACTGCGTTGTAATTCCACTTCGTAAAAAAATTACTATTATAAAACCTGGAAAATTTGTTTTCAACATTTTAGTTTTATTATGTTTTATGTCCCTAAACGCAGTCGGTTTCATTTTTTTTTCAAAAATTTAATTATTTAATTAATTAAAATACATAGCTCGTAGTAATTTGTCCCAAAATTCGGTTATAATACAATCTACTTTCTTCAGTGATGTATGTGAAAGGTGGCGGAATGCTTTTTTCATGTTTTTTTCGTTTTTTATTCGTGTTTGTTTTTTTTGTCAAAAATATTCGTCTTTCTGGGTTTTCGAATTATTACGACGTTATACGTGTTCATTTAGCTATGAGTCGGTATATATCGATTGAAAACGTAAAATTATTTTTTTAAATTTTATTCTACAGCTTCTGCGTATTTTCATTAGGCTTTCTTTCCGTCTCCTTTCCTTCGAAAAGAAGCTGACTCCTTTGCTGTAATTAAATTATTTTTTCTTTCATTTTTCCTCCTCATCTTATATACGTAAAGATTCAAGACGCGTATTTTTTTATTATTAAATTGTAATTTTAATATGATTTTCTACGTTTAACTCGAATTCTCTTCTGCTTCTAATTTTCAATTTCTGTAATCTAGGTATGAGTGAAAATTTAATTTAATTTTTGCAACAACTTGATTTGGTTCTTGTCTGAAAAGGAATGGGAATGCGTTCCTAGAAAACATTTTAGCCTTGCGATGATGCAGTTATGTTTTTGGGATTTTTTCATCGGTAATTATTTTGCACTGATGCAGGTTAATAGTGACAAAATGGCCACACGAGTAATGACTTGTATTTTAATTGAGGTAAATTAATGGTGCGTTTACTGATTGCATATGCAATCGTGTTTACGTATTGAGACGGTTAACAAGTGTTCACTTCATAATGTTAGTATGAGTGTAATTATACGATTTGTTATTGCATCATGTTCGATTTTAAGTCCTCTTGTGCTCGTAATCAGTTGCTCCTGGTGCTGCATAATTGAACCGTCAGGTAATGGACCAGAGCTCGCCAAGAAGTCTGTGGTTGTATTTCTCCATTAATTTTAACTTTTTGTCATTTTATAATAATTAGATTGAAAGCTGGGCATGGAAATTTTACTGACGTTGATTGATATATGGTAATATTTTGAGTTCAGAATATTTAGCTCAAAGCAAAAAATGGACTTCAGCCCATTTTTTTTCCCGAATGGATTGGAAGTTTTGACCATTTCGGTCTTGAAAGAATAATTATTATTCATTATTGTATTAACCTCATAATCAACCGGTAGTCTTAAATTTTTCTTTAAACTAGTCGTAAAGCCAACAAGTCAATCAAATATAATTACTGTAATCAAAATGCATTAAAATTATTAATACATCAGTCTGTCTTCTAATTCTGTAATTCTGTGAGGAATGTAATAATTGAAGATTCGATTTTTCAAGAACCGCTTTGTTTGCAAATTAAATTTTTCAGTAAACATTTATTTTTTTCTTTCATTTACTGAAAGAATGAATCATAATGTATTCACTGATTTCACTGATTTTCATCTTTCAATAAGTTCTGGTATGATTGAGTTACACACAAGATTGTAAATAGCTTAATTTTTTAGTTAAAATTTTGTGCATAACTTGCTTGGAATAGGTGTCGGTTGGATGGAGGGATAGATGGAATTCTACTTCGTGTGATCTAATTATGAAAGGTAATAATATATAATAATAATAATAATAATAATAATAATAATAATAATAATAATAATAATAACAACAACAATAATAACAATTATAATAATAAGTAATTTAGGTGAAACCTCTTGTGTGTTGCTGATGGTATATTTATGTATCTCATTTAAAAACATTGCTTTATCTGAAAACCAGCTAATATTGGCTGCTCAATTTCTCTTTTTTCAGATGTCAATCTTTTCCCTATAATAAATCCTATTTGAGTTTGAGGGTAAAAAAGAGAAGACGAACGCGTAGGGAAAGAAGAAAGAATAAAAACTCGCCCCGAGTCTTTAATTGATCATGATTGATGTGCAATTAATCCTTTCTTTTTCTTTCTTTATTTCGATTTTTTTTTTTTTTTTTTTTTTATTACATCGCCTTCTCCTTCGTCATTAATAACCTATTTCTTATAGTTGGCAAAAGGAAATAACCCCTCCCCCACTTTCTCGCGCATTCTTACTTGTTTTCTTTTGACGCCTCCTCAACCCTCACTCCGGCCTCTACCTACTCACCACCCTTTGAAGTCGAGACTTTGCTTTGTGCGTAGAGCTAATTGATCAAAACATTTTGCCTTTAAGGCCTGCCAGCGTAGTCTGGGAAACGCCATAAAGTTGAGCAGCACATCGGCTGCATCATCAGTTTGTGGAAGGGAGGGTGGGGGCGGTAGATAAAAATAAAGTTTAATCTTTTTTTCTTCATTTTTTTGTTTTTGCTTTCTTTTTATTCGCGTGCTCGCCGGAGTGAAGTCGAAATTAAATTTTTGATTTATTGTGCACCCCGCAACGAGTGCGTAATTTTTTGTTCCACGATTTTTATTTTTGCTGCTCTCTCAATTTATTTCGCAATTGCAAATTGTTCGCTTTTCTGTCTCGTATACTGGCTTTCGTCAGCGAGTTATTCAGGTAAGGTGGAAGAGTTGGGTGGGAGGAGGAGTTTGAAAAAAGGAGCCACGTTAAATGTACGTACTCGGCGTTAAAGCTCATACCAAGGTACATCACGTGTATGGTGGTGCGGCTGTAGTGTAAAATCGAACGAATACGTAATTACGAATATTGCCGTGGAAGCTAACGAAGTTATGGCGAGCGTAAAACTTCGTTCGGCTTTGCAATTGCTTTTGAAGTGATGCAAGACAAAGGTGAGTCTTTCGGTAACGGAGTCAGCCCTTCTCGATGAAGTCGAGCGAACGGAGAATGAAGAGTTCGGCTAAAAATTTGAATACGCTGCACGAGCCTATGTGCCTACCCTGTTTTATTGACGTTTTTAAGTTGATGGTGGCGTGGCGCGAGAGAGTCTGTCAGTAAAGTCATCAGTTACAAATATTTTTAAATTATATTGTATTAATTTAGCACGAATTTCTGCTAGTGGGCTTGGTTGTTTCGACGTTTTACTTGACAAAATTTCCATCGAACTTTTCTTTACTTGAAAATAACATAGGTAGGTACATAATGCAAGTTTCACCGTTCTACCGTTGTTCAGGGTAGGGAAGGTCTAAAGATGTAAACTTCAACCTATACACCGGTGAGTAAGGAAATGGAATTGATACGGAACTGTTTTCGTGTAAACCTCTCTTCAATCTTCTGTGATTGATCGAACCAGTTGATCGATCTTTGTCAAATTTGTGATCAATCAACTAGTAGATCGATCTTGTTACTTTCGATTTTTATTTTCGTCCAGTTGTCAGTTTTTTTTTTTTTTTTTTTTTTTTTTTTTTTTACTGTTATTACGGCTCATGCACAATAAAAATACGCTAATTAGGTTCTGGTTGCTGCTAATTTTTTATTCGGAGCCAAATTGTTTTATTCGACTGGTCAAAAAGTACAAAAAAGCGGCACTATTAAACTTTTAAGAAATATACTTACCAGTTTATTGATTTGTGAAGAATTAGTGATCGACTGACCGATCTCTTGAAAATCGAATATTTTGGTGTCGACCAAATGATCATTGATGGCCAATTTTGATCGATCATTTCTAATCGATTAAAAAATGTTGACGATTGGGAACACTAATCCGTGAGAGTAGAGTTCCCTAAAGCCGAGCAAAGGAGCAGGGTTCTTTAAAACTTATTCTACGGTCACCCCAGTGAGACAGACTGTCATAAGGAGATGTGCCCGTTCATGGTAGGGGATTAATGAGATTGAATCCATCCGGAGGGCAGGGGTCCAATGGGCGATGCTCTGCAGTGATTTTCTTGAAGATTTAAGAAACCAGTTTCTTGAAAATATTTTTCCCTGAATGTTTTAGACGAGTGGGCCGGGGCCGTTTGAAATGCAATAATTGGTTTGAGAACTCAGTGACAATATCTTGAACACTCACCTGACCAAAGAGATCGAAAAGAAGGCAAAGAATTTGCGTTTTTTGGATACCCTTCCCCGGGCTCTCTCCATGATGGGGCGACAGCTTCTACATATTCTCGACTTTTCTCGAATTGTATAGCATACAATGCAGCCTTGAAATAATAATTTTTTCTCCCCTTCATTTTTTTCGGTGCATATTTTTTCGCCCCAAAATTTTGCCGCTTTAGGCCCCGGCCTAGTGGGCCCTATACTGAGATTAAAACGGCGCTGATCTATTCTTTTCCCTTGCAAGCAGAAGAAAAATGAGGATAGGAGTGGTGGAACTTGATAGTAGTCCTGCAGTGGAGTATATTTCAGATCGTAGACCGTTTGAGTGTGGATTCAGCGCAATTTAACGTAATTAAATGGATCTATTAATGGCGGAATGTAAGGGGTGCCCTTGAAATGAATGATTACGCTTACAGCTTGGTTTACCCGAGTTTTTTTCACAAAATGCAAGTACATGGTACGAACTAGTTTTTCTACAAGCCCCGTGTGAACAACTGCAAAGTATACAAAAAGCTGCTAGTGTACAAGCCAGATTTTACAAGCTGTAAGTTGGAACAATTTCAACTTTTTAATCAGTAATCTCATTTTTTTTCTCTAATCTCCGTGCTCCTTCAGAGATGCTTTTTTTTCTCACCTCCGGAAATTTTTGATAAAGGTTAGGTAAAAATATGGTTTGGAAAACAAAACTTCTATTTCCCTCCGAAGCAGTAATTTTGATATTACGAACGTATAGAAAATCAAATCGTAAAATGTGAGTAAAATTTATAATTTGCTGATTAAGGTCTCACTTTACCTGTGCTGTATGACGTTGAAGGCGGTTGATTTGTTGATACGAATTTCGTTGTTGTGTTTTGGTGAAGAGCTATATCGACAGCAGCCCGTTAGTTTAATCGTCAATATCAGCAGTTTATTCGAAGACGTGGAGTTGCCGATCGTAAAATCGACACCTTAACTTGTAACAAACATTTTTTTGTCTTGTATACAACTACGTACGTTCACATAAGAAAAACATTGCCTTGTTTTCCCATTTCCGCAGAATTTCACTCATAAAAATAAGGTGTAGGAAACAAGGATATGGTTGTACGCGTTTAGAAGTTCAATAAATTGAGGCTTATCGTCAAAACGTGTTACAAGGTGCATAATATAACGAAACCAAGATGACGTTTTTTCCTTTGTTTTCCTTTTTATTTCTGTTCCTTTTTCTTTTCGTTCTCTCTTATTTTCCCTCTTGTAAAAATGACGAAATTAGACATTTTCTTGTGTTTGTTGTGATTCAAAGGGGAAAAAAGGAACATTGATTTACTGTATACCTTCTCTAGTGCCAAAAGGAACGACAGACCACTCCCTGTTGTTCTGAAAACTACGTGAGTATATGATGAGGCTGAGGTAGACTGAAAGACAATTTGGTCGTTAGAAGTGTAGAATGACGTAGGACTAGTTACATAAAACTCGGTTAAACCGTTGTTATTGTTTCAGTGGAATTCAGCTGCCACAGAAAATACAAAGGTTGTTCGATAAGTAACTCTTCAGTGTAAATACCTATATCCTTTAGGGGAGGGGGAATAGAAATTCGAATGTAGGCCATAAAAACAAAAATTGTACTAGCTGCAAAATAGTCCTACATCATTCTCCTTTAAGTCGATTCACTGCTGCTAACGTGAAATTAGTTTTTACGTCCTAATTTCGTAGAATTTTGCAACAATTGATGCACCCGATTCAATGATCTATCACATTCTTGAGTAACTTAAGCGGAATTGGTCAATTTATTTTAATGTGTTTTGGCCTCATCATACGTGCCCATTACCTCATAATGCTGATATCGAAGCAATGGTCCCTATAGATTGGCTGTAGACGTCGAACAATCATGATAGGCGTATCATCTTCTTTAATTCAAAAATTCGATAATGGATTCTTATATGAACCGAGTCGCTGTACCTTGCTCGATGTTTTCACACATATCCAATAAACAAATTAACTAGCAATGATGCACAAAATCGCATTGAAAATTGAATAATTTTTTCTTGCAAGTTCATAGCTTTTCCTTCTCACGAGATTCTGGAATGGAGGGATTACTTATCGAACAACCCAGGCAGATTACCTGTACGAAAATGGTCAACTTCTAATATTGAAAGTAACCTTAGCCTAAAATCAATACCGAATTATCTTTATTTTTGTAATGTTTTGGTTGTATTTGAAAAAAGTATTGAAAAAAGTTGTCTGAGCCTCTGAGGTTATTTTCCTGCTTGTGTCTACGAAGTTTTTTGTGTTTTTTACACCTCTAAATAATGGATTCGTTTTTACACTTTGATAGGAAATATTCTATTGTTATGGTAGTCACCACGTACAAACTGGTATTTTGATCGAGGAGGAAATAATTTGTAAAATTGAATTATTTTTTCACATAACATTTGGTAAATTTAACAGGTATTTTGAGGGCACAAAATCTCCCCATGTATAAATAGTTTTAGGGAGTTTGTGGTAAGAATGTACTCTTAATGCAACCAAGGTCAAGTATTGTATTTATTGTATTCGTTATGAAATATAGTGTATATTCTTCAGCTATATTCCGGTATTATTTATCTTGTTGGAATCGCATTATCCTTTAACAGAACTTCAAATTGAAGGTATTGAGTAATTAACTTAGAAATCTCAACGTAGAAAATGTAGGTGGGGGAAAGGTAACACAACTTCTCCCAGTGTCATATCAAAATCAAGATTCTGAGGGAAGATTTTCAGTCATTATATTTGTAAACGGTCTTTTGTGAGCCATTACTGAGAGGGCAGGAGTTACGAGTTCCTTTTGGCTCTGGTGGGAGGGATTTGAACACCAATGTCCTCCGTCATTACGACCGCTGACTTTCCCATTAAAACAAATTAATTCAGTAATTTATGTCATGATAAATATAGTTAATCGAATTACTGTAGGTTATATTTTTTTTTTTATTGATTGAGGTGGGGATGCGTCAGCTCAAAATTTCTGGGTAAATGTAAATCTGTAGTAAAATTAGTCTTCTCATTTTTCAGAAATTTCGCAAAACTCTGCGGTGCAAGTCAGAAGTCATTAAAAGCGAGTTTCTCTCCCTAACGCAAAAAAAAACTTTATTTGACCATTCTTTCGAAGCGGCCGTTGTAAAAATAATCTCGTAATAGCTTTTGGTTTATTTTCGCGATACTCCTGTTAATTTTTCTTCGAATTTTAATTGTAAAAACAGTGACGTTCGTTTGAAATGGCGTTGAACGCTTAAACTTTTTCAGTTTAGAAAAAACATGGTTGTCGCTGTCCTATCGGTACACTGTACACTGATACATTGGCGAAATTTAATCTAGATGATTTTGTAAGAGACGGAGGGGGGCTTAGAAAAGTCAAAAAAAATTTTTTACATAGAAATGCCCATTTTTTGAAAATTTTTGAGAGCTGAGTAACTGGCTTCAGAGTTGAGCATTCCTCCGGAGCCCCTCTTAGTTCTGCCCGCATACGTTTGTTAAGCAGTGGTTTTCTAACCTTCGGTTTTATTCTTTTAATGTGCAATTCCATTAATATGTAACCTGTAGAGATAACCAAGCACTGAGAATTCACCATCCGATCAGTCATTTTTCGTTTGTGCGACTGACATTTTATGTATTGGAGCTACGAAAGAAATACGAGATAAATTCCACCGAAAAAGGGAAAAGGGTGAAAGGGTAGTTAATTTTCAGGGAAATAACGACCTACGTACCTGCTTTAAAATTTTTCTACTCTTTTATTTTCCGCAGTCCTATGATGATGTAGATTTCCTGTCCGGTTTACTGAAAGGAAAAAAAAAGAAAGAAAACGTCTACTTATTACACTATTATCGTTATCGCAAATTCATTCGACCGAAATACATTATATTTTCAAGAAATAAACCCAAACAATCGTCCACACTTTTCAGAATTTTACAAACGTACCGTTTTAATGAAAATTCGCTACCTACTATTTGAACTAAGATGAAGAAGGAAAAAATAAGTGGAGAAAAATGAAGAGTGAGAAATACCCACGCTTCAGCATTTTGATAATATTTTTTGCCTTTAAGTTTGATTTTTTCGCTTCTTTTATTTTTCTTCTGCTTCTCTCTACTTCATTCTCAGGAGTTTTTGTAATTTGAAGAAAAAATAAAAATAAAATTCTCAACGGTTTTCAAAAAACGAATATTTCCGTGTTTACAGCATACACTTTTTGAATTATTTTGTCGCTCGATTCAGTCGTTTTTCGTATTGTTGAAATGATTTTAGGCATCCATTGTCGGCTTACATTCAGTGTTTAGGTCGAATCCAAAAATAGAAAACTTTTGAAAATATGATGACTTTTTAATTACCGTGTTTGGATGAAATTTTGTGGATGGGGGTTTTTTGTGCGAGTCAATGTGGATTGATTCGAAATTTCGGATTCAATTTACGAAAAATAATTTTACCAACGACGATGAAAAGCATTTTCAAAGCATCATTTAGAAAACCACTCAAATCCATTTTTGTTGAGTGCCCATTTCTTTAGAGATAGGTAACCGTCGGCGCTACCAGAATTTTCTCTAAGGGTGGGATGCATTTTAGTATCAGTCTACATTATTGTATAAATAAGAAAAAAGTTTCAAATTTTCAGCATCTACAGTATGATTATTGTAATGAGGTTCCAGCACATTTAATATTGAATAAACGTACGCACTTGATACCTCAGCCGAAAGCTTATAAGATCAAGTGGTGGCAAAAATTTTCATTTTCCAATTTGAGCTTTCAATGAGAAATTTTGATCGTTCCTGCAGTATGGTTACTTCGTATCACTAATGATTCTTTTAATGTGCACGTTGTAAGGCATTGAAATAGGTGCCCCCGTAATGCATTTTTTTGTTATTTTTTAATAATCCACAACCTTTAGCTTATGTCATTAGGAATGTATTGGCAGTAGCAGTGCATCTTATTTTATTATTATAATTTCCGTCTGACATGGTTTCGGAATATGCCACTCTTGCTCGGCCAACACCCATGGAACCAACATTGAAAAAACGATTGTGAGACCTCCTCTGTTGGCTGTTTACTGATCTCATATGTGGCATTTTCTTGGAAAAGGGTTCACTTTAACACAATGGTTGACTTTGCCGGTGTTAAACAGAAGTGGAAACTTGTACTTGTGTGAGTAAAATATGTCATCTTCGTGTGTTTAAAGTGGAAAAATGATCTCATCTAGAGAACTTTGAAGTTTAAAGATTGAAAAAAACACATTTCAATGTTTTGGGGGGTTTTTTCTTGTGATTTAGTTTGAATTCAAATGAATTATCTTATTGACGAGGAATATTTCATAGGTACATCTGAAAAGTGTGAAAACTATTCATTCTCCGTCTGATGGATTAAAAATTCACGTTCATGTATTTCAATGAGAACTCAAGCTCGTGAAGATAGTCGTAGAGAGAAAATTCGGGCCAGGGGGAAAGAATTTACAGGTTTTTCAAAACACTGAAATTGAACACCTTTTATTAAATATTTTTTTAACAAAAACATTTGTGTTCATTTTTTATTTTTTGGAAAATGCCGAGCTCGGAAGAAATTCCCCCACCCCTTCCTTCTTTTCTGATAGAAAATACCTATAAGAAAAGTTCAAATTGATTGATGATGAAAAAAAAAAATAGTTTTCCATGGAATGGCTGGTAGTTTTCAATGAATTTTGAACCCTTTGCGCTTACAAAACCATATATTCCTGATGGTTTTGTGTCCAGGCAAAGAACAGGTCTAGAAACACCATCGTGTGTTTAAAATTTTTACCAAAACTTAACAATTGGTATCAGCTAAAGTTTGCTAATATTGCCCATTTAATTACGATATACCGCGTTAACCCCTCTTCTAGCATGACTTTTTTCGTAAAGTAGTGCAAGTTCTCTGAATTTGCCCCACCGGTATTTATAACAAGTTTTCTTTGAAAAATGATTTCGAAATGTCAGACTGAAAGAATTTATTTTCAAGGAATAAGTCATATTCTCTGAAAAGCACATAATAATTATTAAATTAGGCTAAGTATAAATTTTCTTAGAAAACATACTTTTAATAATGTCTATTTTCAAATCAAATAATTTTTGAATGCCTATGAATATTGAATAGCGTAAGTATAGCTTATTAGTCATTTCTGGTGAGGAGTAACATGGGAGGTGATGGTATATGTTACATGCCAAGGTTCAAAAGTGAGAGTTTACACGTGAGGGAAGTTTGCAAAACGAGCGTAGCGAGTGAGGAATTCCCGAGTCATGTAAACTCACTTTCGAAGCTTGTTGAGGAAGATTTTTTACATTAATGATCAGAAAGTGACGAAACGTTAAAATTCTATCAAAATGATGAGTTTTACTTGAAAATTATTAAAAAATGAATAAAATATCAGCCTCCTCATTGTGGGACATTTAACGTTTCATTTAGAAAATGTAACACCTTTACCTCGATGTAAACTGAACATGCTTTCATGTAAAAATATGCTTCACGTTTTTACAAGTTTTTGCATGGAGGTGCGTTCACTTTATATCGAGATTATATTCATCAATGATACGAGCTACTTCTCAATCGACAAATAACAGCGTAAACATTGCCTTTCTGATCATGATTTACAGGTTTCAAAATTTTAAGGGATTTTTTTCTCTTTTTTTCTTTCTATGTTGCCGAGTATTAGTTAAAATATTGAATTTCATGGAAATTATTCAGCTTCAGTTTCTTTACTTTCTGCACTTAAGCACATCCAATCTTTAAATGAATAAACCTAAATCAATTTTATAGATAACTTGGCTGTGGCCATGCGTATTCAATAATTATTACAACAAAATTTTGGTCATTTTAACCAAAATTGTTGTTCTTTGAAAACTAATTTTATCCCATATAACAGGTTATTGTCTCAACAGCCCTCATTAAATTATATTTACCCGGAGTCTGGCTGAAAAATTTTCCGATCATGTTCAAAATTTAAAACTGTAATAATTTTGTACCTACATTATTGATCTGTAGACATTACAAATTATTTATTTGTTTCGGTATTAGTACCTTTTAGCATTGGCGGGATGTTCGATGCCAAAGCCAAAGCCTGAAAAAAAAACAAAAAAAGCTGCATTTTGATTTATATTATTTATAGGTAATCGTTTTATAAACATCTCATTTGACCGTTCGTACGTGCGCAAGACAACATATTATTATCTATAACCTTGTGCAGTAATTTTTGAACGACTTCCTTCGATATTTTACGTACTTGTTATGGGTGACTTGTCGCAATTTGCAGTTTGCACTTATTGTGTAGAACTTGCAGCGCTGCATGTGTCGGAAATTCAGAACGTGTGTGGATTGAGATTTTGTAACTTTTTTTTTTTCTTCGTCCTCTTCTCTCTATGGTACCGAAAAATTATGCTCATTTTTGTGGGAATGACGAAAAAACAACGCTACAAAAGAAATCCAATTAAGAATTTGTAGAAAAGTCCGATGGATAACAACACGTTCTTGGGTGCATATACAACAGGTACCCACCGACGAATTGAATAAAAATCATGCAAAAAAGTACACGAGTTGATCGTGAAATGTATTATTTTATTGCGAGCAAGAATGCGGTTTTTTCCGTACCATGCTGATAAATTTGTTAGTTATGTAAGAATGAATTGCCCGAGCACCGTAAAGTGTAAGTGTATAACCAACTCTATATTATGCACGATTGCATTTGGTGTCACGAATGCAATTTGGCGAACCGACGTGGTAAATTTTGGATAGTGACCAACGACTGATTGCCGTCTTTATAATAATGTAGGTGTTTGCGCTTGATTCGTTGACGTCATCGACATCGTAGGTACTGCGTTTTCTATATACCGTATTCGAATTTACTGTGAGCAAAATATTGCTTTTGTTGTTTTAGGCTGCCTTTTTTTCTTATTTTTCTTCAGCTTAAAAAGATCGAACTGCTTCCGCATTGGATCTTGGGAATGCAGATCGACGAACCGAATCATGATTAAATAATTGCATTGCGCTCTGATTTTGTTGGTTTCTCTAGTAGTTCATTGTCGACATTATTACGTCATGTATTGACACGAGAATAGGAATGGCGACAAAAGACGGAATGCCTATTGATTCATGACGTTAGTGCATTCGATATGAGCAAAAATAAATATAGCCTGGAAGTTCTGAGAAGGGGCATTTCGAATCATGAAGCTTGTTTCCTCCACTACTCATTCCTTCTAAAATTTTGGCCTTCCCCCTAAGCTGCTCAGTGTAGATTTGCAAGAATTGTGACAAAACGTTGAAAACGTAGTTTTGAGTAAAGTTGATTTCTTAAATTTTAGAACATCATGCTGTTTGATATATATGATACCTAATACACATTACCACTGGGTAGCATCTAGGGCCTTGTAGAGGCCGGTGTCTGTAATTATGTAATTACTTTCTTCCTGGAAAATGAAGTACATTTTTAGACTTCATTTGGGTTAATAATATAAAATTGACAGTTTTTGAGTCGTGTCTCTATTATTGAAAACTAACAAATTATGAAGGATGATGATCGATCACTCTTGAAAATGTTTTTTTGATGTTAGGTTTAACCAGTATTCATAACGATTTTAAGTATTACTATTAAAATGTCCATAAGCTCATATTCACAAACGTTACTATAAACTCTCTTCACTTAAATTTCACTTAAAAAAAGTTTTTTGCACAATTTCGTACTTAGAAATGTGGGAACATTGTATCTCTAATGAGAGTTCCGATGTAAAATTAAAACGTTACCACAGTCTTAAATACAAAATTCTGCCAAAAGTCATTTTTAAGTGAAGTTTAAGTGAAGGGAGCTTAAAATGACATTTGTGAATATGGGCCTAAAGGCTTTCTAATTGCTCCGAAATTCCGGCCGGTTTGATGTTGATTGTGAAAACATATTTATTGTTGTATCAATTATTAAAACTTTTAGCAAATATTTCAGAGACAAAACGAATAGTCTGAATCGTAGTTACGAAAATTGTCAATTGTATTTTCTTCTATTATTACCTACTTCTTTTCCTAACAACCTGTTACGTGAAAAGTGTAATAAGGGCCAAGCCGTTTCATAGTCTGAAACATTCCTGTATTTTTAAATTCGAAAATACGGAATTAAAGTGTAACTGCAGTTAAGAAAATCTACAATCACTGAAGTAGAGCTCCTCTGCAGAGTGATAAGAAAAAAAAAACAGAGGGAAATTTCTATATTTTCAATTGAGGAACTATAGAGAAATGAATCTGAGCAGTGTCCAAAATTTGATTAATCTTATTAAACAAAAATGACTGCATCGTTGGGAGGGAAACAGCTGTTGAGTTGCGATTTCTTTTGATGGGATGAGATAAATTCAAGTAATGAACTTACTTTGAAATAGAACATGGTACTTTGAGCCTATTTTGAATACGATTCGTTCAGAGGTGTTCTCGAGAAATTTTTTGAGGTTGGACGCTGCTGTTGAATTTTTTAAAAATTTCTCGAAAATTTCTCGAGTAAACGGTATACTTACCATTGATTTTTCAGAAATTTCTTGAGAGTGGATTGCGTTCTAGCTTGAGGACAGCTGTAGATTCGAATGTAATGCATTACTGTAATGAATGCAGTTTTTCAAAAAATTTTTTGAATTAATTGTTCCTCCTGTTCGTACAGTTGGTGGACCATATTTTCATGAACTGGCCATAAAATACCTAATACTCTACAGACTTCAAAAAATAAATTGAATAATCAAATTCATGTTGAAATTCTTTCGTAGTCAATTCGGGTGGAGGAAACAAAATTTCTAAATTTTAAAATGCGGGTTCTGACAAAAGTTTTGGGGATGCGAAAAAAGAAGGGTTGCAGTTTGTAACAATTTACTGACTTTGCATTGTGGCCTTTAACTACTAAGTCTGCTTATAATTTTCTCTCCCCAGTAGAGTTTTTTTCCTACGAGCTCTCGAAGCCTGCAACACTTCGTGTGAAGTGCAAATTCTTTTTTTTTTTTGTTGCTTTTTTATTCTCGTCGGCCTGCCTGTCAGCGTGGAATTAATTTTCGCCAGCTTTTCCGGGGTCGTCGTTTTTCGAATTGTATAGGTATAGCTCCCTCTACCCCACCCCCATTCACCGGTGTATGTAAATGTGCGAAATGCCAGCAAAATCCAACCAGAGCGGTTGGCTATTTAATTTTACAGCGTGGAGTGTGGACGTATCGTCGGTTCTCCCCTCGCCGACTATAGCCTCCTCTTCCCACACCTCATTTATTTCCATCTATTTTTTTTTCGATAGCTCGGCTGTGTTTATATGCAATATTGGTAGAGTAGGGGACGAAGCAAGTGGAATACGTCATTACGGTGCGATTCTTAGCAATAAGGGGCCTGCAAAATTTCGTTCTCATTTTATTCCGTCGGACGGAAGCTGTCATCACCTTTTATATATTAAAAAAAATAAAAATTTTAAATATTATTATTAGTTAAAATATGAATTGAAATATTTCCTCAATGGAAAATCATAGGAAATCCAAACTTCTCCGTCCATTTCGAGTACAAACCTAAACCTAACGTAAGTGTTGATTTCTTTATTTTTATACTACCCCTACAAGAAGAAAAACTTGAAAGCTTTTTTCACTCAAAACAAGATTTTTCCTTATAGAAATGATGTTAGTCATTAGTTATTGAGATATCTGCGCTACTCAAGTGGGGACAAAAAAAGGAGATCTGAGCACAACGTACTTCTTTCAGCGAGTAACTTTCTGGATATACCCAGCGGATAGCTTTTACGAACGTTTACTACCGTACGTTTACGAAGAAAAAAATATTCGTCAATTGCGTATGTTTGGTGTTTGACAGCTTGGATTCAGCCATATTGTGAACCAAAGTTGGTTATCTTTAATTAGCGTAAAATGATTCTATCAATTAATAATGATCATTAATAAACGTAAGATGATTGGTGCTGTTGTTGTGATTCAAATTCTTTGCAGTTAATAAAAAAAATTTGTATTCTTATTTGAGTTTTTATGCAGGTTCGACGAAAATCTACATATTAAAATTGATCTTGCATTGAGACCCAGAGTCGGGGGTAGGTTTGTTTATCGTCTCATGACCGCAGGAAACTTTTGGAACTGTTAGCTTAAATTCGTTCGTTTACATACACATTTCTACGCAACGCGGTACAGTTCTCAATTTTTATCCCATACAGTCTTTAAATTCGGTACACTTATTTGGATTTTGACGAGGAAGAATTCTATCGTTTTTGGTCGGGATCGGCCAGATGTTGCGTCCGGTACATTCTATTATGTTGCATTTTTGAGCTTTAGTGGTTACGAAATGCGTAATTTTCAAGCAACAGGCACGAAATTGAATGTATATTATATTCTAACATTCTGCGAAATTTGGTTTCAATTGGCTGAACGGTTCATGCGTAGAAATGATTTGAAAAAATCTTCAACTAATGATAAGAAGAGTAGATAATTCCTGATGAAACAAAACAGCTGTGTGGAAAACAGGCCTGCTGTTATTTTATTTGTGAAGCAATCGCATTAATTAATAATTTGTGCATGTATTTTACAACCTCGCAATATAATTCATTATGAATTTCCTTAACACTTCATTAAACTTAATTTTTACCCAGCGCTCTGGCAAATGCTTTTTATATTTTCAATTTTTATTAATTTTGTATTTATTTATTTAAGTATTTAGATTTTTTTGTTTAAGAAAACTTACATTTTCTAGCGTAGCTTGCTGCGATAAAGTTTTTTTTTTTCGTTGCGTTGCGTTTCCCCCGGGAAAATCTCATGTACCTCAGGTTGTGTTTAAAGAGTCTGTGAGAAATTTTATCTGATAAAACCTGGGCCAATCCAAAAGCCATCCACCCAACACAGTGTATACGTAACTGGAAATATAATGACTAAAAGCTAAAACGGATGCATGAAGTACTAAGTGAAGTGCAAAAATACGAGGGAAAACATTTTTTTAGTAATTTTAACAGTTTCATAGCAAGTCGCTTTAGGGACAGACTTAGTTGAAATAATAAAGAAAGTAAGTGCAATGTATATTTTGACATCTGCTTAACCAACTTTAATTGCTTCGTCACTTACAGGGTTTGCCTTTAAAGTTCAAATAATAATGAAATGATCCATAACATTTTTTTACCATTAAAGTGAAATAACAATTTTTTACGTACTTAGGGAGAAATCAAGGTATTGATCAATGGACAACTTGGAAAATGATGGGAATACTTGGAAATTAGATATCCTCAACAACTATATTAAACTATCTGAACGAGAATGGATAATTTATTCTTTCTGCATAGTTGATGCAAGCAGTGACACAAACATATGGTGCCTGATTCACATATAGCTGGTCTTAATTTCTATGTTAGCCAAGTAAACTATACTGTTATCACTTCGAGTTGTCAACTAACTCCATCTGTTCAATGGCAGGCTGGCAGCGAATTGACTCATAATTAGTTTTTACACGAGGTATGCGTAAGTAAAAACTTGCCTAATGTGAACATGACTTCCAATATTTTGACATATGGAATTATTTCGAAGGAAAACATGGTAAATTTTTTAAGTGGTGACTCTCTTTGACGCAGTTGGAGTTGAAAATTAAGTATCACATTGGAAAATACGTACTTTTTCATTTGAGTAATAATGTTTTTCATAACGTTTTGAATTGAAGATAATTTTCGTTGTAATTTAAAAAAAAATAAATGACAGTTTGAAAGAAAACCTCTCTTTGTGGATTTCAGGATGGTTTATTTGCAACCGCAATGTGTTGGTCTTTCTCAGAGCTGTGTGGATTTGAAATGATAGAAGAATGATAAGTGCATTTTTGAATGCATCGTTACTATTTTTCTCCTTTTTTTTTTTGTTGTGACCTTATGAGTACTAATGGAAATGATTTATGCGATGAAGCGAAAATCGAGAATTTTGAAGCTGTAATAGTCTTCTTCGAATGAAACAATTTAGTCGATTATTAAGAAATAAGAATGATGCGTCTGCGCGTGCATTTTCTGCAGCATATCGTAGATAGCGGTCAAATACTCGTGCGTCATCAATGGCAGCTTTCACTGCAGATTTTTTTCGTGGTTTTGTGTTTGTAGAAAAGAAAAGGAAAAAAATTAATGGAAAAAAAAGGAAAAAAAGAAATAAAAAAAATGTAGAGAAGTAGAAGATGGAAAAATCCGCTAAAGAAATTCCTTGCATCGTGAAATGAGCCCTAAGGCTGCACTGCCTGGTGCGATCCTCATTGTGTGTACCAGGCCCGGTATTCGAGTACACTGGAGCAAACAGACGGCAAGATCAATTCGAGTAAAAAGCTTTTTTTTTCGAAGCTTGAAAATGGTGAGAGAAGTAGGGTGAGTGAAACAGACAAAGAGAGGCATTGAGAGGGGAATTGAGAGAGAGACAGGGCCAGAGACAGAGAGACTGAGACAGAGAGATACACGGGCAGAGAGAGAGAGAGAGAGAGAGAGAGAGAGAGAGAGAGAGAGAGAGAGTGAAAGTGAGTGAGTGAGTGTGGTACGGAGGGAGGGAGAAATAAAATTAATTTCATTTCCACCGTTCTCTTACTAATTACATGTAGGCTCGTTAATGAATGGTTAAGAATCGAATTTCATGAAGACAAGTTTTTAAAAACAACATATACCTATACCGGTTGCGATTTGGTTATCGTATAGGCTACATGGTGGCGTCGTCATTGATTCGTGCTGAATCGAAGGTGATGGATTATTCGGTGTGGCCACACAAGTGGATATCGATTTTTACTCTTCTGTGTAGGTACTGTGTACGTATCCTGTTGCAGAGTAATGTCGAAATTGAGAGTGTTTTTTCTAACTGTTTCTTTCATCTCCAATGTTAGCATAAATTTGGTGTTCAAAAATAAATTGCAAAGCGAGGCTAACACTCTGGGTCAATTTTAAGGGAAGGTTGACCGGTCATATTCATAGTGTCTTTGAAAAAACTCAAGTGTTTCCCCTTCTCGCCCCTACGTAATTTTATCTTGAAATATTTAAAAAGTTTTTCGAACGTAAAACACTGCTTATCACCTCTAAGTATAGCCCTCCTTGAATATAACAATTCAACTGAACCGTAATTTTTTTTCTCGAAAAAATTTACGAGTTCTTTGACCGCCAACTTATCTTTATTCGATCGTATGAAGTCGGTTCCTGTTTAGAGGTCGTATGAGCTCACTCAGCTGAAAATAATATGGAGCCCTTAGCCTCTGCAATTAATTTGTACTGTACCATTATATTTGCTAATATTCTTCTTAAATTATATCACTCCTTGCTTAAATTTTTGTAATATTTTGGCATAATATAATACTTGTAATTTTACTAATTTTTTTCAAACAAATATTCTGTACAGTATTTTTTTTCTATTTCATCACGTTTCTATCGTCTTTTCTGTAATAAAATTCTATATATAGACTATTCATTTATTATTTTCACGTATATGCTTCGCACTTTTTCGATATTAGCCTGGCAAATCTGCAGTTGTAATCATAAATTTGATGGTGCCTATTTTTGATGATATTCAACTTATTTTGATTAGTATTTATTATTTTTAACCTACTTAAAAAACGGAGGAGGTTCTGTGTTCGTCAGATTTATATAATTATACGAGTGTGTGTATTTTTTTAATGTATTCGTACGTACAATGATTACTGAGCAGTGGCTGAACTGATTTTGATGATTCAGAATTTATTTGAAAGAAGATAGTTCAGAAGTAGTTTAATTAAATTTTCTTTGAAGTCTTATCAATATCGTATTCGTACCGGATTCGAAATCACGGTTCTGAAATTTAAATTTAACCAATTTCTATGAAAATTGGTATATGGGAGTTTTTTTTTGGTTGCTGATTACGAATCGATTGTCAGATTTTCAAAATTAAAAACTGTAGATCCATTATAGTTGATCTGAAATTTTAAATTTAACCAGTGTGTATGAAAATCTGAAAAATTATGAAACTTGAAAAAATAAATTAATAAAACCAACTTGAAAAAAGATAAGTCTGCATTAAATACATGAACTAAAAAAAACCACAAAAGAAATAAATAATTTTTTAAGATGTTATAACATCATTTTTTTTGACCAAGGATGTTAGAATTACATCTTCTTTTTTAAAAGGTTCTTAACGTACTGCTTAGTTTTTGAATAGAACTTTTTAAGTCGACGTCAAATTTTCATTATAGCCCAGTAAAGTAAACTACAGTGTTTATATATAATGGAACTAAAAGTAACAAAAGGTTTTATGCTGAAATGTTACGGGGGCGGGCTTCTAAATAAATAATCAGGTTGCTTGATCCCCTCATCCTGTGCTTCCCACTCGAGGTTCAAACCCCTGAAATATGATGGGGCAGGGTTCTGAATAAATTATACATAGAAATACGTGACCTCCATACCCTGTGCGACTACTTCTGATTATTTTAGATTTCCTAGATAAATACGTGTTGTACCATAAAAATACTTCAGTAAAACGATTATGTTCGTAAAATTTTAAATAAAAAAGTCTCTATACCATGTTTTCATAAGTTTCATTGGGTTTGAGTTACAGGGTGGTAAAGAAGAGTGCTTTTTATAAAAATCATAATAATCTGCATTATTTTCTAATTGGGAAACTGGAAATTTATATAGACGTAAAGATGGACAAATAAATTAACATACTGATATATTTTATCATTATGTGGGATATACATCATATTTCAGATCTGTATATAAATATGGAAATGAGATATTAGAAAAATCATGCGAAAATTGTAATTTTTAACTGATTTCAAAAAAATGAAGAGGTTATCAATATTCGACCCGTAAATGTATGTTTTTTTTTCTCATATCTACGAATCTTTATTTCCATTATTAAGGGCACCACGTAAGTATGTATATACGGGTCTAAAATATTATATATATCTAACATAACGATGAAAAATATTGTTTTTTTAATTTAGTTTTCTTTGTCCATCTTTACGTCTGCATCAGTTTTCAGCTTTCCAATTAGAAAACAATGCAGCTATCTGAAAATTTTCAGTTTCTTCTGTTTATTCCGCATACTTTGGTATTTACTTCTTGAGTAATTTTTAAGTTGGAAAGCTTACTTGATGGCAACGATAAAGATTATCTCCGCTCTTCAACTGTATTATGAAACTTTCAGATTTTTTCTGAGAATATTGTCTCATAAAACTGAATTCGACATTTTCTAATCTGAATGAATATAACTGTCAAAAGTGCATTGGTATTCTCATGTTTTCCGAGAGTAAAGGTATTATTGTTTTCATCAATTAATTTGTCATATTTTTCTGTTTGAATCCTGCTCGGATAATAGATCCACATATGTTTTGTTCAATTTTTTATTTATTTCCCTTTTTTGTACAAACGAACTTTTTTTTCTTCTGTTTTAGGTAAGTATTCATCAACAATATGTTGTAAATTCGTAAGTACCTTAATGCTTCTTTGTTATTTATCATTATCATATTTTCCCGAATTTTCATGAAAGGGTAGTCACAGTTTTGTGAGTGTGTGATTGTATTTAACCTATATTGAACTGCGAGAAGTTAGCGAGGCAAAATAAATATTTTCCGAACGAGTTTACCTTTGTCGTTGAATATAGTTTTGGTCCAAAAGTAAAGTACTATAATTTATTTGGTAGTATTCAGTTTTTTACCTATTGAAACGTTATCTGTGACTACTTTCATTACTCAAGTGACAGGTTTTGTTATTGCTTCGACGCTTGTTAAAATAACTCTCTGTACAAAAATTATCTATGAGATTACGAAGAGCTTTCTGAAATAAATTATTAATATTTTTAAGCACCTATGAATTTCATTTGAAAACACAGGCAGCTGATAATGTGCTACGAAGGGCGTATATATCGCTTGGTGATTTATATTGGAAAATAATATGCATATACAAAGTCTTTGAAAACATTCCTGGCTATATTTTCTTATAAATAAGTTGTTAAGCCTATATTCGTTGTGACTCTAAATTTTATTCGCGTGTTCAAATGAGTAATTGTCATGAACCCAATTAAAGCATAATTTTAACTATTCCTTGCTGCTGAAGTTTTAAATGTATAGTATGCATATTTTAATATTTCTTGTTCAAAATTGAATTAATTGGTTGAAATATGATTTTTTTTTAATTTCTCTTTAGTGGATACCATAATAGCTATTGTAGTCAATATGGTATAAACTTAAAAAATGTTATTTTTGATTTTTTTTTTTTCGTAACAATTTATGATGATTTTCAACTGTTTGCGTAATTTGTATATTATACTTATCCATCAATAGCAATTTTTCCAAATTTGGTTCAGAAGGAGAAAGCAGTGCGCCCTCCTAACGCTCTTTTCTTTCACAGTACAGTTGAATTTGCTGAAATTCTCCACAAATAATACTTGAAACGAGCATATTTTATCAAACAGTTGAAGTTCAGACAAATTAAAAAAATACTTTCAATTTTTTCGAAATATCAATTTAAAATAAATAAGATTTTATTATCAGCATCTCTTGACTTCTGGTCTCTTAGACTGTAAAAGTTGTGGATAATTATTAGACGGAGTGAGCAATGAGCATCAGGAGTTCGAAAATTGTTTGCTAAGAGTTCACAAACTTACTTGAGAAATGAAAATTTGATAAAAAAAAAACAAATTCTATGGAATATTTACTTGTGAATAGCATTTGGCGTGAAATATTGGGCGTAATATTGCATAAACAGTAATCCTAAACACATATTTTTGCAAAAAAAAAAAAAAAAAATCACATGTGGTGTATTCCTGAGCTCTTTGGGGAGTATATTGAATGGTTTCATTTCATGTAGATGGACGCCCCCTTAATAGTGTTTTTTATCAGCTGCATTAGTGCGATGATGAAGGAAATATGAATCAATTACGTCTGCCTACGTGATGACAGAAATATTTTCAGAAAGTCAGAGCTAATCCAAGAATCGAAAAAAGGTTTAATTCGAGAATATGGGGCTCCATAACAAGAGTTTGAATTAAGTCAATATCGCATGTGGATTACCACCAAAAGTAGTCTGAAAGGTTTTACATTATTCCTTTGTTTGGGTGCGGGGGATCGATTTTCATGGGTACCATCCCTATTATTATAGTATTTTCTGTTAATTGGTTGCGCTATTTGTTATCATATTATTAAATAATAAGATATTACATAACATGTGAAGAAAGTGAGCTGTTATCAGTGAGTGCGAAGTTTGCCAGCATGAGCTATAGGCGAGTGTAGTAAGGTAACCTCACAAGTTGATAATTGCTCACTCCGACCAAGTTGCATACGATATTTTATTATCTGAGCAAATGAAAATTTTTAAATTAGAAAAAAAAAAACATGGTTTTCATCTTTGTTCTTAATAATCTGGAGTCATTCACATTCATGCGCCAGTAATGATTGTTATGAAAACCCACTCATATGGTGATGTACAAACGATAAACAGAAAATAATAAGGAAATTTTCTCCCTAGGGAGGTAAAGTAACAACTTTACTCTTGGTGATAAGGTCATCGTCCAAACATCATTTTTCTACTCGCAAATAATATGATAAACACCTATTTTTCATTCGCGTAGTTAATAAATAGTTAGTTGTGATACAAATGTATAAAGTAGATGATTTTGATCTAACTGTGATTTTTGCATCACTTGCCTTTGGCTTGTGCTGCAAATCACACTAGTATCAATCACCTAATATTATACATGTGTGTTACACACTATTTTTGCAACACCTTTCTCCCTAAAAATAAAAATATAGATAAATAAATGTTATTGTAAATGGGAAAAGACTTCGTTCATGAATTTAGTATAAATGGAATTCGAAAATCACCGAGTTAGTTTGCGCTTCAATGAAATATCTTTGAACTAAAAATAAAGTACCCGCCTCACAGTGATTTATTCCCCGTTTTTGTTCATTTGATTTCTATATAAAAAAAAAAAAAATTGAAATTTATTGAAAGAAAACTTAAGTAAAATTCATATTTGTTTTTTTTTTCATTTCAAGTTAAAAAATCATATGGTCTGTGTTTCTCCGCCTAGCCAATGATTTTCCCTATGAAGATCATAAACTTCCCCTTTTTACCGCGATGGGGAGGGGGTCAAAGTATGATAGCGAAACTAAATATTAAAATGCAAGTAGAAAAAAACGACGAATCCGGTATTTTTTTAACCCTTCTTTTCTCTTTGACAGAATTCTGGAAACGTCAGTTGTTGAAGTCCTTATTTTCGGTTTGATGTGAAAAAGCAGCGTGAAATGGTATTTGATTGAAAATGAAAAAGTGAAAACAAAAAATATTTGCTTAGAAAATAGGGAAGGAAAACGAGAGATTCGAGATGTGTCATTAATAATGTCATCTTTCGAACGAGTAAACTGAGCAATTCAAAATCAACTGGATGACAAAAAATGGTTCATTGAAATTTTTTTTTTTTTTTTGAGGATTATTAAAACAAGGAGGAAATAACGATATGACTGATATGGAGTTGAGGTTAGTAATTTTTTAATGCATAGGCATATAAAAACTGACTAGGTATGTAGAACTTTGTGTATAGTTCAATTTAACATTCAAATATTTTTAAATTTCAAATACCGATTCCATTTTTTCCTCTTCAAAAAAAATCGGAGCCCCGTACAACCTTTCCTCTGACAGGTTTAGTTTCTTTATACAGCTTTTCTTCCTTTTTTTTTATTTTTCATTTTTTCCATTTTTTGCTATGCCATCGAATACACTTTGCATTTGAGAACAACGTTCGGCATATTCCATGCGACGTGATTTCAGTATGAGAATTTAAATTGGATTTGGATGCGAAAAGAGTAAGAACGATAGGAAAAAATTCTACTCTAGAGATACTGAAGGTAGAAGAATGGGGAAAAAAAAGAGAAAGAATAAAAAAGAAAACTAGAAAAAAAACTCAAAAACTGAAAAGAAGAAATAATTTTGGATAGTTCTTGTCATAAAGATTTTTTTTTCTCTTTTGTAACATACTTTTGCATTTTTTTTGGGTGTGGAAGTTATAAAATGTGTCAGGAGAGAGAAAGAAAGAAAAAAAAAATTTCAAGTACATCCAACAAGTTTAGATTTTATTTTTCTTATTTTTTTCTCGCTTATTCACGTTAATGTATTGTATTTTCCTGCTAAATTTTTTATTCAGAAATTGCTAAAAATTTCCTCTTTTTTATTTCTCTTTAAAAGGTTTTTCTGTAACATTCCTGAGTCCTGTATGTAGCCCGGTTTTTCACCTCACGTATCTACTTTGTATCTGATCGCTTTTATTATATTTTTTACCAATTCATTAGCTGCTAAAAAATTTTCATCGAAAGCACCACACCATCGGATTACGTTTATTGTTATGATATTGTTTTCTTTGATTTGGGAACTCTGTTATTGCAACAGTAATGTGTAGAGTCGTGGAAGGGTTCCATTCTAATTTTGGAGAAAAAAAAAAAACAAAAACAAAACTTTAAAAATGACTTAATTAAAATTTGTTTTTTAGATTGGCTTGAAAAAAATCCCATTGTCAAGTATTCGTGCTGTTCAAAACTAGTTCCTCACACTCTAACCTTGATCCCGTGGCTAGCGAAGGGGGAATGTGAGTGTTCAAACACACTCCTCCAGAATCGAAAAAAACTCGTTGCTTTTTCCCTCGGTATTGGCTAATGAACAAACATCGCATATTTAATAATTAAACCCTCCATTCCAAATCATAATCTCGCTACGTCACTGCCTTGATCCTTAACTTTGTTCAGGTAGTTGACACATTGTTTCTTGAGTTGTATTATTGAAGCTTTTAGTAATGGATCAGTGTTCGAACGAAAATCCTGTGTGGAATCTTGATAAGTTTTATTTTTTGTTTCTTTGTTATCAAGATTCCCTAAATTTTAAGCTCTCCCTTGGAGTTTTCGTAGCGTAGTGGACTGGTTAGAGGTCAGGTTCTCGGCTGTGCAGTCGAAAAGTTTTGAGTTCGAAAGCGTGGCTACCGTCACAATCTTGACGAAAAATGGAGGTGTGTTTTATTTGGTTCCGTTGACGCTACAGTATGTGATCCCCCACCCTTTCGACTCAGAATATATCTTCGAGTTACTGGGTGCAGGGGCCAAATAGCCAAAAGGCATTAAAAGAAAAAACATCCGTTATTTCGACAATTCTGGCCACTTACTCATCACAACTCATATAATTGTTTCCGGCGAGCTTCGCGTCCGCGTAGAAATTTGATTTTAGACATAATCCTTCTTAGAAGAGACTCCAGTGAGAAAGAGAGACCCATTGATTGAAAGAAATATAGAGCTCCTTTTTCTGCTTTTTATCCTTTTTTTTTTAGTTTACAAGTAATAAAGAAGTGAGGTAAGCACTGTCTTGGATAAAAATCTAAAAATTGGCATTCAGGGAGGCTACAGAATTCCACTAAAGGTTAAAACCTTTCTTGAGATAATTCTCTTTCTGAGATTAGCCTGCCCCTTTGCATAAAATTGCCCTTTTCCCTCCCTCTCTCTCCCTCTCTGTTTTATTCCTTCTTCTTCATTTTATTTTCAAACCACTCATTCGACTATGTTTTGTATACAGCTATAGTATACCTACATTTCGATTTTGTAACTTTTGGTGCTCGATATTTCAAGAAAGGGGTGACGGAGGTATGAAATTCTGTGGACTTATTAATATCATTTAGAATAATATGCTTATGGGAGGAAAAAATGCAAAAAAAAGTTTGCAGAGGGTGAGTGGGTCTAAAGCAACAACTTTTCCCCTGGGAGAGTTTTGGAATTTTTCTTTTCTGATGGCACATCTACACAGTGAGACCTTTTTTTTGACATCTCAATATCATGAAAATCGGTCTAGCGGTTCTCTCTAACTTGTGTCATACTAAAATAAACCTTATAAAAATTAATGTACGTATAATACCTATAATTATTATTGAAAATGACTGTCTTAATGTATTGAATTAATTGAAATTTCAAATAAACCTGGTGAAATGTAATTTTTTTATACAATCACTGGTTATCCAATGAAATTTCCAGGTAGGTTGTCCGAAGTAAATCCAGACACTTGTCAATCTTGTATTTAAATTCAGACTGTCTTAAATTATTATTCGTTTTGGTAAAGATAAGAACTTGTAACTTCCGTCAACCAAGACGTCTTTTTTTTCACGCCTCTTCATATTGATAGTACCTCCTTGTGTACAAATGTGATTATTCAGATGTCAGTCGAAAAAGACGCCTTACCCTCTCATACCAGTCGATGGGAAAAAAAACAACAACATTAAAATATTAACCAGCAGGCTGGAATTAATCATTGTCAGAAAGTACGGAATGTACAATTCGTTGGCCTTGTTGCAAATAGTACCCAACAGTAGTCGTTTACTCCAATCAGCATTTTCGTTTTCGCAAAAAATGTTCATATCTCCTGGAAAATGAAAACCCAGGTCTTGATGAAATCGATAAGGCAAAGGAAGAGGGAAAGATGAATACATATGGGTACGATATTATACGCATTTAGTTGTTTTCTCCCTCTTTTGGCGTTTATGTGTGAAAAATTACGAACATAATTCTCACGCGAACGCATTGTGAAAAAAAAAGTGAATCAAAGAATGTTGGTAACCAATTTTTATGCTTTTCCCCTTTCAAAATAAATAATTAAATTACCATTTTATCGACAACAAATCCACAAATTTTTTTTATTACTTTTTTTTTTTGCTGACCTTACTCGCGAATATTTTATGACAAGCAATTAAAAAAAGGAAAAAAAAAAAGGAAACACGTTGGAGCTAAAATATTATTCATGTGCACTTTTTACCCCAAAAATGTGTTTGTTACTTGTCTGGTCGTCTAAAAAGGTTAATAAATTATTTTGAAATTGTACAGTTTTAACGCCGAGTTCTGAGTCTTTTTTTTCGATTTAGTGGTTGTGTGTCAATTGTATTTTTTATTTGCTAAATACCTACTGCTATTAGTCATAATAAATTTGAAATAATAATCATTGTCCAAAAAATTAATTACAAAGCATGCGTGTACTAAGTTAAATTACCCATGATTTACCAATTCAAACTTTGAATATCTAATATTCAAATTAAGGATAGACAGAAATAAATGTAGTACATTATCTTTTCTATCGCATTTTTGAAAAAAAAAAATTTATGTAGGTGAGTAGGTAATTACTCAATTGGTTTTGATCAATATTATATTTTTCTGGGAAATTACTTCAAATTGCCCTTAACTGTTCTTAAATTTGTAAGTACAAGTTTTTTTTTTTTGGTCTTCTAAATTTTTGTTCATTAATTTCTTCATTTTGGTTGAAATTCTGTTACCTTACGCACTCTTATCTACATAATTAATATATCATTATAGTTTGTAGTGTTCTCAGATTTGACAGGGAAGCTTTTAAATGATAATAATAATAATAATAATAATAATAATAATAATAATAATAATAATAATAATAATAAAACAATTGAACCCAACAAAGTAAAACAGAAAAATATACATATACTCGTTTATATTAAATGTTTATGTTGTAGTGCGCAGGAAAACGGTCCATTTGATTACCATACCAATTTTCTACAGGAATTGGAGAAAAAATTTACATGTTTCGATTTTTCACGTACAGGTGGACAAAGTGTTTCCTACCTAATGCCCCATCACACTACTTTTATACGCCCATATCGAATAGGTAATTGTCATTATTTATTTGTGATACACTCATGGGCGTAGCCAGAAAATTTTTAAAGGGGCAAACGAAATTTTTTTTTTTAAATCGAGTGAATTTTAAATGATATTGCCGCATTTGTTAAAAACAACGTGAAACGTTTTTTTCTCATGATTTCGGAATTAGGGTGGGTTAGATTCCCTTTCTGCGTCGCTTGGCTACGTCCATAGATACGGATGCCAATTCGAAAGTGTTTATTAATGCCTTTTATTTCTCTCGCGAAGCCGCGTGTTTAAGTAAAGTTTAATTACTATAGCTGGATGTTCTGGTGAGACGTACAATACCAATACCTATACAGAGATATATTTTATCACGAATGGTAAAATTATTTGTCTGAGATTATGAAAAGAGGGAAAACATTTCCTAAAGTAAATTCAATGTAAGTACTAATGTTTATACATGTTGCACATTTCGCTTGGAAAAACTCTCATTCTACTCATAATTTTCGATTTCTAGGTTTTCGTTTTTTTTTAAATTAATTAATGTTTTTTCTTAGGACGGGGAAGGGTGGGGAAATAATTTTCTGATAAATTTTCTTCGTATTGGCGAAGATGGGAGGATACGAAATTAATCGTTGAATAATTTTTCGCGATTTCCCCTACTTGCCATATTCTAAGTAATTCTTATGTAATTAGTTGAAAACAATTCGTGCATTATTCAAGAAAAAAAAACTTAAAACACTGGTTAGTAGCGATTACTTGTTATTGCTTTTGTGTGGTGCTCAGCTTACGTTTTTATTTACGAAAATGGCTGAGGTGTAAATGAAGAGTGAAAGAAGCAACAAGAAAAAAAATTTAATAAAAAAAATAGGTGCGACAGAGAAAGCGGTAGAAAAATCTAAAGAAAGAAAGAATGAATAAATAAGAAGAAACGAATAACTTGAAAAGGTAGCCGACCGATTAAAGGTAAATACTTTCTTTAGATAACAAGTTGGAAATTTGTGTTTTTTTCTGTCTCGAGTGTTTGGTACCGCCTGGCACGTGCGTATCCACATTTTTTGAGGTTTGTCCAATTTATCATTGGTTTTGCTGGTGGACTTCTGTCGTTTTTCATAATATCGCTGACTAGTTGACTACAATAATATTAAGATGGTTCCGCTTTTTTGTAGGAGAAGGGATAAGAAAAAATATTTTTATGATATCGTCGTTTAGATTTTCGGTACTTAGGCTAATCATCTCTAATTTTGTAATTTTATTGATGATGATAGAAAAAAAAAAAAACCTGTAACTAGGTACCTAGTTGTAATTAATGGTGACCCACATTCTCAAAAAATTAGGTTTATGGGTTATGATGATCATTTGTTGGAAAAGGAAAAAGAATTCCCTCGCTCCATCGATTGGTGAAAACTCGCAATCGTCCAGTAAATATGTAGTTTTTTGATAGTTCAAATGTTTGTAGTTGTGTAACAACATTTAATGTGTAGGTCTGATCTCTTGAAAACTTTTTTGTTTCTTTTGCAATATTTTTTTCTTTTAAATTGAAAAGTATCAGAACGAGTTAATAAAAGTACAATACTGCCTAGTAAAAGATCTGACGCCTGTCGTTCGAATTGACTGAGTTAGCTCTACAGCTGACTCCGTTAAAGACTGAAAATAGATTGGTAGAATGTAATTGTACTATAGGGAAATGAGTTTGTTTCGAAGAATTGTTGTTTTAAAAATTGATGAAATATTGAAGATCTATTTAAAATTTAAACTTGAAAACTTCAAAGCTCAAAATTTTTGGTGCCGGTTTTGTATTAAGTTTCGTTGGACTTACAGTTAGAAGAGCCGTTACATCGACAAGGAATATCGTAGGTCAACTGAAAGAAACTTTGCTAATCAGTTAGCTGGGGCTGAATTTATGGGGGAGCTAATGGCTCACGACTCGCCATTATTTGAGGGCCACCACCACTGGACTATGTTCAGAGGCGGATTCAGGAGCCCATTTACGTCCTCCTATTTTAAACTAAAAGTGAAAATTTCGGAAAATACGAAAAAACTATGCCAAAAATTTTTTACGCTTCGCTCCCTCTAACAAGTATCGCCATATAAATATGTCCTTTGCCAAAATGCCTTTGTGCTACCCTCGCTGACCACTGTAAAATGTACATGTTATATTCATAAACAACATTTGTATTATTGGGGTACTCACCAAATTCCGGCCCCCTCGCGGGTCAAATATATCTAAACCCACCTCTGCTGTTAGCCCACCCACAACTACTACGTCGAAAATTTCCAAGGGTATGTTTATGTTAAGTTCAAACTCCATTATGAGAATTTTTTGTTTGAACAATTGAGTACCTACTTATCGATAAAATCAATGCATTAATAATTAATTCCTGTATACCTATTGAAATTGGTTGTCTCACAATACAGTACTTACGTTAAATTTAAACAATTTAGGTTTTCCAATGTTGCAGCCTTGCAACCAGAATGTGACTTTGTTTTAGTGGACTACGCTCTGTACAAGTCAAGAGCGTAAGTAGTTCCATTGTAAGGGTTGGTCCGCGTCTTCTCTGCTGTCTGTGCTGGACTCGCCCCCTCCGACACGTCACCATTCCGTCACCGACAAATACGGTTTTTTTAATGTCGAGCTTTTTCTACAGAACTGAGGGAGGGTTCAAACCTGCCAGACACCCTTCTTCTGTCTGCGTCCTTGATATAAATTATCGCAGAGGAATTTTCTCGAGTTATTTGCTTGATTTTTGATTTTTATTATACCTAAACCCAAACATTTTTCTAACAACCGGCGAACCTATTCAGATAGATTTGGTGTATTAATTTATAATTATTTATTCTTCTGGTATATTTCAATGCGGTAGATTTTTATATTAGCGTTTTGCAAGTATGGAACAAAAATGTTTCTATCGATATTTATCTTGTTCTTTGCTTCTCGAATGGCAGTAAAATGTGTTTGAAACTTGAATTTTCGAAAAAAAAAAGTGGCTGCTAAACGTATTTTTTTATTAAGCTTTTTTTGCGATAAAATTAATACTATGTACTTAACGAAAACATACGCAAAAAAAAAAATATATACCTGTCTGAAAGCACGTTTTCGACATTAGACGCTATGTTGAGCGATTTCGAAGGAGGCGAGGTTCGAAACTTTGAATGTATTATTTTTGCGGTTCGTCCCTAACCATTTGCGAAGAGAAATATTTAGTCTCAATTATTTAATCGAATAATGGCGTCCATTTTTGTGCATGAATGGCCGGACTAAACTACTTGCTCACTACATTACGATTGAATTACAATAAACAACGTCATACTACTATTTAGATTTATTATCACGAACCATAACTGCACGAGTTAACAACCTATTTATATCCGCCACTTTCGAAGTGGCTGGTCGACTAACAGTAAGAATGCAAACAGGAAACGCTCTCATCCGGCACTTAGGAAAGCCTTGTCAAACAACTGATAACAACACAACAACCATATTATCAAGGATGATACAGATCTGTTCGTAGAATACCGAGGATATTATCGTTGTGTTTTGGAAATTTTATTTTTACATTTTTTGTGGGTAGAATTTATCTGAAAACGATTCATATTTATCGAAAATACGACGATAATTACTTACACGCATCACCGCCGTCACCATTCTGCGCGATTATTCGGTATTTTAGGTTTGAAGGGAGGTCAAGCAGGAGGAGGAGGAGGAGGAGACGCAGTTTCTAGGGTTTTTACGCTCTATATTATCTTCTGTTCTGTTTTGGGGTGTGTGTTCGAGTTCGAAATCAGTTGTGACTTCTTCGTCGTCACGTTATCTTGAAATTTTTAATCGGTTTTATTTCGTGCAGAGTTCGTGGGTCTAAGCGGTTCGCGTCGAAAAAGTAAAGTGTGTTCGTTTCGCACTGAAACAGTATTGTAGGATGACTGCGTTCAGTTTTGTTGAGGTAAGTGGTTTCATTTCAGAGACGATTGTGTCGTAACGAGGGAGCCGTAAATTTGTCGAGATAACGTAATGCTTTGGGCGAGGTGTGACCGCGCAAGAATTTCATGGTTTATTGTGAAGACCAATTTGATATTGTGGCTGAAAATTTTATTCCATTTGATCTATATGGGGACACCTACTAGGTCACATATTCGTAACATGAAACTGGCTCATAAGTCGTTACAATTAATGCGCATTTATTCCGCCATGATCTGGGTAATTTTCGTTTTTTATTTTTAGTCCAGGTAAATTAGAATTTAAAAAGGAAGCTGAAATCGGCATATACGTTGCGGCCTTATTAACCTCATCAACAACGCCCTAAAAGTCTGGACATGGGAGACGCTAGCGTCTCCTTCAGGGTGGTGAAAATGGAGCCGCAAAACAGTTTTTTTTGCGTTTATCTCAGTCAGTTTTCATCTTAACGAAGAACCGTTCAAACAAAATTGAAAGAAGATTAAAAAATCTGTAAGAAAATATTCAACATTTTGAAACTATGAATCTGACGAACAGAAATGTAGAATACTTTTTTAAAGATCCGATAGTCCTTATTTCAACTTTATTTGGGTAATTTTTCGCTTAGATGAAAACAGTAAAATAAACGCGAAAAACTGCTTTTGAGCGTAACCCGTGTCCAAACTTTTAGGAAGTGGTTAAAGATGACGGAGCCGACGAATATACCAAATTTTAGCTTTCCATTAATTGTTTCGTTTTTTAAGTCTTTTTTTTGGGTAATTTGCTTACCATTTCTTTGTAAATTTACCGCATCATGCGTAGGCTACACTTTACTTTATCCCCAAATTCTTGAGAAAAAGTTTTCCTTCGTAATTTTCTTTACAAATTGTTTGGTACCCTATGACAAAATACCGAAGACTCGGTTTACATAGAATATTTTCATACAGCTTATCGCCGTTTATTTTGAATTTCGTGGGGAATTTAAGGAGTAAAATCTGTAAATATTTACCATTTGGCTGTCGAATTATTCGTACATAAGGTGGAAGTTTTTATTTTTTGTCGATTAAATTAAATATGATCTACGAATTCAGCTTTTTACCTCTTCTTTTTTAGATACTAATGATTTAGTTCGTGATATAGGTATATTGCGAGGATTTTGTGTATATTGGTGGTCAAATGAAAATATGAATACGATTTTTTTGTTGAAAAATGTTTCATTTTAATAAATAATTAAAAAAAAAACTAACCACACTTCTCTTTTCAAGCAACGAAGGTAAATAGTGAGGCAAAGAAATCGTATTGTTCGGCGGTTCGAAGACAATCCTGCAAAAATCTTTCATTTATTTCGCATTTTCAAATCTCCATATTGTTCCTTTTTTTTTTTGATGCAGCATTTTTGTTTATGTTTTTAGAAATCTATCATTTCGTAAGCTCTTTTTTCTCCTTTTTTTCTTCTCTCCTGAAATTTATTCGTGGTAGTGTGTAAATATTCTCGCTAAATACTCGCCAAATTACAAAATCCTAGGTTAATAATTCGGGTATTGCTACAGACATAATAGAAAAACGGCTTATGTTTGTTTTTCTTGTAATTCCTTATTTTTTCCCGGTATCAATATTTAGAAATTCCTGCTTGAATACGGTGTAGTCGTACAATATTTAGTCTCAGAAAGTATGAAAATGAAGAGCAGGGTCGAAAATATTCTGGGATGGTACAAAACAGCGACATGATAATTCCTCTCGATGTGACTGGTAAAAAAAATAACATTTAAAAAAAAGAAAACAAATCTTTGAGACTATATGTGAGGTTGCATCCACTGAGTTTTTGGTAGACTATGGCGCATCAGTAGATGCCTTGTGAGGCCTAATTGCGCTGCTTATGCTTGAGAAGCAGTTTTGTATGAAGAACGCCCTATCGACACACGCAATATAATAGGCAACCAACGAAAACGTTCACGCAGTCCTGTTAATATTAGTTTTTTCATGCTAAATGATTTTTTCATTTATACCATCATAAATTTTCGTCTTCGGTAGTACAGTTACCTGTATTTCCTCTGAATAACAGAAATCTTTTTGATAAAGAAAAATGAACGAAAGAAAGTTTGCCCTTAAATAGTTGTGAATCTCATCATTATAATTGCTTAAGTGTGGGCATTGGTCTAATTACCTTGTTAGTCCACTCTCCAGCTTGGCTTCTAAAAATTTTTGAATTTAATAACTTTTTTATGAGCAGATTTGCTCATGGGAATTTCATGCCCGTGCAAAAATTGCCTACTTTCCCCACTGGTTAAATAATATACTGTTTTTTCATTTCAATTACTGTTTTGTATATTTCTTCACAGTTGATTATAATTTATATTATTCGATTCTATTGATAAGGCATGAGATTAGATTATCCGACATAGATCAGAAAATTAAAAAAATATACAGGATACCATACTTAATAACCTTCCTTTGGAATATTTTCTGTAAAAAAAGAAACTTTTTTGCTTAATGGCAATAGCCAGCTCATGAAATTACAGCACTAAACCCTGGCTCATGCAGTAAACTTTGAAACTTATCAGCCCACACACATTTTGTTAACTAATTGAGTAAAATACAATTTTAGGCTTCTAGCTATTTTGATATGAGTATGATTTTTGCATCAAGAGCGAAAGGTGAGTGATGGAAATCGAAGGAGTATCAATCACCTACTACATACAAATATTTCCCACCCTATTTTTTGCAATACACCCCACCCCCAAAAAATGAAAAAAAATTAGATAACGACGAACGAAGTGTGAAATGTGTATAAAGACAACTGTACATGTAATTCATGTGCACAAAATAATGCATGCGCACTATAACAAAATAAAAATAAATATCAATGAAGGGAAAAAAAAGCTTTCACAATTCAACCAATATTTATCATAACGATAACGAACTAAATAAACACGAAACCAAATAAGAAAAAAAACAAAGCAAAATACATTGTATGAAGAATTGATGACCTTATGCATTGTTTTAGAATCGTCCGTTCCATTTTAAAACAGATGTTTTTGTACGTCTAATCTATATGTGAAGTAACAGAGTTCAACCCAATCTGAAAAAGTAAAATTTTGAACATGCATAGTTTACTACTTCGTTAAGGTGCATATTCATCAAGCAAACTGAACATGCAATGCAACATTTAACGAACATGAAGCAGTTGGAACGTTCCATCAAACACAATTCGAAGATAATGCGAACAGTCCGAATTGATTTTTTTAACTTCTGTGTTCGCGAGTGTATGTCAATAAACCTAAAAAATTGGATTGAGACAAACCAAGACAAACATCTTTCGAATACTCGTCTGCTGTTCTCGTAAACAGGTTCAAGTATGTAGTACAGATTGTTTAGGTTACATGTCACATTACATGTTCCATTCCCTTGATGTGTACGCACCTTAAATTATTAAATGAGTGTCTCGGCTACGCATTCATACTAGTCTTCATCCAACATTCTGATGTTCCTATTCTACTTTTCTTCCCTACGTCACACACCTTGAATTTGTGAAAAACGTGTTTGCCAAGTGGCCTTTTCAATTGAACACAACATTTTAATTTTGAAGTAAACCTCTATTATTTCACTCAATGATCTCTCAGTCTATATTTCAGTTAGAAAGCTGGGGGTTACTGGAAAAAGGATAAAATTTGAAATACTTCCACAAAATTTTTCAATCATTCTTAGTTGTTTGAAAATAAACAAACGAAAAAAACAAATTAATGGAAAGCTGGCTGGTTTTTGGTAGATAGAAACCTTTCTTTTTTCATTTAATGATTCCTTTGCTACTATTTAAGCTTGAGAGTTGGGCTTGGTATCACTGTAAATAGGAAAAAATTTTGTCAATATTTTTTCCGTATAATTTTCAGTTATTTTTAGCTGCTTGAAAATAAAGAAATGAAAAACTATGTAATTGAAGGAAAATTTTTCATTTTTTGGAATCTAGAAATCTCTTCTTTTTCAATCAATAATTCCTCAGCCGATTTTTAAGCTAGAAATCTGGGGTCTGTACTGCAGGAAAAATAAGAAAATTCACTTAAATCTACGTTTCATCATATTTTTTATTTATCCTTAGCTACTTGAAAATGAACTAACAAAAAATGCAAATTAATGGAAAATTTTCTGTTTTTGTATTTTGTAAATACTATTTAAATTTTTTTTTTTTTGGTGAAAAATGTATTCTTTTTTTTTTGGAGGGGAGAAAGTTTGAATGTTACAAAAAATGGTGTGTGACACTTGTGCGAAGTAGGCGATGGCTACTCGGGTGATTTTAGTTCGTGCTACATAAATCGCCTTCTTTACGCACTTGGATCACAAACAACTATTTTCTATGTACCTACCTAGAACTTCAGAAAATGTGAACATGCGTTTTTCAGAAATTTTTTATATTCAGTCTTCAATTTTGAAATGTCCTGATCGGTCAATTTTTCATTTAAAAAGCCGGAGATGGCTCAAAAGATGGCTCAGTCCATCTTTCAGGCACATGTTTCTGTTTTCGCTTAGTTTGCATATCTTGAAGCTGATGTTTGGGTCAGATTGGAGGCATCGGAGCCGTAGTTATTCTAACAAAAATGTAAAGTGGCTCAAAGTCACATTCAGAAAAAAATACTATGACCATTGCAGGAAAAAACCAGGGACGTAGCTAAGGGTTGATGGGGAAACTTCCTCAAAATATTTTTAGAATTGAAAAAATTGATTAGTTGCATGTATAGTTGGAAAATTGTGGAATTTGATGATCCATTTTTTAGGAAATTTCAAAATTTTGTTACAGTTGGAGATTTTGAAGTAGGAAAAATTGGCAGTTGTATACTATACTAGTTGGAGAATGATGTCAGTTGACTTTTTTTTTTTAGCTGTTGGAAATTTCAAAAATTTCAATTGGCAATTTTTGTTTTTCTCCCCTCTAGGCTTTCGCTATGTTCCTGGAAAAAATTGTATTTTGGATTGTTCTAACAATTGCCCAAGTTAGTGCATAAACTAATTTTTGAAATACCCAAATACTGCCAGTTAGAATAGCCACTGATTGGAAGCACATATCTTAGAGAATATTACGTTTGATGAAATAGAATTGAATAGTACATTGTGTACTAAGGAAACAAAAAAAACATAATTCCTATTTGGTACCTACCGTACTTTATGCAACGACGATGTTACTGTTGACCCTATGAAAAATTTTAAAGAAGCTTTTTCGTAGGGAAATTTATTGGCTTTATTTTTGTAGAGCTATGTTTGTACTGTAAAATTGAAAGGAAAAAAGTTATCGTGAAAAAATGGGCTTGAGTTTTCTTCTAATATTTTTCCTCACCATTAACTCAAAACAACTTCGTTTTTAATGAAATCTGATGTTAGAAATTAATTTGTCGTTAAAAATAGGGGGTTTTCGCTGAAAATTTTTTTTTCGGTTAGTAGTTTTTTAAATAAACGACAGTTTGAAAAACGGCAAATTTTCTATTAAGTAGCTACTTTTTATTTCTTAGTTATCAAGAAATCACTATCTCACTGTGCAAAATTTGGCACAGAACCCAGTTACTTCCCGTCATAAGTAGGTAGTAACTGGGAATCAGACTGGTTACGCCCCTTTTTCTGATAATTTCAGTTGCTTCCCAATTGCTGCTCACTTGGTACAGACAATAACTCGTATGTAAGTAGGAAGTAAATGGGTATTAAAATTACATTTTTGCTTCCTGTTGGCTGCCTTGTTACTGCCTTGTTATGCCAGGGCAGCAAATGAGAAGAAAACAGGCAGCAATTGGTATGTGAAATTACACTCATTTATTGTCTGGTTGCTTCCCAATTTTAGCCTACTTGCTACCCATTTTTGCTGTCAAGTTGTTATTCATTTTGGAACAATTTTGCAGCAAATGAGAAGCAAGAAGGCAATAAAAATGGGCAATAACTAGGGAGCAAATTTGCAGTAACCAGGCAGTGAAGAGGCAGTAACGTAGCATCAAATGGAAAGCAAGAAGGCAGCAAAAAAAGGGCAGTAACCATGCAGAAACTGAGATGCAATAGGGAAGCATAAAATCTTGAATGCTACTTTCTGATTGGTCTAGACACTCTAGTGAGAGATTTCTAATTAGTTGAATCACTTAATTATTGGCAGTAATTGGCAGTAACGAGGTAGGTTGATGGGTAGTTTTTTTGGGGGGCAGTAAATAGGTAACAGCTTGCGCAATGAGATATTTATAAAGAAAAATTTATTGGTGATAAATTTGTGTAAGTTTTATTCTCTTTCCAGCAATACCAACTTCAATTTTTTAGCTTCAATAGCAACTGAGAAATTATCAAGTGAAACACAATAGGTTTTTCTTAAAATAAAAATGTTGTTATTCCAAGCAAGATTTTCATGATGTATGTTTCATTGCCAGTACTAATTTTTCGGTCCTAGGACGGAAAAGTGAATTTTTCGAACTTGTAAATTTCACTTTTTGGTCTTTGAAACCAGAAAATAATTAACCTACTACCAGAAAGTAGCCCTCTGAATTTCTGATCCAAAAATATGAACTTTCAGTCCTAAAATTAGGGCAGAAAACGTGCTATTGTGGACCGGAGGTGCATAAAAATCATTTTTATCTCATCGTAGTAGGTATCCATTTTCTTTAAACTGTGTCCATTTCAAGCCACTAGGTACTGTTTAAAATCTGGCTGCTGGGACGGACTTCTTCACTTCAGGGCGTTAGTAAATGGTGTTCGAATAAGTCATCGAAACTCCGTTGTAATATCGGTGTATATCGATAAATCAATTTTTATATCCGATCGGATGCATCTCCACTGAACGCGATAAATCAAAATTTTCGTCCCGGTGCCCCTCCAATCCAGTCGCATCGAACACGAATGGGTACTGTGAGTCATTTCTTCCCATTAAAACAACGGATCCGAATCGTTGACCGATTGACGTTTACTACTTTTTTTCCTCTCTTGCTGTAATTATTTATTTATTTATTTATATATTTTTTTCTTTTGCATTCATCTAATGATGGTAACCGGTTTATGGTAAACCGGATACGAAAGACTGCATTCGGAATTCGTTCGCTTCCTCGAAATAATCGGTTCGTTCGTGGCTTCCTCCAGAGTTGGCAAAGTGAAAATATGATAAGGGTCGGTGTTCGCGTGATGCGTGAGACGAATTTGATTTTTTTTTGCATGCGTTGTGTGGCTGAAAAAATTTTTATTTGACGGCGGTCGAAGAAAAAGTGGGAAGTTGGTCTCTTTTTTTTTTTGCCGTTTTTCCACCCTTCATTCGTATAGGTACCTTCTCTTCCTTTTCGTATTTAGGTTTTCATGCCACGTGCAATAGTTGTGTGGCGCAAATCGTTCAAGCTTTTTGGCGTGTTGTATATACGTATATATCCACGAGAAAAAGTACTTAAAATCGATTTTGGAAGCTTTACACACACCTTATTCTGTTCGTTGGACATACTGCTGTTGCTACTGGTGATATTGTGGCTGTTGATGCTGACGTTCACTGTACAGTTTTGTTTTCATTATTCGTTTCACGTGGTACAGCAACACACCTTGTATAATTTGAACTTTTTCTCCTCTTTATTTCTTTGTTTTTGTTTTTGGCTGTCTCTTCAGCATGTGTCGCAGCATTATTTTTTGTAATATTATATTCACCAATACCGAACCAGAAGTGGCGGTTACACGATGAGAGACGATCCCTTGATGATGGAAAAATGTAAACGTGAAATTTTCGACATGTGCGAAGCGGTCGAGAAGGAGAAAGATGCGTCAGAAGAAGGTGAATGTGAAGGGAGAAAAAGAGGTAGAAAGTTGGAAAAATGGTTGTTTATGGCGGGGAGGTGGAGGGTGTTTAACGACAACAGTTTGTCAAAAAAGTTGCTGGTAAACGGTGTGATTAATGAAACCGATTTGGTAGTGTACGAAAATTGCAGGCGCCTATATATTAGACTGTGTATATATTTGCGTCATCTTCTTCCTGGCGAGGATGACATGCCTTGAAATCGTTTATGGCCCACTTTTTAGGGGTATAGTAATGGTAGGGATTAACACTGACGCTTTTCGAATAATTTTGAAGTTTTCTCCGCTGCTGATGTTAAACGTATGGATATTACAAGGATTTCAACGAATAGGCACCTATGGTCAGTTATGTGGAATGAAAGTGATGTAGCGTAGGGAAGGTGTGTATGTGCGCACGCGCGTGTGTGTGTGTGTATGTGTGTGAGTATGTGTGTATCCAACCCCTCCAGAACGAAAAAGACTCGCTACTCTTTCCCTCAATAATTTCTAACAAATGAGCTTTCGTTAATTTAATAATTGACCTTTTACCCTTACAGAATCTTATTTAGGGTATGCTATTTTCTAATGATGTGTAGGTATAGTTTTACCTTTTTGACTAAAAAAAATTGTCTGCCCAAATAAGTTGAGTTACTTTTTCACTTTTCTTTTTAGAATTTTCTCGAAAATTGAGTGTTTATGGTGTCTTTTTATAGAGTTTTTTGATCATGTTTTCGAGATACTTGAAAGACTTTATCATATTTTTGCATCAGTATTCAGCGAAATGACTATAACTCCTAAAATTGGTATCTCCCAATAGAATAAGTAAAATAATGTTTTTGACGATACAAACCCGATTATTCTATCTTTAGAACAAAATGTTTCATCAGAACACACTCGCCGAGTCTGGTTTGGATGTTCGGCACTTCTTTAAGTCGAATAGCAGTTGTTATCGAAAAGTGCCAAAAAATACGCACTTTTTTCGTACCGAAGAAAGCTTACGACATACTTAAATTATCTATATGCGACAATTATTAAAAGTTTTTCTCCAATTTGATGATTTAAGTTAGTTATCGTTTTACTACTTCGGCCATTTGTATTTGTAGATATCACTTTTTCATATTGCAGTAGTATTATTGATTGTTCACTGTCAATACCTATTATGGAACACAATGTATTTCCGCAATCCGATCCGTATTTCTTTACCCTAAGAATTCACGATCCGAGCCCCACTTACACACCTTTTCAAGGTATGTATATGTGAAACTAACAGTTTTCCGTCGATATGCCTGGAAGAAGATTGGGTGGTAAGTGCTTATTGGCGAGAGAAATTCTTAATTGCAGTACGCGTAGTACATTCACGAACACTCTCACACAAACACACGCCCATGCCTATACATGCAGAAGAATGTGAAGAATGCAAGATCTAGATTTTTTACTGTACTTATTAACCGCTACTCGAAGGTTGAGGATTGATGACAGCCGACGAGAGATTCAGTTTTTGTTTTCATTTTGTGTCTGATGGATGAATCAGTGCGATTCGACTGTTCAGTTTTTTTTTCCCCTAAAATTTTTCGTAGTTACATACGCTAGCCATAATAATATACTGAATTAATTTTACGTACTTGATGTTCATAACATTCTGTTTTAGACTAACTATTTGGTCGACAATCTTCATAAACTCTCGAAATTGATGTATAAATTGATTGATTGGATCGGATATATTTTTGCCAGCGAAAGGTCGGCGTTGTGTTTGTACTTTTCACACATCAAATTTTGCCGGGTAGCGAGAAATTAATTGGAAAATAGAATGATTATGTAGCGGAAAAGATTACACCATCGAAGCAAAATATCAAATATAATCACAGTGTATTAAATGCAGGTACGAAGAAACAAATTATGATTATTGATGAACGTGCGATATGGTCGTGCTGCAATGCTACGTTTCCAACTGATGTAAATACGGAAAGCATGAAACTGGACATATAATGTTTTCTCAGATCCAATAACTAGGTCGATGCAACTGCTTTTGTTGTTGTTGTTGTTGTTGTTGTTTTGTTTTGTTTTTTCTGTTGCTTTTTTTCATTTTATAAATGAAATTTTATTAAGCATCCACTCGTATACGTGTGACAGCGAATACAGTTATAACCATTATTATTTGTTTTAGTCAGAGAAGTTCTATTTGAATTCATGTCCCTATTCTTCAATTTTAAACCAAATTTAAAAAAAAAGGAAAAAAAAAAGGAAAAACCTGTCAAGCAAATTGTCTATTAATAAAGATAATTTCGCGAAATCGCTAAATGAATGCTACAAAGTCGGCTATTGTGTGAAATTTTCGAAGTATTCGTGTCTCTTTTGTTCTCTCGGGTATAATTCAGAGAAGTGTAAGCTGGATTAGATGCGGGATATGCAGTTTTTAATGCATTTAAAATTTTGTTTCTACAATGTACCTACGCTGAATTTCAGAATTTTTGAATATTGTTTGTTCAGTTATTTCAGAATTTTTTCCCGGTTTGGGAGCGTAGTATACGTGTGAATAGTGTACGTGTGTAAAGAGAAAGAAGTGTATTGAAGTGTTTCATACTCGGTTACCATTCTGACGCTCTCATTTTTTAATGATAATTTGATGTCGCATTGTCGAAGTTCCTCGCTTGTTGGAAGGTTTTTCTCCCTCTAGAATTTCGAAAATTCAGTTGTAATTTTCCAAATAAGTGACCTTCGATCAATTTTTGCACGTCTATGTGTTATGCTCGTAGGTATGTTTTTCTGTTTTGTGAACTCAGCAATTTTCATGTCTTTTTCATAGGTCTTTCGCATTCACCCAATATTCCGACTGCATGATTGAATGCCGAATGTAGAATTTCTCCACTTCTTTCTTCTTTCGACTGCTATTTCTTACCGTTGGATGAAGTTTTATGTTTACCGACCGTTATATTTTTTTCATTCAATCATCAATCCTATCTATGTTGGTATGTACATTCTCCCCACCTATTATTCATTCATTTAAAAAGTTTTTTTAAATCTTATCTTCGTCTACTCATGGATTATTTATTTATTTTTCTTTGGTGTGAATATAATAACCGCTAGGCTGTATAAAAATTATATTCGTGCATTTACCCTATGAAAATATAAAATTTTATAAATTATTGCAATCTCACATGAGGGAGGAATAGATATTAGTTGAATTAAAAAAAAATAAATAGAAAAAAAATTAAAAAAATTCAATGGGAAAATAAATTTAGCTTCCAAAATTGTATTTGAAGAGATTTCCAGTTTATGCGACTACAAAGGTGACTTTAATCCGAAAAACGTCCTTGGCCATGAACCTGAGATAATCCATAAAGATTTTTGTTTTTTAATCATGTGTTCTACGAAAATATACTAATTAATTTCGTTCTCATGAAAAGACCTAAAGGTCAGACCTAGTACGTTTTTCGCTACATGACCCAAGGAAACTTCTGGCACCATTTTTGGAGATTCATATGTAAGTATAATTTATTATATAATATGTATATGTTCATATGATGTAAGATCTTTCCGAAGCGATGCAGGTCGTAATTTTTGCTAAATAGTTACGAAATTTGGTACTTATGTATATTTGTTAAATTAAGACAAGGACGAGACTTTTTGATTTTGGTGTAGGTCGGCTTCCGGGTATGTTTGGTAGTTAAAACTATGTTGCATTAATGGCTGTAAAATGCGTAATTTTCAAGCAATAATTACAAAATTTTAAACACATTGATTTGCTACTACTCTAACATACTTCTAAACTTAGTTGAAATTGGTTTTGTGGTTCATGCCCCTGGGACCGTTGAAGGGTCCCTTATTTGATGTTAACTCAGTGAAGGTTGTAATTTTATTCTTGTCTAATAATCATGAAATTCGGTTCGAATATTACCTCTAACACTGGTACCAAACTTAACAATTTTGGTTTCAGTTGGTCGATTTGTTCCCTGGTTATTAGTTATTTAAGGTGATTTTCTCTCTTTTTCGCTTCTGATAAGAGTCGTGAAAAGTATGTTTTCCATGGTTGATCGAGAAAAAACTCTTGTATTAGCCAAAGAAAAACATACCTAATTACTTCAAAAAGTCAAAATTGTCCCTTTCTTCCCTCTTTTACAGAGGTTTTCTACAAAAATTTATGCCAAAGCTAATTGTTAAGGTGGAGGCAAATGGCAAGTTGAAAAATTTGGAATAATTAGTAATAATATGGTTTGGTTATTGTAGGTTTTGTCGTTTGGGGAATCAAATCTGGGACCTACATATTTGCCAGCTAAAAGCGGTGAACTTGACCGCACGGCCATCTCGCCACCGCCGACTACAACTGGCGAATGTATTTCATATTAGACAAGGTATGGCGGTTCCCAGTCATTTTATTTTATTTTTTAATTTTTAATAAAGACCTTAGCTGATCTTGAAATCTGATTTGCTGTTTTGAAGCGTAATTTTCTTTTTGTGAATAGTGTAAAGAAGTTCCACCGGCTAAGTAAGGTCCCAATATGTTTGATTTCTTTTTATAAGCTGTTATTCTACTCACCACTGCGATTTTAAGATGTACCAATACTGCAGCCAACCTTCCGCAATGAAATAATAAAATAAGTAAATAAAAGCCTATCTTTTAAACACGCTTTTTTAACGTAAACTTATTTCAAAGTATAAAAAATGAACACTACTTCATTTTTTTACCGTTGAAAATTCTAAGTTATACTTAGGTTATTGTCACCTTTTGTCTCCCTTCCTCGAAATTGTCGTGATTATCGGTCTTATCCTGAAAATAAAGTATTCTTCCAGTATTCTTTCATCGGAAATGATCTGTAGACTCTATTTATAAATTGGATCAAGGTCGTCGATAACTCTTTTTGATTTTATGTTATCATTCTTTCTGATGTTTAATTCGATATTTTTTGAATCTAAAGGAAAAAAATTTGAGAAGATTAATTACATTTACTTATTTTATAAACATTGTTTTAAACTTCAAAATATATTTTTTTTTAGCTTTGCAAAGTGGGGTTAATTTTGTTGTTTTTCTTTTTTCCTCGTTCGTTGATTGAATTATGGTGGAAAAATCTGGTTGAGAGATGGTTCTTCAGCGCAAAACAAGGGAAAATTTAATTTCCGACGTTATTCATATCCTCACAATTCTCACCCTTTTTGCCAGACTTTCGATATTGCGCAGTCGACGATATTATTTTTTTTAAATTCATCTCTTGTCTTCGTTTCAACTTTTTTTTTTTTTTTTTTGCTTTTCCTGGTTGTCATCAACACGAAAGTGTATTACAGATTTTTTAATTTTTCTCTCGCAAAGGATTATTGCAACGTTACGTTTCAATTTATTTGTAGGTGCCTCATACCCGCAATCCTGCCATAGCCAAGTTTTGTTGGGAAAAATAAAAATTTAAAACTGATATTCGCAATCGCCTGTGTATGGAATTGATTACAATTTGAAATCGGTAGCGTGTGAACGGATTTAACGAAATAGTGTTTGCCATTTTTATTGTTTTTACGCAAATTTTGTGGGCGAATTCTGGCTCCAACTGCTGCTGGTAACGCTGTGAAAATAGTTGAAAAAATTTTTTTTCCAAATTTGAACTGGGTTGAAAGTTCTCCAAATGGTTGACACGAAGAATTCTTTGCATGGATGGTGTTGTGCATAACAAAAAATGTATCCAACTTATAATTGTGTATCAAAAAAAAAGAAGAAAAAGAAAGAAAGAAAATTAAATGCTCTGTTGATGGTTTGATCGACCCTATGTTAATTGGGTGATGTGCTAGCAAATGCAAGTTTTTCGCCCGAAAATTCATTATCAGGGAAATCATTGGGATAATGAAGTTGAAAAACCCTCTTTCCCTTTGCACTATGAAATCCTATTTATTCTCTTTAAAGTTCTATTTCATAAACGATCTGAAGAACGAGGAGCTAAAATTAATATTAATGAACAACCCCTTCAAAAATCGAAAAAATATTACTTGCCAGCTACCATGAGAATAAATGGAAATATCATTACTCATATCTTACTATATTATTTTCTGAGGAGGTACTCCTGTAAACAACCCTCGAATGAACATCTCATATAGCCTGTAATAATTTTCTGTTGAAAAATGTCCTTTGAAAAAGGAATCTCCAAAAATATAGGCTTTAAAAAAAATAATGATCCCGTCAAGATACCGATATAACTATTATCTTGTTAAAGATAATTAGGTCATTTTTTCTTATGTTTAAAAATTGGATGGAATCATGATTTTTAAACATTTTAACGTTAACATTAAAAGAGGTACATTTTTAGTTTAAAATTGAAAAAGAGATAAACAACAAAGGGTTAAAGGAATTACAAAGGATGTACCTACATATATACTTTAAATAGATCAAATGGCTGTAACTTCTTAACAAGTTGAAATATCGTAAAAATTCAAAAATTTTGTTTCAACTTTTCCTCTATACCTTTGTCTAGTTAGTTTTTTAGTTTTCTTTACGGAAGTAGTATTTTTGGAAAACAGTGCTATAAGATATTCTGATCAGTAGATATTTTAATGAAAATATTTCGGACTGCAATAAATCCGTGCAGAAACGCTTCAATCTGTTGTGGGATTATGTTGTTTTTGAAATTTTTTTTTACTAGACAATAACAATTAAATTTTATTGTACTTGTATTAACTGATTGTTCTTCTTCGATTGACCTTAATCAAAATTTCTTGGGTTCTGTGGCATGTTCTATGCGAGAATGCGGAGGAAAACTATAATTGTGTACCATTGGCAGTATCGGGAAATGTCCCTAAAATATAAACTTATCAGGATAGCCTAACATTCACTTTTCGAGAAATAGGTTGGTAATACCTGTTCTCGGAAAAAAAATATTTAATGGTAGTTGCATAAAACTCGTCACCAGTTGACCCACAGTTTAGTCCAAAATTTATGGAAGAAAATGTAGTTCAACTGATGACTGAGATTCATCTCATTTTTTGGCAACTGGCACTGAATAAATAAATACTGAAAAAATTGAGAAAGTGATTACACAAGAATGATTCTAAGAAAATGGTCCTTACAATTTTTGCCAAATTTTAACTCGTTTAGGAGTTATAGCAGCCATATTTGATCCGATTTAACGTGGACATCCTTTTATATAATTATGAAGAAATATTTCCAAGGAAGAGAACATTTTATCGCCAAAATGAAATACTTTTCTGCTAATAGTAATGATAATCACTGGATACTGGAAATTTATGTTAGCTACATTCTCTGCCGAAGTCTCCTTATTAACCAGTAACTTTAACCACATCATTTCGGTGAAGAATACACCCTCTTGAAGACATGAAAAATCGATGGAACGAAAAAAACAGGAACATTACTTGTGAAACTGGTTGTTTCATTTCTTTAATTTTCGAAAAATTCCCCATCGATTGCATAACTCCCGCATTTGGTGCAAGTATACTGTCGGTTGAATGCTATGAAGAACCTTGAATTTGATATTTTGCCAGCTTCAAAACTCATATCTGAGACCTCTCCAATATCAGTGGCGAAAATAGGGTCTCAAAAATAGGGAATACATATTGTCTCGTACACTCGACTTGAGAAAAAGTTCTACTTTCATTTGAGAGTGCCTCGGTCACCTAGTTCGTCTCGAATGTGGGATACGATGCATTATGCGTTTTAATGTGCGGGTCGGACGACGCCTGCTCCTGGTTATGCAACTTTTACCTGAATTAAATGGTAGGGTCTGTGGAAGGTAGGTATTCATTGTCCTCAGACGTCTTTTCATCTTCCTGTTTTCGATTTCGTTCTTTCTCGGACCACACCTAATCTCGGATCTCATCTTTGTTGTATATTTTTTTAGAAATCTAGTGACATGTCGTGTGCTGTGCACACAAAACGTCGTGTGCTTCCCATTGTATACGTTATTTTACGCCACACTTTCAAGCAAAAAGAAATGAAAATGAAAAAAAAAAAAAACAACTGAGCCACCGCCGACAAATTATTAAGGTAGTGCGACTGATGATGTGCAGATGTGGTAACTGCGGCGACTGGCCGTCGAAAACGACGAAAATTTTATTAACCTGGGCTCGGCCCCACTCGTACTCGTACTCGTGACTAGTTGGACGAGGGCGAGAGGGGTAAATACAGGCAGCGATGAGGGGGAAAGGGGTTGAGACTAAATTCGTTTGACTTTTATCGAGCGTCCAAGGAGACTTTAATTTGCCATCAGTCTCGGGGATCGCGTCGCTTCGACGGTCTTAAAAATACAAACACAATTTACTCTGCTCTTTGGCCAAAGGCTAATTTTCACGTCCGCCAGAAAACGAGAGAAAAAAAAAGAAAACAGAAAAGAGGAGAACAAAAGAGTCAAAAAAAAAAAAAAGAACAAACGCAGCAGCAGTTAGAAAAAGTTGGTTTTCAGAGTGAAATAGCTAAAAAATTGGTGATGGATCATCGTTATGGTTGATGATTGTATTAAATTTTTTAGCTGTTAACCTTAATTCACAGTTTAAAACTATTACGTCTTTAAAAATCGAAACAAAAATGGACTATTATGGATGTATACCATCCGGCGGATCTGCACTAAAATCAGTAGATGCTACAATAAATTTTGGTGAATATCTGTTCCAAATTTCGTAAGTATTGGTTCGAAATTGAGTAGATACCTATTTTATGGGCAAAATGGAAACAAAAAAAAAAACTAGCGCAGCAATCCTTCGCTAGAAAACCCATTTAGCCAATTTTCATCATAATCAAAAAAAAAAAAAACACCTAAATTCTAAAAACTTGAAAAAATTGTAGAAAAATATCGATAGTAATTGATTTTTCTATCAATGGCTATCTTTAGTAAAAATATCGATCTATCGATTTTTTATTTCTAAAAACCAATTTTTTAGGACTTTTTTGTTTTCTAATTTTCTCTGAAACTACTGAATCAGTAGGCACCAAATTTCTATAAAATCTCGTCCCATATGAGGAATACCTTTCGTGAAAATTTTAGCCTTATTGCCTTCCTAGTTTTATCAAAACCATGAACACAAAATATTTTCCAACAATTTTTCTTCTCCAATTTTATCAGGACTCCCAAATTAATAGGCATCAAACTTTTGTCAGATCTGTACCGACATAAGGATAATCGATCGTGAAAGTTTCAATTCCATCACTTGTCGTTTTCTCTGAATCCTGGAAAAACGACTTTTCTAGGAATTTTTTATTTTCCAGTTTTTTCAAGAACTATCAAACATGATGAGAACCAAACTTCTTTCAGACGTACCCCTATATGAAAACTATCTCTAGTGAATATTTCAGACCTATCCATCTTGTTATTTTATCAAAACCGTTACCACAAAATTTTGGCCGATACATAAATATACACATGAAAAATAATAAGGTCAAAATAAGGAAAATGATATCAATCGTTTTCTTTTCGCATGAACTGGATAATTTTCACTATCCCCACTCCTAACCCTTTTGTGAGGTCAATTTTAATTCTCCGTTTGCAATCAAACTGGTTAAATAGTATTACCGGAAGTACTGTCCGGTCAATCTGCATTAAAATCAGTGGTCCAGGTCCTTGTCATAATGCTAAATTTCTTGCGAAATTTCTTGACTATCAGACAAAAATTTCGACTTGTACCGTGGAAATAAGAAAAGGGACTGCATATGTAACTTCGGTGTAATTATTATGAATTTGAGTTATTAGTGCCAAAATTTTCCTTAGTTTATGAAAAGAAAAACGTACCCACTCACCGCCACTCACTGGTCGTTTAATGAGATCGAAATTAACAAATAGATTTTCGTATAAAACTTACTTGAAAACAACGGAAAAAAAAAAGCGTTGTGTGGAGTTCTGACACCATAAATATACTGTATTCCATGTACTGAAGGTATACTATGTGTGTGCATTGAAATCTGGTATCTCATTAATTCGTTTTCTCATATTTCTCGACTGTCCTCTGGATGTACCCGAAAAATTTGATACCGCAGAGTTCAAGTGTGAAAAAAGTGGAATGGGGCTGAAAGATAGAGAAATAGTGAGGGTGAGTGAGCGAGGCTGATAGAGACGAATAGAGAGGATGAGACATAGGAAGTTGAAGGGAACTTGGTTATTGGGGGGGGGGAAGTTATGGGTAGGAGAGAAGAGAGAGAAGTTGGGTTTGAATTTTTGCGTCAGAGAGAGCCGTTTTTGGATAAAGTTTTTATTTTTGAATGACCGCAGAAAAATTTATTGTACGCTCGACTGTGGGGCATTCAAAAAATGACGCTACTGTCTTCTCGGTGTAGGGTAGCCTACCCATGGGTATTCTAATTACGAGTATTAATTTATTGGCAATTTCATTAGCAATGAAGCTCAACATTCTAAAAAAAATAAAAATAATCCTTTTAAAATTTCTCCAGCAAGATCTATAGGTCTAGGGACTGGAATTGTCGAAGTTGATGCTCTTTTCCTTTACGTAGGCTTTATACGTCAATTTCGTCAAATTTTATGACAGAACATTGTAATTAGCGCTGACTTTATTGTACCAGTCCCTATAGAGATAGATCTTGCTGGAGAAATTAGTCGTTTTTACTGGAGAAATTTTAATAGTATTTTTTCAACTAGTTAGCAAAACAAGTCAATTATCACGAGTGGCTAACTAATTGAGTGGGTCAGTGCACTATTTTTTTCAACGAATTCACCAAAAAGAGTATTTTATTAAACAGGTAAACTTCATTTATGAACAGAATTTTAGATAATATTTAAATATTTTAGACAAGTGAACTTTGTTGTTTGTGTAGGCATCACCAGGTAAAACGGCCCTTTTTTACAGTGACAATTTGCCGCACTTACTTTCGTGTAAACGGTGCCGTGATGAAATAAGTAGCAAACAGTTGGGAAAAAACTCATTTCGACTGTTTCTACACTTAGGTTGAGAAAGAGAATTGTTGTTTTCTTTTTAGAGCATATATTTTTATTATAAGATTTTATTCTACTCTACCAATACTGCAGTCAACATTCCGCGATGAAATAATTTTTATTTCGCATGAAGCTAAAGCCAAAAAATAAAAATAAATAAAAGTTTATCTTTTTAAACTTTATTTTGTATCGTAAACTTATTCTTTTTCATTCAAGGCAATTTTGTTTTAAAACCAAACAGTTTTTTGATGATAAATCGAAAACTATTCTATTAATTCTAACAAAAATAGGACGGGACCACCATGGGATGATTCTATATCCTTTAAAAAAAAAAGCTCATCTATATATATTATGGATCGAATTAATAAATTTATTTTTTTTTGAAGTCGGTTAGAAGAGGATGCCTTTGGCGCTGGTGCCTGAGAATTTACCGCACCAAATTTGAATTTTTCCATAGAAAAAAAATGGATACATTGGGAGATGGTGCCTGAAAATTTTCCACATAAAATAGGAATTTTTCCAGGTGCTTGAGAATTTACCGCACCAAATTTGAATTTTTCTTAGAAAAAAAATGGATACCTTGGAAGATGGTGCCTGAAAAATTTCCACATAAAATAAAAATTTTTCTATGAGGAAAAAAAAGATAAATTTCTCCCCGGAATTTTATGACATTTGATATATTTTGGCGAATTTTTCCTGTAACTTCTGTTAAAAATTGAAATATTTGAAAGTAGCAATCTGAAGAGAACCTGGCGACTGCCTTGAGACGTAGATTTTGATTGGCAACAATTTGTTTCTGTGGTCAAAACAACAACAACAACAACAAATACGGTAATACACTGGCCGTCAACAAAAATGGGAGACCCAGATTCCCAGCCAAAAAACATATTTTAAAATAGATTATTTCGCTAATCTTGTTCTGGACTCGTTTTGAAGATAAATTTCTGTGTTGTAAACTTTGTTTCAAATATATTTTTCTCTTTTCACTTTTCGATACTGTTTTTCAACAAAAACGTGCGACCATATTTTCTTCACAAATTTTTAATAAAACTTCTGAACGCTACAATTTGAAAACAGTTGCTCTTCAAGTAATATCGAACTAGGGCCGGATAGGAATGTAGAATTTTTTCCTTCCTCTTCGACCGATTTCTCAATTTTTCGTAAATTATCTGCAATTTCAAGAGATACTAGTGTAATTCTTGAGCTGTTTTTTCAAGTTTTTTTTTTTTTTTTTTTTTTTAAACCAACAAGTTTGTCGTTATTAGAAGAGTTTTTCTTTTTTTCGTAACTTATGTGTGGCACATCAGGTTATCGACATTTTTCTTAACGGCCCAAGCGACATCAGGATTTTGTAGCCCCGATCTGGAAATTATTTGCCACCAATTGAGGAAGATATGGAAGATTGGTGAGAATATGATGATTGAGAAAACCACATTTTTTCTTCTAAAATTACTAGTAACCTCCTTTCATGAATTATTTTTTTGAAATTTCTAAACATCTAAAATCGTACATATTTACCCACATTCGTGTAAAATTTCAGTTTTCGTTGTTAATTGTATCTTCAGAGCTCATCTTCCGCTTTTCGATGAAAAATTATTCGTATTTATTTATTTTCTTCGTGTTTCTGGGCAGATTTGCCAAATTTTACTTAATTCTCTGGAAGTTTAGAAACTTACTTAGCTTGCAATGATTTGTCCTAAAATTCTAGATTTTAATTTTTATGAATGAACAGACTAGAAATTGCATAGTTAGACAGCTATATTATGAGGTTTTACAAGTTTTCTTTTGAAAATTGACCGTTTTCATGTGGACAAGAAATTCAAAAATATTGAACTGCTGGTCGATGATTGTTCAGTATTTCGAGAAACTGATCATGGTACGTTGACAGTTTTTTTCTTTTCTTATGGTAAAAAATTTCTCTCGACAACATCTTCTATCATTACCGTTCCTACCCTCAGGCTTTAAATTTTTCACTGTATAGTAATCGTAGGTAATATTGATGTTCTGAAAAATTGTGGAAGTTTTAATTCTCATGTATGTAAGATATTACTAATAATCTATTCTTCAGTGGTGTTTCTTGTCTGAATAAGTCTAATAAGAAGAAATTTATTTTCAAGCTTACGTTGCACACGCGCAGCAACACAGCTTTAATTTTCGAATAATTTTCAAATCTATTCTTTTCGAAATTTCGATATATGTTTTTTGATAACCATTGATTCAAAGGATAATTAGGTCCGAAGTCTGTCTGATGTTTTGTGTATGAGGTTATAAAAATTATACTAATACGTTCCTCTGTGTGATTTTCCTAATGAATTTTTGCGATTACAATTTTGAAGATAAATGATTTAATTGTGTTCGTTTGTATGCATCTCTGTGAAAACTGCAAAATAAATATGTCACTTTTGCGAACTGAAATAGGTGTTTTTGATTTATGAGTGTATTGCAAGTATATAATATCAATGAGACGTTACATCATGAATCATCCTTGCTTAATTTGCTACAGAATTGCAATTTCAAATTCGCTAAATATTATCCTCAAATTTTCCATTATAAATTATTTTGCAAACTTACTATTATTTTAAAATTTAAAGCGGAATGGTAACTGAGTTCCTATACCTAATCGTGAGCTATTGTTTGAAGAAGTTGCAAATAATATATCTGTTTTCTGCACTTGTACTTTTAGTCGTCTCTAGGTTCGCCACCTTCTGTCTAATAATTTTTTAACCTTGCAACATTTCGTGCTGAAGCATCTGAATATCAAGAATTTTGTAATGATTTGAACTGTTTACTAAATTTTTGTTGTAAAACGAATTTTTTGTTGCTAGAAATTTTTAAATTCTTTTTCTTAAGAAGAACTTTTATATAAAAGTTTGTGCTGCTGTCTAATTTTGATTTAAATACAAAGAAAAAATTTAAACCTATGCGAGTCTGCAGAAGACATATAGCGTCTTTGAATTTGAAATCGGTGCTAAAAAATTTTTCATAGTCTAATCATTTTCTATGTCTAAATTTGACATCGAGAAGCTAGTTTCGACTTCTCAGAGGTAGAATCTTATCAGACCTTCAGGCAGTGGCATGGCGAAGGGAGTATGTGGGTGTTAAAACTCCCCTCTAATGGCCAAGTTGAAACTAACGAACATGAATTCCCAAAATTTAATTACAGAAGACCCTACCCTAAATCTTGATTTCGCTAAGCCACTGCCTTCAGGTGTTGTCTAATTTATTGTTGTTTTTAAAACGAACACAAGAGCCTACAAAATGTTTATTCTATTATTCATTTTTGGTTGCCACCGATCACCGTAACGTGAACTTTCAACGAATTTTCAATCATTTTCTTGTCTTATTCGTGTTTCTTTCTCCTCTTCCCGCTTCGATATTTCCTTCGTCATCCTCTTTATACCTAACTTTCGCTCTCTCTCGCTCTCGCTCGTCCACTTCAAACTGGTTTTATTCCCCTTCCGATCAGCTGTCATATTTTTAGAATGCACTAACTCTTGGAGGGGGAATTACGACAATTTTTCAGTCATTATCGAGCGTAAGTGAAGAAAAAAAAAATTTCTTCAGTTCCACGATCGGTCGAGTACGTTTAATCGTGACGTGTAATGTGAAAAAAAGAAAGAAAAAAAAATTCGTAAAGGCTCAATAATTTTATCGACGAACAAAACCAAAAAAAAATTAAAATAAGAAAATAAAAAAATAAAAAAAGTATAAACGAAAATCCAAATTTAAATCGTGCTTTCACGGTCTCATGGAAAAGATTAAATTCGCTGCAGTGTTTCCCCTTCCATCACCAATCTTTATCGTTGTTTTTTGGCGTTGGTGTTTTTTTGTTTTTTTTGCTGTTTTTTTTTTCTGCATTCATCCAAATGATATTCAGTGTAGAAAATAGTGACTTGAACTCGGTTTGAATGACCTTCAGTGTAGTGTTTTTTTTTCTTCCAGTTTGCCGTAGCGAATTGTTAATGGACAGGTAGGGTTATGCGTACGTGTAAGATGAACTTTATATTGCTTGAGGATGTATGAAAAAAAAAAAAGTTGCACAATTTCACCCAGGTGTACATTACAATGCGGAGTGCACCACTTACATTTATTTGTGCTATGGCATTTTATATTTTGTAGTTTCGGAAATAGCAGCAGAGGTTACACTCATCGGTTAATTCTGGCTACAGTTCCCTCGTGCTCGGTCTTTTTTTCTTTTTTTTCTCACCCCCCACCAATGAATGGAAATAAAAAATGAACACTTTCAAGGAGCAAACTCTGAATGCGACCTCACTGTCGACAGAAAGCTATTTTTCTTCTTAGATTGTTGCTATGTTCAAATAATATGTTTTTTTACAACAAAAAAAAAAAGATAAAAGGTTACTGAATTGTTTAATTTATGCATAGTCTTCCAAGAGATTGCAAAATTTTCAGCTTGGAATTTTTTCAATGGATTTTTTTTTGTAGTTTTTTTTATGCCTCTGCAAACGATTTCTTTAATACATGCTATCACTACGCAATCATTTCCTGTGACTCTGACTGCCCTTTCAACTATATAGGATACCAGTCATTACGCGTAATATAGTATCTAAACTCATCGTATATGAAGCCGAAAAAAGTTGGTGCTGTTAAATTGTGTGAGAAGTCGTTGACACAAAAACTAGGGAAAGATATGCAATAAAAATTTATCAACTATTTTAAAAGTCGTCTCGTTTACATAATTGTGCAGTTTTATGGTATGTAATTACTTAGTTGTTTTTGCTGACAAGTCAAAATAACGATTTGTGTCCGTAGATTCTAGGCATTTTTACTTTCTTTCTTTCTTTTAAACTCATCACATGAATGGGGTTTGCCTAATTTTCAACTGATGTACAACCTAGAGATAATTATTTGTGCTCTAAAATCGTAAACTGTTTTTTTTCCTAACATGAATGAATTTTCTCCGGCCATCGTTAAAATATTTCTAATTTCCGTAATCGATAAACTCGAATTCGGTAATTATTTTTATCTTTCAAAATCGTTTATTTTGCTTACCGACCGGCTTTAGTACCATAATGAGAGTTGCTTCACACTTCGTTAAAACCCTTTATTTCAGTCTCCAAAAATGTGTAAAAAAAGTTTTCTCGCGAAATTTGTTAATGTGGGTTTTGATTACTTCTACTTCACTCATCGATTTTCATATTTACCTCCTCACCTTGGTTTGATAAAAAATGAAAAATACAATGTTTAACGCAATAAATGAATATGAAAACTGTGTTTCATGCTAGGGCATGCATACCTACCGTAGGTAAAACGTTCTTTGCGAATGCTGTTTAGCTGATTAGCTGATACAATAATTTTTGAAGTGTTTGTGTTTTTGGGGTGTTTCTCGAATGAATAATTCTCGTGATTGTATCTACATTTTCTGTTCTTATTAGGTTGCGATTATTACGATAGTCATTTTTTTTGCTCATCAGTTTGAAAATTATTAAGTAGCATCTCTGAACGAGTGGCGTGAACGATTACGGTTAAGGAATGTTTTCATGATTATAAAAGTAATTTACAGACTGCGGTATCATATTGTACAGCATATACTTGCTAAATTTTATGAATAAAAATGAACAAAACTGCATAGAAAAGACCACAATGTTTTGAGTGCCAACTTCATTTATTTACCCTTATAGAATTAACCCGATGAATTGCTAATGTATCGTAATTTTTTATTTAAATTTCAAGTGCTTGCATTTTTAATAACTTTTATTTGATTGATTTTTCCAACGTTGACGGCGTAAAACGGACTCTATGCGTAAATGCTTACTCTAATGTGAAGAGATGATAACTATGATTCCGGCAAAGGATGCCTATGCAATTGCCCAACATTTGCAATGAAATCGTTATATAGGTACATTTTATTACAAGAAAATCTAAAAAATAATGAAGCAAATTATAAAAAATAATACTGGTAAGAAAAAGGAGAAAAGTTTGAAGTCGACGTTATATAAGTTAGTGAAATGGGCAAAATTTATAGTTTTTAATGAAAAAAAGGCTTGTTATTTTATTAAGAAATGAGAATGTATTTTCTCGTTGCATTGGCATCTTATTCATTCCTTTGTGTACCTATGGTTGAAGGAAACTATGATGGCTTTGCTTTTATTATCGTAGCATTTTCTTTGTTTATTGTGTCCGTATACGCAATCATCGATTAAAGAGAAATTTTATCGGACACCCTCGATACGATGGGTGTAACAAGAGGTTCACGAATAGCAAAGTATTGGGTACGACTGAAAAAACGTCTATGAGATAAATTTGGAAGAGTGGTATCGTCCGAAAAGTTGTTGAATTTCTCGAGAAAGTTATTTTTTATTTGAATTTGAAATTTAAAACGGAAAAATTCAGTACACTCAGTGAAATAAAACAGCTTATTGCTACGCTGAAAATCTGACAAGAAATTACCCAACATTTTTGCGAAAATTCCAGAGATTTTATTATCTCCTTGCTTATTTTCTGTAAATTTAACTCAAAACCGTTTAAAGATGGTAAAATTTTTGTGATGTGTAATTTTTTACATACTTAACGTATTTTTTGATACTTTTTGTCTGAAATCGTTCTAAAAATTCGTATATAAGATTTCTATTTTGGGTAGTATGCAGGAAATTCATTAATAATTTACGATTATCTTCCTTCAGTGTGGTTATTCTTACTATTCATGTCTACATTTATCTCCAAAGCTTTGGTTTTAATTTTTGAAATTTTGGTAAACTTTTCCTAAAATCTAAAAATTTTAAAACTGCCAGACTCCGACAAAAGTATTTTATTTGTGTCAGTGGTATAAGAGGAGTAAAAATTTCATAAAAAGTAATATCATCTCATTGTTGCGCATCAACAATATAGCTGTGAAACCGTTCGTAACTCTTAAAATTTGTTTTTCCGACATCATGATTATGACTCACATTTTCCGGCTTCCATCGCACACCCGGTGTTTATAGGATTGTCTGTTAATAATGTGGGAAGTTTCTGTTTTATTTTCAAAGTAATATCCATCGTTGTTTTTTAAAAAAAAATAATTGTAATGAATTTTTAGTGAACCGATCGAATAATATTTTGATTCCATAACTTCTTCAGTCTCTAAGTTGATTATACATGCTTCTATTGTTTCTCCAAATACCAAGATGCTTTTGAATTTCATCGAATGTTTAGCCAAAGAACATATTGTGGGCAATTTGATTACGTCCGTTTAACTTTAATTGCGAATTATGTGATCCTCTTAATCTAGTCATTATATTATTTTTCGGTATTGGAAAGTAGCCGTATTTAAAAAAAGGGAATTAGCTAGAAAAGTATTTGCTTTTCCTAATTTTATGCCAAAATGAGGCGACATTTTGAACGTTTTTGTAATGAGATTTGGTGGGGTTCTATTTTTCTTCTTTTTGTAATTTTACACGCTTATAATTGAAATTCTATTCCTATCTTGCTCCGGATTGATTAATTAGAAATTTTTTTTAGCGTAAGTATCGAAAACCATGTGCGAAAATTTATAAATAGTTTTTTTTTTTTGCGTAAAGAATGTCCTATTAACATTGATCCAGTTATATTTCTTCGAAAATATTGATTAGGTATGTTGAAAAAAATATAAATATGTGTTTCATAATAATTTTTAAAAATCTATCAATTGACCACTGAGAATTTTTTAAAACTACGTCAAAGTTAGCAAAATTACAGGGTCGTAGATGGTTCCGTCATAAGAGGGGGTCTTTACATTCTGCAGTGGTTTTTACATATATATATATATATACACACGCGCGCACACATACACCCACACATACGCCTCCCAACAACAAAAAAATCACCAAAACCGACAAAATTACAATTTATTTTTGCGGGTCATTTTTTTCTTGTTTAAAGGAGGTCTAGACCCCCAGGACTCCTCCCTTATCTACGCCTTTTGCACTCATTTTTTCAAATGAGATGATATATTTTTTATTGCAGATCTGGATTCCATACGAGCTTTTATCGATACATAAAAATATTTTCGAATAAATATGGCTTATTAGGTGAATGCTGATTGGTCACCTTGTATATTTTCCATTCGGCCTATATAATTTTTTTCCGAAAATTCGTTACAAAAAAATATTTAGCTTTCCTTCACTCCTGTCGAACATTTATGCTACTGAAATATTTATTGTTGTTACTAAAGGTGAAATTTTAAGGGGGCATGGGGCGCTAAGCTCCTCAAAGCCTACCCCGAAAAAATTCGATAGTATAAAATTACTGTTAAGAAAAAATAAAAAATAAAATTCTACTTATTTTCATTTGTGAAATTAAATGGAAAAACCAGAGACCTTCAGCATGCAGTAAAAGTTTAATCCTAGCTGTGCCATTGATGTAATCGCTGCATATCGCTTCAGTTTTCAATTTTTTACAAACTTTAGCATACTAATGTAAAATCATGCATATACCTATCAACTGAGCCATTATCAGTCGATGTTCTTAGACCTTTAAAAAAAAAAAGTATATCCTATTTCTCGCTTTTTTGTTTTTGATTTATAAAATAGTACCGGTACTATCTTCATTGATCCTTCGTCTAGGTATTCAACTTTTCAAATAATAAAATACCAGCTTCATTCGTTCTATTCGAGCGCTACAAAATGGCATAATATTTTGATTGCTTTTGCTCTTTCTCTACCTGTGGTTGGGCCGTACAAAAGTTTATTGATCCGTTCATGTACCGGTATAATATGTAGGTACCTATACATATTGTAGTATGTGTATAGTTTAACAATAATTTCAAACGTTACTGCCATTGCCCTCAACAAAAAAGTATCAATATTGGGTATGTTTACTATGATGTGTTCGCTCGTTGCAGTTTACAACTTCACAGTTCACACTTCGTGATCTTGGCGCTAGCTTCAACAAAATTACGAAACTATGAATACTGAAACAGAAGAGAAAAAAAATAAATCAAATTAAAATGTTGAATAATTCAATTTTAGTTTACAAGCGCTACGGAAATTCGTTGTTTTTTTATTAATGCGAAATTGCGAAGTTGAATTCTTTTGAGTGTGTAAATTTGTACGAGTAAGTGGTGCATGACTGCACGAGTAAGTGGTGCACGCTAGCTTTGGAGAATGTTCCAAGTTCATGGCTGTTTGCTCGTCCGTCATCCAGTTATTTGCGTAGTATCAGTGGTGGAAGTTTGTTTTAATATTTTATCCTGTTCTTTTTTGGAAAACAAGAAACTGCTGGAGTTGAAGGATATTCATTTCATTGATATTGTTGTCAAAAGTGTATCTGAAGAAGAGAGAAGAGATAGATTACAAAATAACAACAAACGAAACAAAGTAACGAACACACATTTCACATTACTATCTACCTCGAATCGAATGTCATACGGGTTTAGTGTTCATCATCAGCGTTTCGTTTGGTGTTTGTTAAATTCTGTTTATTTCTATTTGTTTGAGTGAAATGTAATCGGTGATATCCTTAGTTTGAATCATACTTATGGTTTTTATTTTATTTTTTGCATGGTTTCATTTTGCTTGAAATTTTAACGTTGAATTCGTTTACATGTGTACACTTTGTACGTGTGATATGTGTTTTCAGTGTTATTTCTTACGATTGTTTACTACAAGTTGGTTCGTACACCAAAAAGGTTTATCCATAATTTCGATAAGTTTTTAATAATGTTGAAATTTGATCGATGAAAAGAGGAGGTTATGCACACACTTATCATTATGGTTTGCAATAATATTCGTTTTCTCTTTAGTAGGTAGCCTCTATACATCCAACTCGGGTTGTGCTGTGCTGATTATAAAGCATTTTAACAATGTATTTTTAGTGTAGGTATATTTATGTATTTTCGTACGCCTTGGTGTTGGTTTATATATATATAAAATGTGTTTGTACTTGCGTGCGCGCGTTGAGTGTGTAATTTACCGTATTATTTATCATAATATTTCATTAATCTTTACTAATAGTTTGGGACCTATAACGCAAAAAAAGACATTTATTTGAAAAAATTTGCACATAGTTTTTTTCTTCAGAGATGTGTGGGCTGGGGGTCCCAAACAACGTACTAAAAGTCACATTACTCCCTCTTGCCAACTTTAGAATTGAGGCAAAGTGCGGATTTCGTTTTATAAATAATGATTTTTACATGGAAATATTTCAATCGAAAAAATGTTTATTACAAAATACGCTACAAAAAAGGTTTTTAACAAAATTTAAATAACTGCTATGGTTGAGGTGCTTGAGGTTTGTGAATATTTATACACGTCATGAAACCCATGAAAACTTCGAAATTCTGTGATTTGGAAACTAATTGGTGATGTCAATTTTTTTTTCAATCAATCGATAATCGATAAAATCAGACCTTGAAAAAATCGATTTTCTTCAATTTTTAGAATTTCGATTACTTTTGATCGATCAGACAGTTTTGGCAAAATCGATTTTCGATTTTTTTTGTACAAATTTAACGAATTTCTCAATTTCATTTTCTAATAACCTATCACCGAGCTAAATTAAATTGTCTTAATTATCTTTCTTCATAGTTATTTCGCTCTAACTTGGTTCCTCATGATTTTTTCACATAAACAAAATTTAGTGTCGACAAATCAATTTTTTATTTTTTATTCGTCGATTATCAGTCGGATCAATCATTCATTTTTCGATTAAATCGATTAAAATCGATTGAAAAATTTTGAAAAATCGACACTACTAAAACTAATGGGTGGACTTGGCCCATCTTCGAACTTAACCGAGATTTAAACCTGAAATGTGCGCGTCAAAAATTTTTTCTCAAACTGTAAAGAATTACACTTGCCCGCCATTTTCTAGTAAATTTAAAATTCAAATAGCCGCCACGTAGAAACTAATGAGCGCATTCCGACCATTTTCAGACTTGGACCCAATGTACATACTTACTAAATTTCTTCTTAATCCATAAAGATATGTTTTTTAATATGTTAACAAATATAAGTCGATAAAAGCTATAAAAAGTTGTGAATGTTGGTGTTTGTCATTTTTATTATGGAGTTTTATATTTTATATTAAAAAAATTGCTTCATATCAACAAATGATTCAATTCTGCTCATGCGTTTGGGTTTCATTTATATGTATAAACAACCGTAAGTACTCCTTTATAGTCATGATTTCTTTTTGTAAATGGTACCATGAACTATAAGTATTTTTTATTCTACTCTACACCTTCCATATGATGTGAAAATATGGTAATATTACGTGTACGCAGCTTCATTTGATTTCTCTTTTCCTGTTGTATATATTTTTCTGTCTAATTTTTCGGTCAATGTTGTGCAGTCTTTCTGGTATAACGATGACTATGTGTCGATGTAAACGTTATTTATCATTTAAAAATCGTGTTTTTCTAATCACGCTTTTGCGAGAAAACCACTTTTTTCCCTCTCCAAAATAATGTTTGTGTTTGTACAAAATTATCGACTGTAATTTTCTCGTGTAAGTAATTTTTTATTTTTACTGTTCCTCCTTCGTGGATGGTTGCCTTCATGTGTTCGTCTCCTGGGTTTTTGAGCACAACTTCAGCACTGCTGTTATTAGTGTTGTCCGAAGAGCAACACTTTAATACCTAACTTTTTTTGACCGCTACTTTTAAATATGCTAATTATCAAAATTATCGACATGAACAATAGGCAATTCGTTCGCCTTACGACGTTCGATTACATTTTTCTGAAGGTTGGCTAGTCGGCCAGTCGGTCGGATAAAACAATTTTCTTCAAAATTTCTACAACTTTCTGTCCGATTCAATACAACTCGGTATATATCGGTAGTTGCCTTGAACGTTTTTCGGACGCTCCCCTCAATTTTAGCTTGATTATTGGTATTGAATGTTATGCAAACTTTTTCAGTTTTTGTCCGACTGACATATACTGATCTGCTTCTCATTATTAAACTCGACCAAAGGATTCTCACTTGAGAGGAAGAAAAACGACTTGAGTTATACAGTTTTTTTCAAAGTATAGGTTGTTCTCTATAAATTAAAACCCCAAATTCAAGAAAGTATATAGAGTATTTGTGGTTTTTGAATCTAAAGAAGCATCTATAATTCCCAAGGGCGTAGACTGCTCGTTCTCAAGTGAGGGTGTTCACATGTCGTCGAACGTCCCTTCCAACGATCGCGACCCCAGCTACAATACCACTAATACCAATGAAATTACTATTTCTTTATCTAGGTACGCCCTTGATGATTCCATATTTTATCTTAGCCTTGATAAAACAGTTTATTAAATGGTCTGATCACTTTTTCTTCCTTCAGTATTGGGCGTAGTTGATAAAAAGTTGCATGCATTCGCCTTAAGAAAAATATATGCTGAATTAATTTTTGCCCTCAAAATCGAGGACAAAACTCTTTTTCTTTTTTTTTCCTCCAAGTTTGCAATTTTTCTGCCCCATCTATTTTGACTGTTGGCCTCATGTCGAAGTTGTACCCAGAATCCTACAGTTTTTTCCCAAGATTTAACTTGATCAGCTGATGAGAACTATGGGCTAAACGAATAAAGAATAATAGATTCTTGTATGGCTTGCTGTATATTTTCCAAATTGAGGGAACAAACAGATTGTTTGCTGCTGGAAGTATTATTTAATTTCTAGAACAGCTGCATTTGTGGAAAAGAATTTGACGTTCTAGTAGAATTCATTTCTTTCTCGCTAATTTAAAATAATTTTTGTAAATTTTTACCCAGAATTTCGGCCCAAAAATGTCAAATATTCTTAAGTATTTCAAGTTTCATTTCTAATGATATTAAATTATTTTGTTTAGGGCCGTAGCGAGTCAAAATTTTTCGGGGGTTAATTGCCCTCCTATGGATAGAACTTGAATTTTTGGAATTTTTATCCCAATTTTCAAATATTTCATTTTTATTTAAAATGGGTTTAAAATTTCGGAGTTGAAGTAATGCATGTAATCAAAATTAGGGGAGTTGCAAGAAACTAGAATCAAATTATATAATTCAATTCAATTTTGAAGATATCGTCCGAATTTTGTTCACTAATCACTTTAGTTGAACATCCTTTCCATGATTAGCTCTTGATAACAGATTTCCTTCGAATCATACCATAGAATCAAATTTGAATTACATTTCGCATCGTCAATTGCTGCCGCTGTAATAACAGCGAATAAAACAAGAGTTCGCAAAATTCAAAAAATAACAACGTCTTTTCATTCGAGTCAATATTACTATATTTTTTCCAAGATTTCTCGCTTGCAACCGTATTAGGGAGTGCAAATCATTGCACCACGACTGAAGAAAATAAGTAAATGCGTGTATGTCCACTGTTTCTGCTGGTGTGTTGAAAAAAGAAAAGAAAATTACCTACGGTACATTGGTGAAACCTGTTCTGTCGAGTATACCTATGTGTTGTAATTGCTTGCTTCTTTTTTTAGACTGATTCGACTTTTATCTTCTTGTCTTTCCCTGCCTCTATATGTATGCCTGTTTTTCTCCTTTTCTCAATTATTTTTTCTCTGTACGTATTTTCTCTATCTGTATGTTTCTCTTCTCTTCTCCAGGCGATATTAGAAAAAATACAAGGACACAATATTATGCACGACGATTATGAGCTAAATGCTGTACTATGTATGCGTGTATGTATGCCAATTTTTCTTCGGTGTCAGCATGTGTCCAAAAATGTGGGAAATGGATTAGGCGAAGCAATAAGAGCCTAACTGCCTGCAACTGTAGTTTAAGGCAGCAGCAGCAACTGCTTTAGTATCTCTGTCATGCAATACCATTTGTATATAGCCTCGTTTCCTGTGTATATCTTTTCAACCATCCCATTTTTTTTTTTTCTTCCGGATCCCCTGTAATTTTTTGTACTTTGGTTCAGGTCGAATAGGAAATGATTATTGAATTTATTTTGTGTATGGCCGACGTAAAAGCCCTGCTACTCTCGAAAGTGTTAATTTAAATGGAATTAACGTTCTTAATGGGCATTACGAGCGAGGAAGAAAAATGAAGAGCATTAGAAAATTGATGAAGCCATTTTCCTGTAAGTTATAAATTAATTGCTGGGCGAGCCCAAAGCAGTGCAAGTTCCTGAAATTTTGTTGACTTTTTATGTCGACAGTTTCGGCGTCACCTTGGTACAGTTTTGCCGTTTTGATTTTTCCTAGCCTGTACCTATTTTGTCTCTCCTTTAAATAACCATGGAGTTGAACAAAATGGGTTGTCCAGCAGGCGGCAGCACTTTGATCTGTTCGTAGAAATCATAGAAATGGGCTGATGTACAATGTAGTCATGTCATCGGGTTAAAATGATCCATTTCATCGATCAAACTCGCAGAAATCATAGGCTACACGTAATTTTGTTTGTGAAAGTTACTTCGGACGGTAATTTTTTTTCTTTCTTTTTCGTGCAATTATGGATACATCCATAACGTGCAAGACTGTCTGCTGAATCTTGTGAGCTGTGAAGGTCGCACGCTAGAACACTTATAAAGAGACAGCGAATTCTTCGAAAAAATTCCTGCATTCCCGGTGCCTCTTTTTGCCTCTGTTTCTGCTCAATTATTTTGCTTTCACTGCATCCGTATCTCTTCGGCTCACCATATTATTCTTCACCATCCACCTGTTTGGGCAGATAGCTTGACCGAAACTTGACGCATAAAAGAGGTTTCATTGCTCGTATCGAAGATAGGTTCCTGAAAAAAATTCATAAATTGAAAAACCGATGTTCATATGGTGACATAGCCGCATTGTAATTCCTTTATTTTCCGTGCATTTTATGAATTTTAAAATTGATATTTTAATATCATAATGTACCGAATAGCTGGTATGTACCTAATAGCCGGTATGCGAAGCTGATTTGGAATTCTAATAAAGGTATCGCAAGGATAGAGCGCAACTAGGTATTCAATGAAATTGACCTGAAGTATCCTTTAGTGAGAGCAATTACCTATACTGTTTCTTTATAATTTTTCAAGCTGAAAAAGTTCTAGAATTTTTAATATGAGATCCATTGAAGGTGGGTATACACATTTGTGCCTTTTTGCGTAGAGTATCTTGGTCATGAAACAATATATACAGCTCCAAGGTATGGTTTTAATTTTGATGAAGCCTTGCATTGGGCTGCTGCGTATTTTCACTTAATTTCAAAATTTATCATCCTGAATAAGAAGGTACAAGTGACATACATATTGGGGGGCTCATGCAGATGAAGCCCTCCTCAGATCCCAGGAGGACGTATGAAGTTTAAATTATCTTCTAATCTTCCATGTTTATACTATGCGGTTATAAATGCCCCATCAGTATGATTGAGAGGGTAGCTATAGGTACAGGAATTGAAGATAGTGGAAATTAAATTCTTATATAACTTCTTCTCAAACCCCTCTTGAGAAAAATCTTGTGTATGTACCTGAAAGCACCTACGCAGTTATATACACATTTATTTGTGATGTTTAGCACTTCATCACCTTATTAATGTGTTGGCGGAATACTAACATTGTCTGGAGAAAGTCTGTAATAGATCATTATACCACTATTTGATACAATATGGGAATATGGTATGCATATACATAGCAGCGTGACTAAGATATATTATGCTGTAATAATGCCAATGTGTTACCCGGCCCAAAAAACATAGGTACGATTTCTTTACCTGCAGTATGCTCGGTTTTCATGTTGAAATTTTACCTACTAAAATTACTTATTTGGTCTGTACTCTCGAGAACTGTTATACTTGATTGTGGCCTCTCTGTCCCTCGAAAGTACGCATTTTACTTTTTATTTTCGAGAAATAATAGATTTTTAATTGAGTAATTACGTAGACTGCATGATTCTGCTATATTAATCATTCAAAGGTTGCGATTTCCTCTGTCAAATTTATATTGAATTCTTGCAAACACTAGCAGAGCTGCGAAGCTCCTGTTTGATGTTGAGTAGAACCAACTGTATACTTATCAACTCATAAAGTAGAGCTAAAGTGGCAACAATGTGGGAGGACCGATTTTCACTTTTTTAATTTGAACCAGAGAAAAAATCATCTTCAAAACATTCAGATAATTTAGAAACTGGATAATCAGGATAAATCCATTGATCATATTTATCCGACATTATCCATATAATATCAGTCTTTGAGCATAAATCTGGATATTTTTTGGATATTCGCATCTTTAATTATATGGATAGTTGGAAGCACTGAAAAATATCATTTACAAATGACACCTTCAGTTTTTAAACTCATGACGTGAAAGCAGGAAACATTGATTTTAGACGAATTTCATATTATTTTCAGAGATGGAATCATCCGTTAGTCTGTCCATAAATCGGTTCGCGTCACGAAGGTTCGATGGACAGATTCTGAAACGTTGCTGTATCGAATATTTGTATGGTACTTACCTAATTTGGATTATCAATAGATATCCAGTGTGATACTTCCAGATAGAAATCTAGAGCGAATAAGACAAGAGGTTATTACACCATAAACTTTACGTCCGAAGAAATTAAAAGTGACTTACCAGCCTGTGTCATCACTTGTGAAAAAAGTTGCCAGTGTCATCAACTGTTGGTCGAATATCCTGACTGACGAGATGAATTTGCTTGTACACTGTCTTTCTTCTTAATGCCCCACAAATTCTGACCACCCGATGAACCTTTGTTGTGGAATATAAAAATTTATTGCCGCATGTCTCATCACTTCCCAACGAAGCGAATAATTTGTAAAATTTCGAGTGAGTCAACCGAGCCCTCGTTTACTGATATTGACGTCGTAATTTTCGGGGATCACGTCGTAGATTCTACGAATTTTTTAAATAATATGATCCGTCATCCTTGATTGTTTGCTTCCCAAGTAAAAAAGCAAAACAACAAAGAACACGGTCACTTGATTTAATCATCTTAATAATTATTTTGCCCTTTGTTTTGTTTGTGGTTACAGCCAAGAGTGAATTCGGCCACTTCTCCAGCCAACACAAGTAGCAGTTCCAGCTCACAAGGTGGCACCATGTCTACCTCGTTCAACACCAATGCAAATAATTCGTCATGCGGCGCCAATACCAATGGTGCTAGCAGTGGCGGAGCACTGACCAACAACAATACCACCACGAACGGAAATGCCAATGGCGGCGGTGGCGGTGGCGGAGGCTGTGGTAATCCAAAAAACGGTACTGAAAGCAACGAACTGTCAAAGACCAATTTGTACATACGAGGACTGCCTCAAAATACCACCGATAAGGATCTAATTAATATGTGTTCGCAGTAAGTGTGAAAAATAATTTTTTTTTTCTCTTCTCGTTATTTACGATTTTTTTGGGTGTTTTTCAAAGGATTTTCGTTTTACATCGTGTTTCCAATTGGAAATTTCAGGTATTTGACATGTTAAAAGCGATTTTTCTTTCTGTCTTGTTTCACTTTACTCTCGTTATATGGTTGTTTTTTGAGAATCAATGTAGAGTGGTCAGAATGAGTGTGGAGTACGTTGTGCTTGATTCGTCAAGATGGTGCGAGGTTGGATGATTGTGGTCATAAGGTAGTCATTAAATTGGGTCTGGTTAATGTGCGCTGGAATGAACGAAAAGTTCATCGAAGTTAAACGAGTGAACAGTTCGGTTATTTTCTTGAGAACTGTTCTCGTGCGAATAACTGAAGCGTAAACAGCAGCATTGACAACGCCCTTCGCGAAGGAGGTATAGAATGGTCAAAAGTTAAATTATTCATTTATTTTAAGGTTATAGATAGGTTTCTTTTATCATTTTCAGATGTACATATGCATGTATAGTGCTTTTTTTAAAATCATATATTTATTATAAAGGAGCTCAAACACTGAACGTCTCATTATTTTTCTTTACATGGGTAATGCAAAGACCAACCGAATTCTTAGTAGGAATCAGAGAGAAAATTGTGAATGAAACAATTTCTAAAAAGGATCGAAATTTTGCTTCTTAATTTCAACGTTTAGAAATGTAAATTAAGCTATGCTATAAAGTAAAAAAACCTTCTTAAAACTTGAAATGCTATTTTCTCTAGAGCCTGTTTCTTCATTCTCCAACTTAGAAAAATCTATAAAAATTCGGAAATCTAGAATTTTTTGTTTTTATTTCATAATTTCTTTTCTGTAGTTCCTCGATGCAAAATGCTCAACTATATGCCTAAAAAAATAATTTATATGGTTTTAAAACCTGAAACAGTAAGACAGTATATCGATGATTGAAAAGGTTGCCTTGTCTGTTAGTCTTATTTTGAGGTTATAGTGAAATATTATTGAAATTCAGGTAAAATTTTTGTATGTTCTCCAAAAATATATGTGCATTCCGTGAGTTCATGTTTGATTTTATTTTGGCACAACATAAATTGCTGAAAAGAAAATACTTATACCTACTAAGCACCTTTACTGTTGCTTTCCTTTAATGATGCCATTTTGATCTGTGTGCAACCTTTTGGTCAAGGTTAAAATTATGTGTGGTGCAATTTTTGATTGTAAATTGTCTATAAGTCGTTTTACGACACAAAAATGTCAAAAATTTTTGGTACTACTCTTGCAGCATACTTACAGACTGAGGTAACTACGATATAACTACTGTTTGTCGTTTTAAAATAGTCACCTGACCTGATTGCCCGTCCATTTTCAAGGAAACAATATTTCTCTTCGTGTTATACAATTGCAACGATTACTCACTTCATTTAACAATTGTACGTAAATGTCCAATAATCACAGACTCACCTTAATGGATTTATTATCACTTATATTAACAAGTTTTAATTTCGTGATCCTCATTTCGATTCTATTTGTTAAATTTTTTGTCGTCTGTATACAGGAGAATTTGTTAATTGAGACAACTTGCAGTGGTCTACGTTTCAAATTATATCTATTTTTATTTTTATACATCTAAATTCTTCATACTTGTGAATGTACATTTTGATCTCAATTACATTTTTGATATTCTGTAGCATATCATTGTAAAATTGCCCATTATGTGTGTATGAGTGTGAATCTTTTCTTTCTCGTATTTCCATTTGGAGAGCGTTTTGATTTTTGGTTCTTCTATATTGGAACTATGTTTTGTGAGACGATTAATTTCTAGTTGAGAAAAACAATTTAGAATATTTCTTTATAAAAGAACTAATTAGATGTTCACGGTTATCTCTTGAGAATTTCAAAGAATTCTTTCCTGACGCGGAGCTATAATTGCACGTACACAACCATTTGAAACATTCCAAAAAATTCACTCCACTAGTTCCCCTCCCGGTACTCATTTAAAACCACTACTGTAACGTCGAAGAATGAGGAAGTGGAAAATTAAAATTGAATAAAAGCCCTGTGTGAACCCTCAATTGTAGATTCTTAGTTTTAAGTAATTGGAGTTACTGAAAATGTATTGAATCAGTTTCGAGGTTGAGTTTGAAGATAGAATTTTAGGAGTGGCTAGAGTGAGAAATTTCAAGTATCCTTTTAAAAACCCTTCCGATTTTTTTCCCTTTAGTTTTTTTACCTATTTCCTTTTGTTTTATGCTGTACTTAGTTAAAACGTTATGATGTTGTGAAGAACTTGCTGAAAATCTGGCTCATCTTGAGTAAATAAAATACCAAATGGTTTACTTTCTATTATATTGAAAGAATGGGTGTGGAGAGCCGAGGGAAAATACAAAAGAAATAGGAGAGGAAAAAAAAACCTTGTCCACGCTGATTCATCTTCACTACAGACTTTATAAACGAGAAGAGAATCAGTCGAGTGAAAGCAAACAAAAAAAAATCGGCTATGTAATTTAATTGCTTCTCTCTATCGTCTGCCTGATTTTGAAGTCTGAAAAAATTGATGTAGCTCTAATATCGGTTTTTTCCCCTTCTCACTGTCTCTCTTTTTCTCAAATCTGTATTTTTTCTCTGTAAATGTTACCCTCGTTAATAAATGTGTAATTGCATCTCGAAAAATTATTTAGTTCGAGGTTGAATGCGATTTTCGCAAAAATTGAGTGCGATGTGGTTTCGTGTTCGATTTAGTGACTGCAGTTTCTTTTCGTAAAATTGGTTTAAACCGACGAGAAACAAAAATTGGCTAAGCATGCTTTGGTAGCCCCAAATAGATCGAATTTTGAAAAGAAAATAATTAAATTGTATGCGTTGATTCGAATTACAGCCTTTTTGGTTTACGTATTAGAAGAAACTACCCACTGGTATAATTTCGAACAAAGTGTTTTTGTAGTTAAATAGCTCGAAGATGAAAGTAAGCTTTCGAAATTTATTGCTATTTCTCGTTTTTTGTGATAAATTAAAAACCAAATTCATCATCTCTTGTATCAAATCATTGGCTGGAATCGACTCTCCTGCTCTTTTGAGAAAATTTTCAAGATTGTCAAAACTGCTGAAAGACCGTAGATCAGTGACGCATTGACGAACCGTATTAATTCGACGTATGTTTGCGAAGCAATTGATCAACAAAAACAGAAAATAAAATTTTGTTAGCGTAGTCATAGATCATGGATTTTCCAGCAATGACAAATTGGCCTCTTCTTTTTCCTCCGGATTACGACTCGATGACATACCTGGTGCAAATGCAGATTTACAAAACAAGTTAATCGCCAAATCATTCTGTGTGCACAATTACGACCATGGAGAATGAAAATTGGTGATTTGGTGATTCATAAATTTTATTTGTGAAATTAAAATCTTTAAACCATGTATAAATAATTTATTTACAACTTTTTCATCAGGTTGCAGAAATAATTTTGTGTTTTCATATTAAGGTTTTATGATGCGGTAAAGCTTCGAGGTTTCAATTACTTGTTTAACAATAAATTGTTTTCAGTATAGTGGCGGGACCTGTGGAAAAGCACCGATTCTGAGTCATAGTTCACGAATGTATAAGTCAATGTATATATCATATATATTGTTCAATAGGTTCCTAACTGCCCTGTTTATTCATTAATTAGGAAGTACTAAAGAAATAAACGTTAACTTCTATTCCATTAAGCATGTAGCTACTTGAAAGCTGGGTGCGGATGTTTCTTTTCATTTTTAGTGAAAGAAGGTTAGATGATCAATCACCCTGGTATTAGTGGGAGTGGTAGGTAACAGATAATCAGTAGTAATGGATAGCAGTTATAGCATTGATACTGATTAAGGTTGGTAGTAGGTAAAAGCTCCATTTAATGAATAAGTTACTTGGTACTGATCGTAAGTTGTAATCAAAAGGAAATAGTGAATGATGGTGGCAGTTGGTGATTTATAAATTTTTTTTTGTCTCCCGGAAGAACTACATTGATGTATTTTTCGAAGCCTGATAAAATCCTATTTTATTGCTCGCTGCAGATATTTGCAAAAAAAGAAACAAACAAGTTTTCGGACTCTCTGAAATGAATTCTTCGTATGCCTATTGTTAGGGAAGGAAAAAAAATTTTTTAAGCAAGTTGTTATCCTTTGATTCGTTACTTACATGGTTCTTGGAACTAATTTTCTTCCTATGATGTCCGTATATAGTTCAGTTTTTTGACAGTAGGGCAGCGTTAATTCGATCTGAAAATAACGAATATTTTTGATTTTTGCTAAAGTGTCGGATGTGCTGACGAATGTGCAAATTTGCTGGAGCATTTATATCGGAATTGATTTTAGAAAATTGATAATCTTTCATTTTTGATCTTTTTCATTATAATTAATTACAAAATTTTGTCGAATGATCAGTTTTTTCCGTTTCTGTACTGTTTTCGACCTGTGGAATGCCTTAAAGAGATTATATTCATCAGATTTGTCCACCAATTTGATAATCTCAAATGAAATGGACTCACCCATATTATTGTTTGAATTTTGAATCAGTAATTTTATGCATCCTTGAAAACATTGGGATGGAGAGTAGTTCATCGTTGTCGTTTATTGCTAACTGAGCGATTTAGTCTGTTATTATACTGCTAAGGTCAGCAAATTATGCTATTTTCCTTTCCTTCACTATTTCTGATGACTTGATTTTGTTTTGTTCGTCAAAAAAAAAAAAAAAAAAATCGCACCAAACCACGCTAGAAAAATGTAGGTTTTTTCATCAAAAAAATCTAAATAAATGAATAAATAAATATAAAAAAATTAAAGTATCAAAAGTATTTGCTAGAATACAGGGTAAAAATTACATTTAATGAAGTGTCAAAGAAATTCATAATAAATTGTGTTGTGAGGTTATAAAATATGTGCGTAGGTTATTAAATGATCGCTTAGCAAATAAAATAGTACAGGCCTGCTTTTCACACTGCTTTTTTATTTCATCTGGAATTATTTACTCTTCTTAGCAATGGTTAAAAATTTTTTCAAATCCCCTCTACGCATGAGCTGTTGAGATGATTCAAACCAAATTTTGCAGAATAGTAGAATATAATATATTCGATGTCTATATCAAATTTCGTGATTATTTCTTGAAAATTATGCAGTTTAGAACAACGTCGTAAAATGCAACATAATAGGATCTATCGGACGCACCATCTGGTCGATCTGAACCAAAAACAATCGCGTCTATCTTTGTTTAGATCCAAATTAGTGTACCGAATTTCATGACTGTGGGATAAAAATTACGACCTTCGCCGAATTGAATCGATATGTGTACTTGTATATATGAATTTCAGCTAACTGTGTAAAAAATGTCCTGGAGTCGTGAGACGAAAAACAAACCTACCCCGACTCTGGATCTTAATGCTAGATCAATTTTAATATGTAGATTTTCTTTGAAAACCTACGTAAAAATGGTGTAAATATTCCTTTGCCCTTCGAATATATTGACACCCAGTTGATATATTATAGTGCACCTGTCGATGGAAATTCGTTTAACAACTATTTATTTATTCACAATCGTTTATAAAAAGAAGTAAAAACTACCAAAATCTTTTAAATCTAATTAGTTAATTAAGCTTTTCGATTGTCGTACACAAAATACGTGTTTCGTAGTTAATTGCTGACTAGATTTTTTAAGTACCCCATTTTAAAAATTATGAAAAAATGAACGAATAATTCATTTATATGAGCGCTGCGGCAGTTAATACTTAGGTATTTAGCCTTTTAGCTCCTCCTTTCTTCTCCACAGTCGAGTTTAACGGTGTTCCTTTTGAAACAAGTTCCAACGTTACAATTTTTTCTTAATCAAGTCTGCGATTGGCTCCGACCCTGATGAAGGCAACCTTACGTAATTAACTTCAATAAATGAATGAATTAGTTATAATTTTTACTGTCATAAATTTGCCCGTGCATTTTGCAGTAGCTAATGATTATATTCAAACTGTTAAAATTAGGCTATCATTCTTTATTTTATTGAAGGTGATTGAATTTGTGAAATGAAAGTAGTGTTTCTGAGAATTTTAACTGAAATATCTCGTGAAACTAAAGCATTGATTTCGTCGGCACCAAACTTAGAAAATTGTGATTCCTAAATGAGGGAGAAATGAATGAGGAAAAAAATTTCGCAGAAAAAATAAATTCAGAATTTATCCTTAACGCCTCAAAAAGATACGGGTTGGAAAAAAAACCTTTCAACCGAAAAAAGTATCAATTTTTGCTTAAATAAGCTTTTCTTTTGAGCCATTTGTAGAGAGCCAAATTGAGCCAATAAAAAAAAATTTCAGCTTAAATGTGAATTTCAAGAAACTATTTCATGCCTCTTTGGAGCAATAAAAATAGACCAAATGAATGAAACGGTGTAAATTTCAAATCTAGTGTCTTAAAAATCAACCTTGAGTAAAAAAAAAAGAAGTATATTTCACTCGAATTCATTTATGGATTTCATGCCTTTTCAACGATCAGTTATTTTTATGCAGATTTCTCAGAAAATAACATTTTCTATGTAATAATTATGGTGTCATAAAAGTGTAGGACTTCGGAAAATCACATAATACATAATAAAAAATTTCTGTGTCTGTTTTGTCACTGTATGGGTAAGCCTTTTAAACTGTTCTCGTAATATAAATTAGATAAACATTAAGAAAATTTTCTTCTTTGAATTACGTTGTTTCAGAGAGTCAAAAATAGAGTGAATAAATAACAATAGAGTGTTGTAAATTCTAATTCGGCTTCTCATGAGTAACAATAATTATTAACGTTCCTAGTAATTTTTTTTTTTTTTTTAATTATTTTGTTTATAGTTAATATTTGTTGTACAGCCTTCGGAATCACACAAATAAAAAACCAATGAAAAATTGGCATGTTGATGACCTTTACAACACAAAAATGAGATTCTAATTTAACGATGAGCCTAAGCCGAACGAGCTTACAAAATTTTCATCAGTATTGATGACTAAATTAACATTAATATTTTTATTTACCGGTGCTCTGAACATTTTTACAATTTACTCATTTTTTGTAAGTTGTTACCAGTGGTGTAATTAAATTTTTTTGCGAGGCCATTGAGGTAGGGGGAATGAAAGTTCTTCGAGGATCTAGGTTAGAACGAGATAGGTTTTTCTTTTAGTTTGTGTTAGCAATTTATGATTCGATGTAGTTAAAATTTTTTAGCCCAATTTTTTGATGTAGCAAATGAAAGTAAACATTTTTTTCGGGGGTGTTGGCCCCTCCGTAGCTTTGCCACGGCTTGTCGTTAGTTCTTGGACTTGGTCGTAATTTTGCATAGCCTGTCTCGACCTTAGTTTTTTCCTTGCATGGTTAGTTTTCTTCTTGCAAACTGTGTAAGACCAAGACCAAAACTAATTATAAGCTTTTATTTTACTCATCACTTCTCTAGTTGTAAAAATCTTCTCTCTTCTAGTCTTGATTAGTAAAATTCAAATTTCGGTACCCTTGAACAAGAGCCATCAACGTGACGCTTCAAAACTTCAGATAATTTTGCATAATGCTACCCTCCGATGATATGGAAAATTCTTCTGCAGTTGCACATCGTCACGTAAAGTATTTTACCAGAAATTTTAGCTTCAATCGGGAAATTCATAGAATAATATTTTCGTTCATTTACAGTTATTCTTTTTTTAGTTTCAGTGAGGTTAGTGCTCGGTGGATGAAAAAATGTCTTCGTAAAAATAAGTCTCTACGCCATTTTTCGGTTTTTTTTTTTTTTTTTTTTTTTACTCTAGACGATAAAGAACAGAGTCATACGGTTTTAGCAAAGGTATTTTATTCTTCTTTTTTTCTTGTGAAAAGATTGGTATTCAAACTCGAGACCATGGAAATGCAGTTGCCTTTGAATTCGGTAGGTAATCGTAAAATGGACTGAATTGTTGTATTTATGAAATTTTGGTCGACAGTGAATGAGTGAAGAAAAAATTAATAACAATGAAATAACATATCTGAAGGTCATATTAAATTTGAGCTTTGTTCCCCGGCTAATGTAGGCGTTTTTGTTATATGACGTCGAATTTTCTTCTACTGAGGAAGAAGATTATAAAAAAGTAATAAATGTCAAGACATATGAAAGTTAAATTTACAAAATTTTAAAATAGATGAACAAATCTCACGTTTATTTCATGAATTTTCTTGTTAAATTTTCGATCACTTTAGGCAACTTTTTCGTATTTTTTCACGAATTTTCTGACGTCAGAGTAATATTGTAAGCATACCTATCATCTTCAGACAAGTATGGACTAGAATATTTTTGATGTTAGTTTGCGTAGCTTGTACGTATGGTTAGGTATCTGTTTTTATTTTTCGTTTGAGATGAATTCCATATTAATTTATTTTAGGGTAGATATATACGTCATTATGTCGAATTCATATGGGCAGTGATGGAAAAATTCGAAAACTTTGTCATGTTATCTTTACTTCAGCTTCTCGTTGCATTTTTATGTTCGTTTATATGACTTTATTGCGGAATTTTAATTCTCATTTTATTGCGATATTTTTCACGAACATCTGAATATTTTGTATCCTACTCTTGTCATTTTTTTCGGTTCGTTTCTGATTAATATCTGATTAATGTTGAAAGTTTCTTTGTAATTTCATTTATTTTTATGATGATGTCAAGATAATTTACGTTTGATAATGAGCTTCAGAACCAAAGACTTGGTTGTCAGATCAAAAATGATGAATTAAGCAGAGGATGGAGAAATACACAAAAATTTTACGTTTTCAAATACGTTTAATGTACTTTTCCGATTGTGTTTGTCGCAGGTGAAAACAGTGAAAAATTTTGATAGTCCGAAAATAAATCATAAAAATATTTTGTGAAAAAATCTATTGCATTGTGAAATTATAACTAATGACCTTTATTTTTTCATTTGTACCTTGTAATTTTTTCATTAGTTTTTCTAATTATTCAAGATTTTTGACATTTTGTAACAAAAATGCAAAAATTACATACAGGCGAAAAAAAATCGTAGAAAAACGTAAAAATTACATTGAAATTCTAAAAATGACGTAGAAAGTTATAAAATTGCGTAAATTTTTCTGAAAGCCGTAGTATATAGATGTACGATGTAAGTACCTAGCTACCTGCTTAGATTTTTCAAGTTAAGCCAAGAAACGTAGATTTACGATTAAAGTTATAGACGTGGCAACCCTGGAAAGACCAAGATCTATTTTACAGCTCTGTTTGATATGACTACACCCACTTGCACCAACTTAGACCAACAGGATAATTCCATAAGTGTAAGAATATTATGTGACTACGCGAAGTTTTACTTGAATATTTGTAGAATAGCCTTGTTGGTGTAAGTTGGTGTAGTTCCATCAAACAGAGCTCAAGACCTTACGGCAGAGTAGTGGTCGGACCAGTTTTTTTGGGTATAAGTGAGTAATTCTTGAGTATTAGTTATTACTTAATTATCGTTCTCGTATTCGGCCCTAAGGATTAAACCTCAGTCACTAGTTAGATCCCAGTTTCCGTTAAAAGTTTTAAACTAAACTGTGGTTTAACTGGTGACTGAGTTTTCTGCTACTGGCTGTTATAGTCTTGCATCCACAGACTAGGTCTTACCACCGTATTCTCAAACCTCACTTCTAGTGAAAAAGGCACTTTACAAAGCTTTGACCCATTAACGTCCTATGGATAAAGTGAAGGAAACGTGGTACTTTACAAAAAGTGAAGTTTTAGAACACGGTAGTTGGTCTTCCTTACATGATCTTTACTTATGTTGATAACTAAATTAAGGCTTACCATTCATCGCCAAAATAACCCGTGTATCTACGCAAACATTAGCACGTTTTCTCAGCCATTGTTTCTAATATTTGAGTGCCTTGAAAATTTGACTTGATTGTCAAATTAAAACCCGAATCCTGAGCAGAGTTACTTGCGTTGAGCACCTACGCAATCTTTTCAAATACGAACAATTCCAATGTTAAACTGTCGTACGTGTGTAGGTGTACCTTTTACTTAACAATTTTTTGTCGTGAACTCATTCCATCCACGAATATTTCTCTGTGTGACAGCACACTTTCGTGCAAATTTTCTTCAGCATTATCTCAGCACAACAGCGTTGAAAATATAAAAATAAATAAAAATGAATAAATAAAGGATAGCTGCTTTCAATCAACGCCGCCACGCCCAGCGAATAAAAGTTTAAAACTTTTTCGTAACGCGTGCTCATAAAACATGAAAGAAAGCAGCAGATATTGAACGTCTATTTCAGAATATTACAAAACCGTTATCTCTCATTAGGAAAAATACGTGTATTTTAAATAAACGCTGTATGCTATGGACGAATCAGTCGAACTAAAAAAACTCTACCGCAGCCGCAGCTCTAGTAGAAAAAGTAGGTTTTCGAAAAATTATAAAATCAGTTACGAAAAAGTTGTTAATTATAATCATAATAAATATTTGTTCCAAATTACGTTCCTGTTGTTCCAAAATTAGGCATAAAAACGAAAATAGTGTTACAAGAAGTACCGTACGGCCGATCCGCGCTAAAATTTATAACAAGTTATAATAGATTATAATGAATATTTGTTCGACATTTCGTTGCTATTGGTCAAAAATTGAAAATTTTATAGCTAAAATAAAAACGAAAATAGCTATACTGGAAGTACCATACGGCCGATCTCCAAAAAAATAAATAAATCAGGTTATTGATTAATGTTTGTTCCAAACTTCGTGATTATCAGATAAAAATTGCGACCTGTACCATGGTAAAAAGAAAATGACTTTTATTACAAGTCCTGAAGTACTTCTCTGTGGCGCTTTGGCTTGTACCAGCCCTGGATTTTTTCTGGTAAAACTGTAGAATTCGTTGTTTCGGATGTGACAACGAACATTTTTTTTGTGTTTGTGTGTGGCTTTGTAAGTAGTGGTGCATGGGTATCAAATATGAGAGAATTATTGGCAAAATAATATCGGGAAATAATTGGAGAAATAATATCGTATGTTTACAAATTTGAGATGTTTATGCCAAAATTTTCATTGAGTTATAAAAAAAAATTTTTTCTACATCATCCCCCAGGTCATTTCATGACATCAAGATTAATAAGTGCATTTTCAATAGAAAACCTTCTTAAAAATGCCCTTTACATATATTATTTTTTTCAAAGGATTCGTGGGCGTTCTTATTCGTATACTTTTTTTCGGTCTCATCTGTTCCTTATTTGCCGCAAAGAGCAAAAATCAATAATGAAAAAAAATTTATAAATTTTTAGTATACACGAAAAAAAAAAAACAGAAAAAATTTTATAAAAAGAAAAGATTGAATTTGTTAGACGAAAGCGATGTATGCGGTGGTCAGTATTTGATGGAAAAATTTGAATTTGATTGAAAATTTTGACTTTTTTTGCCATCGAAAATGCAAAGTTTGTTGAAATTGTACCTAATTGTGGTTAAACTGCATGAAGATGTGATTTGATTTTCTTTAAATGGGCAAAAACAGTGGCGCTGAAAAATGGTAGACAGAAAAAAGTTCGAAAATATTTTGTTATGAAATTTTAGCAAGTTAAGTTCTTCCGTTCTTGCGTTGTGATTTAAAATGCGTTCGACAGAACAAAAGATCACGCTGAAATATTCAGTATTTAACTGATGGCAAAGCTATAAGAAGGTCAGCATGCGCCCTGACCCACCCAAGAATTAAACAAAAAAAAAATCGTCACGTTTAAGTCGTGAAAATTTTTGGGGCTTATTGTTTGTAACCTATTGACAATTGTTTCTCGGCATACATTTACTTCTTTTGAGTGGGGTGAGAGGTTTTTAGACAACCCCCTCCTAAAAAAATAAAAATATGAAAAAAACCGTTATTTACCGTGCCTCCTTTTTCCATAACATACTTTCAGAAAAAAATCTTACAACACCGCTGTACTTCACGCAAGAAGAGTTATTCCAAGGTATATTGTATTTCGTTTAAATTAGAAACGTCATTCAAAATCTATGATTAAGGTCTTCACTATCACTTGCTCTGGCAAGTAAAAATCTAATACTTTTCCCACACCTCCATGCAGCAAAGCGGACTTCAACCTGCCCCAAAAAGTCCAAAATATCTGAAATTCTGCCCCCGGTGGAATTCCATTTGTCCCGTCTGATATAAGATACTGATTATGGCCCTGAACTTGAGTCACCCCATGCTTTCCTTAGCCTCGCCTTCTACAATCGACTTTTTCGAATAAACACTTTTAACTGTTCGGAGCATTTTTCTATTGAAACTGTCAGCTGTCGATAGGCATGAGTTGCAGATGGAATTATGGTCCAGCAGTAATGACTAAATTTTCCGTTTAACCAAAAATGGCAGCGCAAAACAAAATCTCTTAAGAATTCTTGTCGATTAAGAATTCTTGTCGAAAATAGCTCATGATGATGCATCACCAGCTATTCAATGGTAAAAAAATAAAAATCGTCAAGGCTACATAATTAATCTTGGGCTGCCGTCACAACCTTCTCGGCCAATAACGACGACGACGACAAAAAACAAGAACAACAATAATAACACAAGGAATGCAGTAAATATAAAGCTGAAACAACTTTTAAGACAGCTCATCAGTGCCGTTATAGTATATAGCAGGAATATAATAGTAATAATGATACACGACTATTGGATGTATGATTATAGTATTAGTAATAGTCCTTCCATAGTCGTTAACCATGCCATCTAAGCTCTCAGCTAAGCAATTGATTTGTTTTTTGTTGTTTTTTTTTTGGTATTTTTGTTTTTTTTTCATTCTCTCCTTCGAGTCATCGTGTCGAAATTCGCTTATCGCTTTTACATAACCGCTCTAATGTACTTATCGTGTCTGACACGGTATTTCGCCCCCCCAAACATGTCATCGTTTCACTTTTCGATTTTCGGGGAAAACGTTGAACGTTCATTATTTAGTTAATTTCCAGCCAATCTTTCCTCTTCTTTCAGCGCAACCACTCAGCCTCTATCAACCATCAAATCGGGGTACCAAGAACCCCTTTTTCCAAAACACAATTCTCAAAAAATATCATTGAATTTTATCGCACCGCTTGTTCAAGATTTTTTCTTAACACTTTACGTTTTTGTGTTTTTTGTTTTCCATTTTCTCTAACACGCAAAAAGTAAAGACGGGTTGAAAAAAAGGCAAGGTCGTTTACGATTTGCTTTTGGTTATAGCATTTTTCGTTAATTAAAGCGATTGCTAAGCTTTAAAGCTGCTCAGCGTACGCATCATTACCCTGTTAAGGGAGGCTAACAAAAATAATACTCGTTCCTCCATTAGCGGTGTAAAAATCTGTAATTCAGTAAAACACTCTAAGCATAGGTATCGTTTTTTTTTTTTTTTTTTTTTGTTTTTTTTGCTTTTATACTTGATAAGCCTTTCCTTACAGTATTTTTACACATAAAAAAAAGGAAAAAAAAGAAAATGTTTGATTTTAAGCCGTCGTGCAGAAGCTGATGTCTCGCGGAAACGTTAACTTTGTTCATTAAAAATATAAGGATAAGAAAAATATAAAAGTACTATTTTCAAATGTTCTTCTATTGCCATATTCATTTTTCAAGCTGTTTTGCGTTTTCACAGCACAATAAGGGTTTTTCATCAAGATTATGATATTTAGGTAGGTGACCACTGATTTTCGGAGAAAAACTTTCTAGATTAGGTTCAAGCTCATTTGGGGTCAATTACTGGACAAAAGTGAATTGAATCCAATCTCTTGCTTAAGCTTGGAGTTATTATTACCTCGTATAAGTGCTACACAAATGAATTAAGGTTCTCTTTGATAGAATGTCAAAATCGGGTGATTGTAACGTATATAGTCGGCCATAATTCTTATTAACGATTGTATTTGAATAGAAAGACAAAATTATTTGGTTTTTAAAGCAATATCCCTGCATTCAATTTACTCTTCTTCTCTTAAATTTGTCTATTTTTTCTTCCCTCTTGTTTAATAATTTTACTGACATATAATGCCCAATGGTATTTAGTGACCTCATCAAACTAGTCCTTTGAATATACAAATCTCTCCATTCAGCAATTCCCAACTTTGTACTGAATCATAGTGGAAATTTGTATACCCTGATTGTGTATAAAAACTCATGTTTAAGACAGAATATTCAAACTGTTTCTGAATCGTATTGAACTGTCCAATTCTGATCTTAAGGTAATATTTTTTTATCCGTACTGTTGTATGTACAGAATTATTATTTATTATATTGTGATTTAAACTATTGTATTTGAAATATTTGTTTCAAGTTCAATTCCTGAAATTGTTAAGGTCCACCATACTAGTGTGGATAATAAATTATTTAATTAAAATATTCTCGATTAATATTAGTATTCATTTTAAAAATATTCTTGAAGAAGATGTAACTACAGAAAAAAGTAAAAAAATGGTATACCACAACAGACTCTTTCCTGCTGTTACAGTGATTCAAATTATGTATTAGAATACCAAAAATTAAAATCATACGAGTTTGATCAAAAACGATTACAAGTGTAAAGTGACATCAGTTTAGGCATTATTAACTTTTGCATCCTGTTTGTAAAAAAGTCCAGTTTTTTATATAGATGAACTAGAAGCATTTTAGGCATTATTAACTTTTGCATCCTGTTTGTAAAAAAGTCCAGTTTTTTATATAGAATGAACTAGAAGCATTTTCAGTTCATGGTGGTTGTACTTACTGCCCATGGGGGCATCTCCTATTTACAAGGAAAAAAAATTCTGAACTGTAGAATTTTGTTGAATAAACGTATATTTTGTCTGAATTATGCTCCTTTTTTTGTGTCCGTATATATCGCTTTTAGAATTATAAGTGCCTGCAATCAGACAAAGTGGATGTTTTTTCGGGCATTTCCTGTTGCGTAATTAAACAGATGAGAGACTAAAAGTACTCGAGAGAATAAAATAAAGACTTCTTCTGGCAGTTTTATCATTTTTGTTTTTTTTTTTTAAAATGTAAGAATCAATCTGGCTAATTCACACTGACAGATAAAACGTAAAAATGAAACAAAAAATTAATAATGGAGGAATAAAATTTCGAAACAAATTTTCAGTAAATCATAAGGATTCAAACATGGGTTATTGGGGTGACAGTCTAGGTCGTTAGCACAGAGCCACGGAGAAGCATGCAGTATTGTTGATTTAAACATAACTACATACAACACCATCCGATAAATACCTATTATAACCTTTGATAATGCAAATAAGAATACCCTCTTTGACTGAATGTTGATGCTTCTTTTAGATTGTCATTTCTTATTTTAAAGCTTTGATTTTTTGCTTCCTAGTCCCTACTTGCTTCCGGGTTTTTGTGTCTTGCCTTTGAATACTTACTTGTTCACTTGCTATCTCTTATTTTTCCCTTTTACTATTATAAGTTATATAATTTTTAACATAGTACCATTACTCGTTCTTCCTTAAGTGATGTGTATGGAAGTGTAACCCTGGAGGCAAAATATATTCTCATGCCTCTAATTTTTGAAGAAACATTGGTAAAAAAGGCTGTATAAATATGAGACTTTAACCCTTTACCAAAGGTTCTGCAAAGGTTCAGCGGAGAATTATCAGTCTATAGAAAAATTAAAATTCTTTGATCGGTTCAAAACTTTGTTCCTAACTTTGAAGTACTCTTCGTAGATTAAGATTAAAGCATAACAGAAAATTAGAAAGTGTTGTAGCTTTAGAAACTCCTCGAGTTTAAAAACTACACGTCCATTTTACCTTCATTTTTTTTAGAGATCAGTGATTAGAAGATATTAAAACCCCTAGGTTTCATGAGAGACACTTGGAAAAGGTTGCTTTGCAAATATCTAAATCAGTATTAAACAGACCTAGGTACCTTTGGTGAATTGTAAATAGAGACCAAACTGTTCATTGATTTTTGGCCTATCGAATAAAATAAAAACGTATTTATTAGAATAAAATTTTAATTATGACATATTAATCGAATTTTCAAAAATCATTAATTTCTCCGACCATAGTCGAAACAAATATTTATGAAATGTTTATTTTTCTCTATTTTCAGATTTGGTACTATTATGTCAACCAAAGCCATTATGGATAAAAATACCAACAAATGTCGAGGTGAGTATTTTTTCCGTATGTTTAGTATTCATCACGAAAAAGTGAATTTATTCGAAACTTCGATGTTTTCATATTATTCATGAGTTACGACCTCTGAAATACAACTCGAAAGCGTATGTATAATTAAGGACAGGATAATGCCTCATTGCATAATTTTTCATCTAATAATAGGAATAAACGTATTCTGAGGAAGAATGGATGTTTTCGTGATGATTGAATTTTTTTCTCTGCTTCTTTGGGGCCTGCGTATTAGGCTTGAATGGAATATTAGAATTTCATCCCAATTTATGGTGTTCGTAGCATTTTCAAGTCATTTATTTGTATAAAAAATTGTGTAGGCCAGATCCATAAAATATTCTTCTTAGAAAGTTTTGTTTTATTTTTTTTTAGAATTATCAAACTTGAAGTTTCTTGCTTCTACCTTACTTCTTCTTCAGTTTTTTGATTACACTTTTTCATTGTGGAAGCGTGGTTTTTCGAACTAGAGTTGCTGTCCCAGATTATCAACGTCTAGAAATCTGTTTGTTCGAAAGGAGTCAAGTTTTTTTTTCCTGAATCTTTGAGGGTGGTAGCACTCTCAAAATTCTCATCTTATTTTCACAATATTTTGCGGAAGTGATCATGGAAACGAAATTCTGCATTAAATGAATCAAAAACTAATCAACTTGTAAACAAATATTTTGTAGTAAATATTTTGATGAAGCTGAAATAATGTGGCTAATAATATTTTCTTTCCTTTATAAACTACAAAGTAGGTATAATGGCAAAAAAAATATTTTCGTTACCTATTACATATTTTCTTCATGCGCTGACTGAATAAAATATCTATTATTTTCTTTTCCCTTATTTTAAATAATGAAAATACTGATGCAGATAAGAAAACATTTTTCAAAGAATGCCTTTTTTCTGCATTTTCTTCTTATAATTTAATGATAAACTAATAATTCTTTCTTGAGGAATGCATACGTAGGGGCAAACCTCCAGAAAAACTTGCTAAAACTTTCACACAGATCACGCTCTTCATTATGGTATTAGTAGAAAGTGTGCCCATCAACTAGAGTTTTTTTTAGCTTGTATCTCGACTGATACTAGTGTTATCTCATAAATTATTCAGTAGAAAAATGTAAAGTGTTCAATTTTGTGGGAATAAATAAATGAGTAAAGATATTTGCAATATTCTCATTCCATTCTTCTAACAATGACAAATTAAAGATGAAAAATGCCGTTTTCTGTATGGAGTTTTCGTATAATATCACTATAAATAAGTGTAGGGCTACTAAGAAGTCATAGTTTATGTTTTTAATCAACGTTTTCTTTCAATATGGAATGCGTAGTACGATACTACAAACATGATTTTTTGAGAGATAACTAAATTGAAAATGGATTCTGAAACATCAAACAAAATTTTATGAAGTGCTGAACATTTTGAAGTTGTGATTACCGAAATGAATTCTGAACTTTACCCCATGAGACACAAATTAACACATTTTGATGAAATAAACAAAATTAAAACCAAAACTGGACATGATAGAAATGAAACATAATTATATGCGCCAGAGATACGTAAAAATAATGAGATGAACAAAACAAATTTAAAGTTTCTGTATCATAAACTTTGACTGCATATTATTGAAAAAATATAGAGATACTGTTTATCAATTTAATCTGGAATAACTTGGCAAGGGTGTTTGTAATCGAGACTGTAGGCAATTGTGGACACTCTTAGACTTATGCATCAAATAAACTATGTATGATTAAAAACATCAGGAAATTGAAAATATGAAAAAAGAAAACGTCTTGACAAAAGTTGTTATGCAAGTTGATAAAAGAACTGAAGAACAGAAGAGAAAAATTTAGTAAGAAAATATAAAGAAGAAGACCGAAGACTGAATAGAAAATTTCAGTAAATCGTAGAAAGAAAAAAGAACAGAAAAGAAAAAGTTTGGTTTCTTAGAGTTATCTCAGATTCATCTCCGTATTTCTTCAGTAATATGTAATAAAGAAAAACAAAAGAACTATAATGCGCTGTCAAAAAGGAAAAAATTCCAAAATTAAAATTTTGAAAGTGAAAATATGAATAGATATTATGTGAACATTGATAATAATATTATTTTCTATAGAAAATAGAATGTTTTAACATAACACCAAATACCATCAGCAGCCAAAGACATACATGGGGTGCAATGAGTACAAGGGGATGGATAACGTGCAAAGTACTTCCCACCAATATAATTTGCTCTTGTAGGTCTGGTTGATGGAATTGCATTATTGCCTGAGTCGAGGGAAAATGATGTGTGAGGCTCTGCATAGCAACCCACCTATCTAGTAAGAGAGTCGAGGATCCATCACCCATTACCTATCAGTTATAATTATTAATTTTAAAGAAGCATAGAAAAATATAGTAGAAAATGCATTCATATATAAAAGCAGCTATAAAAGTATTAACCAAATTGTACCCTGTGAGCAAAACTCAATGTAGAATTCAACTCACCTAAATGGTATTCACTCAATGACAAAGGCCTAAATTTCAAATATTAGAATAATATACTTGACTTACAGACCAGTTAATATTAGTTCAGTAGGCACTAATCACAAAATACTGATGTTGACTCAGTAGCACTAAATAACAGAGTGAATACATACTTAGACTGCTGTTCATCTATAGGGTAGGCTTTTGTCAACCACCACTCTGTAACGGTAAATAAAAACATCTTTGCAACAATTCACTATGCCTTTCAGCAAAAAAATAAAACTTTACTATTCCAATTATCAATATTTCTACTCTATAGATGCAACAAAGTGGTGGCAATCTGGTAAAAAGGGAAAGCGGGTATTGAAGAATTCATCTATATACACGCACCTCATGATGTGTGTTTTATTATGTTTTTATCTGTGTATAAAATAAAATATTTCTTACATTTGGCCATCCAGCAAGTCACCGCATCTGAGTTGAGTTTTGTAAATATTGTTAACCGGATTCGCTATCTGAGAAAAAGACTATCCTAATCAACATAAATCATTTAAATCCTAAATCCTGATATTATTGTTTTAATTAATGTTGTGAAAAAGTCAGACAAAAATTTTAACAGCATATATATATCTTTGACAGTTCTTGAAGAAAATGAAAGGAATATAGAAGTGAGTAATTTTACATTGAAAATTGCAACTATTTCCTACTCTCTTTGAGCCTTTATATGATGAAATTCGGTGTATTTATCCACAATTTTTGTAACATTCACATTTTAATTCCAAAAAAAATTTTTTAACTCTTCATCTATTTGACATACAAAGCTAAGGTTGATATTGTTTGAAAGAGGATAAAATTTAATCAAATTCTCAACCAAAATTTTTTTTTTATCATCAGTTTTTCAGAAATATGTCATAAATTAAAATGGAAAATTTTCTATTCTTAGATTTATTAATTATTTCAAAAACTAATAACTGTAGCACAAAATTTCCAGTGCTGACCTCCCTATTTTTTAACAACAAATTAATTTTTACCTTCAGTGTGGGAACCGCCATACTTTGTCTAATATAAAATACATTCGCCAGTTATAGTTGGCGGTGAGATGGCTGTGCGGTTAAGTTCACTGCTTTTAGCTGGCAAATATGTAGGTCCCAGGTTTGATTCCCCTAACCAACAAAACCTACATCTGGTGACCCTTGACATGTGCTGGACATGTACGCACCCTAGTGGTGCATGGTGGAACTCATAACTCTCCTTCCTAACTTGAGTCGCCAATAGATGGCACCCTATATAGTGGAAATAGAACCCATATAGGTAGTATAAGCCTGTGTGTATAGGTATAAGAGGCGTTTCTGACTCCGCCCAACCGCCCACAGCATCTAATGTCGTTCAACTCATGTTGAGTCTCTCTAGGGGGGGGAGTGTGTGGGAACCGCTATACTTTGTCTAATATAAAATACATTTGTCAGTTATAGTTGGCAGTGAGATGGCTGTGTGGTTAAGTTCACTGCTTTTAGCAAATATGTAGGTCCCAGGTTCGATTCCCCAAAATCAGTTTTCATTTAAAACGAAGTAATTGTGAGTTAATGGGGGAAGAAAATACTGGAACAAAATACTTGACTTCAATATTTTATGGTGTTTTTTTGTTTATTTTTTAAAAACCGATGACCGTAAAAATAATTAATTTTTCTGTGGATTTGAGAAAATTTGTTCATCTATCCAAAATTACTTATTTCAGCTTTCTGTCTCTAATAGTCGTTGAGGAATCTTAAGTTGAAAGAAGAAATTTTTTTCTTCTAAATTTAAATGTGAAGAATGTTTCAAAAGGGATTCCAATGAATAAGAAACTGGGCTGTTAGATGAAACCTCATCGCGTGGGTTGAATTCCCAACAGCTCCTAAAATATTTTGGAATTTTTTTCTCTCTTTATTTTTGGTATTCATGTAAAAAAAAAACGTTGAATCAAAGAGTTTTAAACATTTATGATGAGAGATTACACCCTATTGTAATTGTGTATTAGTGTGCAGTCCCTTGAAAATTTTGACCTCCAACGGGGCGTAGGAAATCCAAAACTGGCAGTTTACCTCATGTCCATAATTACTCTCAGTATTACTGAGATCTTCATTAAAATAGGCAAAGTAGCCATAAGGGTCCACTATTTTTCTCCTCACTACCTCTAATGCATCGCGAAGTTAAGCATACACTTGTTGGTTAAATGGTAACTTTCGTGCCTATTTGCTGCTTAACTGTGAGCGAGGCCGCTGGTTGTTAAAGCTAATTGTTTTATAATTTAATATGTATTAGTAGAAGAGGGGGGTTGTTGGTTATGGAAGGTAGGTGTGATACTTCCATATAATTTGTATATACGCCTTTTTTCGATGAAAAAGTACTCGACTGAACGCAAAGTTGTGAATAGCTGTGTTTTATTCTGTTTAAGTCACATGACCTAATGTTTTTAATGTTCATTTATTAGATAATGGCTGTTTATACGATAAAAAGTTCGGTAATAAATTTGGTTAGATTTTTTATTTTTTTAAATTTTTGTACAGGACTGTTTTTCACGTGGTTATTATAACAACTGAGAGAGATACAAACGTGCGCCAAAAACTGTTATGCCATCATTTGTTGTGTCCCCTCGCGGAGAGGGGGATTGCGTTTCCACTATTATTACGTTGTTTAGGGGGATAAATTTGATATGTGTACCGAATTTCAGATTTATATCAGTTATTTTCCCTATTTGCTATTTTTGGAGCCGGTAACGTTCCTGGACTGCATACCTATACGTCTATAGATAGTTCAAATTTTTGCCCACATTATAAATGGTAACGCAGACTTCATTGACTAACAAATTACCAATCAGCTGTTCGTACTGTTCTTGCCAACAATGTAATATTCGTTTTCTAAGCCGGTTTGTCGCGGTGATGTAGAAAAAATAAGTTTCAACTACACCTGTTCTCTTAGGCTAATTACTCGTTTTACATTCGCCATAATCACATCGCGCAATCGGCGAATCTACAAGAAAATTCACATTGTTTCTCCATTTCTTCTGTGCGAAAATAATGGGGAAGGGGGAATAGAGACACGAAGAAAAGGAACGTCCTGCGGTTATAGATGTCTACGCGTACGATGTCTAGTGCCTGTTTTCGCACCTCTCGAGTCGGCGGCGCCCATATTTCAATGGAATACTCATGTCAAGTACTGTTAGTTTGTGTTTTTTTTCTCGCATAATTTTTTTTTTTCCGCGCTATTTATCCTCTCTACGCGCACCTCCGTACCTACTATTACGCTGATGAACTTTTTGACCCTGCATTCCGGTACCGGTTCACCGCAGTCTGGGTTGGTTCTGGTTGCTTTGCATATTTGCGCAGCCAAATTGACCAGATTCTCGTTCCGTTCATTCATTGCAATCTGCGTAGTCGTTTGATGTTATTTTTAGGGAGCGGGCAGCTTGCAGATGATGCATTACTTTGGTGGCGAGTGAGAGTATTGTTGTTTTGTGGATCCGAACACTACCGCGTCTAGAATAGTCCATGCTATCGGACGAACTAAAGCAATATTTTTGTCTCATGTTCCAGTTGCGTGCAAAGAAAGTGTGCTACTTGAACGCCGCGGAACCACAGAGATAGGAGCAGCGAATTATTACAGTTGTTCAAAATCAAAATCATGGATTTTTAGGGGTATCTTTTAGGGGAGATTGAAAAAAATTCGTGTATTCAATTTGGTACCTGCTACGAAACGCATTGTATTCGTGGGATTTATGGAAAACCTGAACAACCGTTACAGCATCTATTGTTGCAATCGTTCCTAAATACGTCGAAATGTCCGAATCGGGTTGTTTTAATCTTGGCATAATGCGCGTTAACACTTGTTTTGATATTCTTACTACGCTGTCAATTCGATAAACTATTGTTATGCTGTTTAACTTGAACCGCAGTCAAACTGATTAATTATATAATTTAAATACGAATTTTTGCGCGGTCTATTGAAATGTGCTCGACCACGATTTTTTAATTTAACAGCATGTAAACGTAAAGCAAAAATCTAATTTCATATTGCAAGTTAATAGTTTGGTACAAAATATCAAGGAACTTCGAATTAGACTAGTCAAGTATTTGAATATTTTCGTGGGGAATTTTTGTTTTGCAAGAATCGAGTTTCTGGTCCCGTTTTCAAGATTTGGTTTTTTAATTTTTTTCCTTTTTTTTTTTTTTTAATTTTCAAATATGGAACTACTCGCTATACTGTCTATTATACAAAACTGAAATTTTGGTTCTTATAGGTATGTGCTGAAGCTATTTTCTGAAGTAAAAAAGTGAATTTAGGTTCAGGGCCGTCCTAATCATACGGCAGAATGGGTATTGGCCAGGGCGGCACATTTTTGGGGGTTGGCAAAAAAAAAGAAAAAAAAAAGTAAGAACTAGTGCAACAGCCTTCACTTGGAAATGTGGGATTTCAAAAAACCATCCAATCACAACCAAAATTGGATTGAGAGAAGAAATTTTGGAAGGGAAAAAAATGAATAACAAAATGAAAAAGAAAATTTCAAGTAAAAATAAAAAAAATATAATTGTATTATTAAGGCGTATCGAATGTGGACAGCTTAAAAAAATGAGCCCAGGTCAGTAAGTAGGCATGTCCAAAAAACAAAATGAAATGCAATTGGTTCATTTTTTAAATACAAAACTGAAAAGAATTTGCTCCACATAGACAAACTTGTTTGTTCTACCATCTGACTATCATGTCTTCATGTTATGAAATTTTTGAAAATGAAAGAAAAGCAATCTGTGAGTAACTTTTGTGTTCTCCATCACAACAATGCTCATATCTACAGTTCTAGTGAAAAAAATGATGACAAAAACTGTCAACTACTTACCACCCTACCCATCACACCTTGCTTCGAGATAAATTTTTTTACTCAAAAATTTTCAAAAAAAAAAAGAAAAACATTCTGGGGGAATTGAAAAAATTAATGATGCATAGTCATAGGTCCTAGAGACAGGTACCAAAAATTACCATCAAGGCCTTCATTAAAAAGTTGGAAAATGATTACATTCAAGGATGTAATCATTGTTTAGTCATTTTTCTTAAATAAATAATTTATTTTAAAAGTAGTTCACAAACTTTATTATCACACCTTATAGTGTCAATGGGTTGCATAATGCGTATTATTTTAGAGGTGCTCAAAATGAACTTTTCTAGGAATGGATCTGTTTAGGTTCAAAATATCTATTTTTGAATTTCAAAGATGTTTGTTGCTGCAATCTTCAATTTTTATATAGTCCAAGCTTAAGTCGAAGAAAGCTTAGAAAGGGTTTCTAGACAGACCTCTGGAATAGCTCTTTTTCACTTAAAGGAATTGTTTGAAAGTGTTTGGAGATGATTATAGGCTAGGGGAGATCGAGATATCATGGAACACTTTTTTCCTTTTTGTTCCTGGTGTGAGCTAGAATTGAGTTAAATAATTTGAAAAGAATGAACCTTCTTGTACCTCCATAAGAAATAATTAACATGTGATATTTTTTTTACTATTCCATCTTAAAGGGTCACCTTTTTTGTTTCATAGTTTTCTACCCTAATGTATCATGGACTCTTTCCTCATGAATTTGCTAATTTAAAACATCTTTCACAGTAGCCTCAACTTTCCCAAGATTCAATATTTCATGTTTTTGGGCAGTTTTAATTAAGAAAATTATTTGCCAAAAATTAAAAGTAATTTTATTATGTTCGATGGTACATCAGAAAATTTATGCCGTTGTACACTAGCTTGACCTTCTAACTAGAAATTAACATTATATTTCATTTAGTTATTTTTGAGTATTGGTAACTCTGAATAATTAATCATTGACTATTAAACTTCTTTGGAACGCATCCAAAAATTTAAATCCTAACTTCTCTCCCATTGGTCACATTTTTTACGAGTTATCAAAATTTTACTTTTGGTATAATTTTGATTATATAACTTTTAAACAATAAACTCGATAACTATAGTAAACAAATGAAGTATTTACCAGATGTATGACAAAAAATGCTATGGGACCAGTTTGTTCAAAAGTTAAAGAGAAGTCAGTTTTGTCCATAGTATACTTGTTTCATGGTACACCGATTTCCCCTACTAAATATCGTCGAGTCTACACTGTGAACTAAGTTCAAGGAAGCGAAAAATGTCTATCTTGTTTTATTTTTTCATAAATATCTGTAGAACGATTGGTCAAAGGCTAAAAATGTATACGTGCGAAAATGAAGCTGATAAAATGTCGTACAAGAACATTTTCATTCATTTTTTTCGTATCTCTTATAATTTTTAAGAAATTTGCTTATCAAGGTCTTTTTTGTTTCCCTTAAAAAAATGACAGAAAACAGAAGAGTGGGATGCCTGAAAGTAGACTTGAAACAGTAAGTCAAATAATCTTTTGGGAGGCGGATTTCTTTAAAACTATGAGTGATACGAAGAGAAAGAAAATAGATACATTCTTGTGAAAAATTAGTCAGCTTCATCTTTATGTATAACTTAGCTACTTTCGGGGCTTTTGGCCTTTGACTAATCATTATCAAGATATTCGCGAAGAACCGAAACGAGTGGCACATTTTACGATGCGCTGTATTTAGCTTACTTTGTAGATTCGAGGACTTTTAATACATTATCTGCTTTAAACACCTTCAAACAAATCCTTTAAGTCAAAAAAACTATCTCAAAAGGTCTGTCTACTTGTATAAAAACCTTTCGTTGACTGGACTGTGAGAAGTTGGTCTCTTACCGATTAGTCGTACATTTTTTGTCTCATCACTTTTGGTCAATAGTGGGTCTGAATTCAAATAAATAAATAATTGAAAAACAAACCGTTTTCTGATTTTTGTAGAATCTAAGAAAAATTAATTTTGATTAAAACACTGAAAAATTCAAAGTCAAATAACTTACATTTTAGTTTTTACTGCAGAGTTAATGATTGATGAAATCATTAGATGGTAAAGAAAGGAAACAGTTTTCTGATATGAATAATTTTTTGTGCAACAGAACTCCGTTCAAGGATTAGATCGAAGCCTTTGTAATCGCCCTCGAAACTAAGCCTTTTATTCTGTTGATTTGCTCAGTCTGTGACCGAAGATGCGGTTAATGTGATTTTCACTCCATTCTGTCACGCTCCGGTAAATAATCACCTGCTGAGCAATTAGCTTATCGTCCCGCAGGCTATTATTTAAATTTTATGCCCCAAAGTCTGGAAACCCTCGGTTTGGGAGGAACTTTTTGGCCACCTAAATAGCGATCAACTATAGCTCATGTCCGGCCACACGTGTTTTTGTCTATTAAAAGAAAAGCGCAGCAAACTTCTAATCTATTCGCTTCATCGACTCCATTCACGTCACTTATACCTTTTCTCACTTTCGAATTACGACCATTAAAGTTCGTCTATTATCTTCTGTTGCAGGATACGGTTTCGTCGACTTCGAAAGTGATATAAGCGCCGAAAATGCCGTCAAAGGGCTACAGGCGAAAGGAATTCAAGCACAAATGGCCAAAGTTGGCATTTCGTCGGTAATTCGTCGATCAGCTAATGTGAGTTTTAACTCTTTTTTTTGGCCTCCTACTGTTTTTTTTTACCTGAATAACCTCCTGATTTCTCTATTCCGACTGATATCTTCGTAATGTATCTTCTGCTTGTCACTTTGAGCTGCAGGTAGATTTGCTTGTATATTTTGATGAACGAACTTTGAAAAAAACCACGTCGACCGTATCGTTATCGTCAGATCTTTTGTGTAAATGATGTCTGCCTGTTGGTCAGAGGTTTTTCTTTTTCACTCTTTCTTGTTACCCTCCGTTTTCTCTACGAAAGCTGTCAAAGTTATTCGAAAAATGGATGATTTTTTTCGCGTACCTATTTACGCTTTTGAATACAAAGAACTCGCGAAAAGCTACACAAATCTCGTTATGGTAACCGCAGGCATTGTTGCAAAATGGCTGAAGGAAGATAAGATACTTTTTCCTGCTTTGTTGAGGCTTTTGCGCATAGGCATTTATAAATATTGGACCTTGATCGAATGTTAACGACTTTTGGAAAATGCAAAAGAAATCGTTTGAGAATAGAAATAATGAATTTATTTATTTATTGTTTAAATCATGTAATATTTTTGATAGGTGCGGCAGTTTGAATTTGGTTTGTTTAAATTGCCAGTAGGTATATTATAGATACTTCATACTTAGTTGAAAAATGTTTTGCTAAAATTACAGATTTTTTCTCAGAAATATGAGTCATAGAAATTATTTTTTGAGTCGGTTAAAAATAAACAAAAAAACATAAAAGTAAAGTATCGTTGATTCAGTGAAAAAAAAATTCAGTTTATCAAAAATAATTACTTGTGATACAAGTGCAAAAAGTGGGTGATTTTGATACGAGTGTGGATTTTGCAGCGCTCGTGCTGAAAACCATAAGAGTATCAATCCGATTTTGCACGCGTGTCACCCAATATTTTTTGCAACTAACCGCCCCTCCCACCCAAAACAAAGGCAAAAAATTTTTTTTTTTATAGCTATATTTTAATTAATATAAAATTTTTTTTTACCCAAATATCTCCGCATCCTTCTCACCACTCTATATAACCCCAGGAAAAATGAATCAAAAAAATTTTTTTGAAACAAAATAATTTAATTATTTTGCTTAAAAAAAAATAAAAAACTGAAGATAGTGGAGTCGTGCCAGAAAGTGATCAAGCCGTGCGAAAAAGTAAATTCAAAAGTGCGCATGCGCCTAATAATATTTTTTCGTGTAGTATCGAAATTTGTTACTTTTTGTTCAGTCAAAAGGCATTAAAGAACGTATTTTTTGGTTATGTGTTGTAAAAAAAACATTTTTACGTAAACACTTGTCTATTGGTACGAGGAAAAATTCTGAAATTATACTAAGTATACCAATATTGCTGAATGTGGATAAATTTATCGTTCATAAGGGGCGTGGATAAAGTTTTTGATCATTGAGAAAGCGTCCGAAAATTTAATTACTGCCGTATACTGTCTAGTTCAGATCTTGATGGTAGTGAAAATATGATAAATTTTGCTTATCCTGTTCACTATGCTCTTATCAGTGTTATCTTGCTTCCTGGTTAATTCTTTAGAAGAGACCGAAAACGTGTAAATGTAGTGTGCGATTCTATTCAAGTTCTACCGAACAGAATAAATGGAAGGCATCTTTCGGGCTTTGGTATTGATGAAAATATGCTTTATCAAACCAGCTGATTAGAGTGTTGCGTCTCTTAAAATTCGACTGTTGGAGAAGCTCTTGTTAGAAAGTTAGGTACGAACTTAAACAGGATGTCACCGTTAGCGGTCAACGTTCGTAGAAACAGAAGAAAAGAGCAGCCCGTCGAATTATTTCTTGAGATTTGAATTTTGTAGAATTGTTTTTATTCATTTCCTTTCACTCTGCGTACTAAATGAAGAAAAGGTTTTTTATTTACTTTTAATAAAGAGATTCCGCATAGGCTCACTTTGTCTGCTAGACAAAAGAGAAAAAAAGTATTTCGAATCTAAATGAATTTTATCATTCTTTGACAGCTTAAATCTAGGATAATGATATTTGAAACAAAATTTTTAACCCTTACATTAGGGAAACAAGCATGAACTTGGTTCATAATTGATAACGATTGATACCCTATTTAAAACAAAATGGCACTAGTCAACTCTTATCAGTTATCAACGCGGTTCATGATTGCAGCACAGGTGTAATTGGCTCATGTTCGTTTAAATTTTTGCACTTAATTTTTGTTTACTGTGGTGCTGTGGTACTACTTGGCAGCTATAATTTTCAGCATGGTTCTCATTATTTTTTATTTTTTCAGTTTGACTTAAAGTGATTAGTTTTTGCAAATAAGAATATATTTTGGTACCACGATCTATAAAATTCTACAAATTTTTTTCAATAACTTTTTCGCTTTTAGTCAGAATATTTTGTTACTATATTTTTTTTTACTTTTATGACAAAGTTACGATAGTTCTCAGCATATTGCCATTGCTCATGAATCATGAGTTAGCGATTATTTAGGATCATTTGTACAGTGTGAGTTAACATAAGTTAACTCTGAAAATGAATTGGTACTGGTTGAAGACATGGGATTTGATGAGTTAACTTTAGATTGAAGTTGACTCAGCGCTGTATATTGTACAGTACAACTGAGTACTGAATCTAGAGAAACATTTGATGGTAACTTTTTTTTTAGATACAGGTTAGAGCTAGCTTGTTTAGAAAAATTCTTTTTCGCAACTTATATACGAAAAGGAGATTATTATTGAACCGATTTTTGGTTAGCAACCTGAGAGATTTCCAAACTGATTTGGAACAGTCCAAAATGATTTTCATTTCTTCACTAGGTAATGTAGAAATGGAGTTTTTTCTCAACTACTTTTTTGTCTCTTTTTTCACGGAATCATTTACACGTACGTAAGTTATGAAGTGTTAATTTGAAAGAGTGCCGTTTTACGCATTGATGCCTACAAACAACAAAGTTCTCCTCTCCATAATTATTTGATTATTGTAAAATTCTGTTTATGAAAGAAATTATCATAATATTTAATCAAATAACTAATAACGTTGTTTTGAAGAATTCATTACAAAAAATATTGTACGCAACTAGTTGGCTTCTTGTGATGAATTAACTCGTTTCATTTACTGAACTCGTCTATATGGCTCTTGCTGCAACTATTTTGACTATCACTCGTTATAGTAACTAGTTGCGTGTCAACTTATAATACTGTTTGCAGTAAGTATAGGTAAAGATTCGGAAGATCCTCTAAGAGGAGAAAACGCTAGACGCATATGCCGTTTTCTGTCCAATTTTGGTTTTTACTTTGAGAAACATACTACCTATGTGTTATTTCAATGGACAGTAGCTGAACACAAAATCATTTTTACCAATTATGATTATTTTAATTACATGAGATAAATTATTCGGATAATTGAAAAGAATTTCTCAGTGGAATATTGAATTTAAATGGATAATTGTAACAAAAATAAGCTACATCGTGACACGATGTGGCAAGAGGGTTTGTGTTTCTTTTTAGTGTGATTCGATTTTCAGATATCAGATCACATCAAAACCGAATGGAAAACAAAAAATAAATAAAAAAGTCACACTTAATGAAAAATTTTATTTTCACAGTTGAAAAGCAAAACATAAAACTGGCTGAAGAAAAATAACAAATTTGGCGATTGTAATAGGGTTTTGTTGCACTTCGTGCAAAAACCCTAAAAAGAAATTATCTGAAATTACATATAGTTTTCACAGTACAAAAAATAGAGTATGCGTATATTCATTTCAGAGGCTCTTCAGTATCAGTAGAGTGCTGATAACACCAGGTGATGACATACGCCATTTTTGATCCAAATTGAAAATTAAACAAACAGAAACCAGCCAAGTGTAATGAGGATTTGGTTTTATTTTTTCATCATTAGATGGATTCAATTTACCATGAAAATGGTGAATTTTTTGTTAAAATCGTTAAGAGTGTATGCAGAAATTGATTTCACAATTAAAACGGTGGTTGATTGTAAGAAGCATTAATTTAAATAATTATTGTTCAATACAAAATACGTAATTTTGCCATTTGATCTTTTGGATAAAAAATGGCCTATGTAATCACTTGTCTGTAGAGCTCCTTACAGTTAGTACCAGTAGTATGACCATAACACAGTTTCTCATTTATTTAATTTATTATTTTTTATCATAATTTTTTCCATGATCCTGCCTCGTCTTTAAAATAACTTTTATTGAAATATTTATCTAGGTAGTCACTTTTCATAGGTGTGCACTTGATGATAATGAGAGAATCTGTTTAATTCAGTTAGGGAAAACGGCAAATTGTGTTTCAAATTTTTTCTATTCAAACGAAACTCACGATGTTGTTTACTGGGTTTTGTGATTAAATAAGCCAAATCAGGACTTCCTTCGTTTTCAAAATTCAATTTCATGTCGGTCAAATTTAACCAGTCATTTTCCAAACAACATATTTTCGATACCTACGTTTTTTTAAGTAGTTTTTCTTCAACAGAAGGTTTTGCTGTGGTTCTGTCGAACGATGATTTTTGTTTTTTGCTGTATGTTTTACCTATCTACAATTATTCGTTTTACGTGTGCTTGAAAGAAACGAATAATTTTCAAATTATACGCTGTTATTCTGATAGGTGAGTAAAAAAACAATGACTCATAAGATATTGAAGTGACGTCGGCCAAAATTAAAACGTTTATTTGGGCAGTTGAAGCGAAACTGAATGTATGCGAGACTGAGATTTTATACCGCAGAAAAAAAAAAATTCGTAACGGAAATAAAGGTTTTGCGTACATTGAAGTAAGGTCTAAAATTCTAATGAATATTTGTGAGCAAATTTGTCATGCGAATTCAGTATCTTCTTAATTATTTTCAATTTTCATAATTTATAATTATGTACGGAAAAAACTGTGATTGCAGAAAAGATATACACCCATATTATTTAGTTTTAGGTTGGTAGGCTATAGCAGGATTTGTTCGATGGTTCAGATACCTGTAAGTTATAATTGGCGCCTAAATTTTTTATTTATTTTCCTTCATATTCCTTTCATTCTTCTTCTATGTAGAAATACCTACATCCAAGGGCGTAGCTAGAAAAGGAGACTAGTCAATATGCCGCCCTCAATGCAACTGGGCTGTACTCCAGATTTACCTCTGGAGGGGATTTTATAGGTTGATTAAACAATTATTTCGCGACCGAAGTGAGATAAAAAAATTTTTTGTTTTCTGGGTTCTAGAACATTCATGTATAGAGGGTATTTTTGGGTAGGTGGGGAAGTTTTCAATGATCCCGGTGGATACATGAGGTCTTGGCCGACAGTGTAATTATTGTTTAAACAGTTTGAAAATTAATTTCTGCATTTGTAATTTTTCCATTCCAAAAACTCAACCACGTGAGGATGAGTATCCCGTTGCCCCTCCAACTCGAAAACCCAGTCACAGTGGATTTTACTGTCTATACAAAAAGCAGTCGTTGAAAATTTTCAAATGAAATTAACGTAAAGAAATTTATAATATTTTTAAGAAAAAAAATATTACCTATAATTAGTTAACTTTTATTTAATAAAAATTTTTGCTTGCTTAACCAAAAATGAGAGGTTTTCTTTGAAAATCCATTTAAAAATCATGCTAGATAACCTTACTTTTTCTTATTATTTCTTCATCTCTACATATCTCCGATATTAGGAATAAAAAAAAATATTCACTTTTTTTCTTTGCTAGATCTTTTTTTTTTTTTGGAAATTCAAGGGGCAATTGCCCTCCTACCCATGCTGACTACGCCCTTGCCTACATTCTCTTTCATTACAACTGTCCTCGCAAAATGCATCTTTTATCGTTTGATGAAGGGGCTAATTTGAAATTTATCACTGGCCTCGTTGTTTTTTCCCCTTCAAAAATTTATTTTTGTCAACGGTAGTGGTACTTGTTTTGAAAATTTGTTCCTTTTCATTTCTACTTTCTTCCCTTTTACCCTTCACCACATTTTATAAAAAATTTGAAGTTCAGTCAGAGTCTAATGACCAATAGTACCATGAAAAGTGCCATATTATTAGCAAAAGAGAGTAAAAGAGCTGTGTTATATTTGAGAAAAATTGGAATTATGATCATTCCCTTAAAAGTTTTATACTTACTAAATTTATCATTATATAAGCACCATAATATGTGGTATGCGACCCTGGGTGGCAGAATCCAGCCCAATACAAAACCTAACATAATCTCCCATAATTAAAAACACACTCAATTGAGTGTTCCGAGGGCATCTCTACCAACAGAATTTGGTGAAAATGCGAGTTAAGGGCCCAAGACCTGCTCAGCTAACCAGGTGATCGTTTGAACCGCTTTATACCATGCAACAGGGGAAAAAAAAGTGAATCAAATATTAATTAATTACCTCATAGGTGAATTTTCCAAAAAGGCGTCTTTTTTGAAAAGAGCAGCCTGAATTGACCTCAATTAATTGCCTCGAGCGGGCCCAATGCCCGCAAATATAAATTAAACCATTATAAAAAAATAAAAATTGTAATAAAAATTTAAAGTTTTACAAAAAATGCATACAAAAAATATTTCAACCACAATAGCCGGTGACAAAACAAAGGATGAATCGTACATAAAATTCATAGTATTACAAAGTATCAAAAAAAAAATAATTTAGAAGAAAGATGCAGGGGAATTTCCAACAACCGAGGTTGTATTATATTATTGCCACCACTAAAAATAAGATGGTGGTAAGAAAAAATTGGAAAGTTAAAAGAGAGGGAAAAAACGTTTAGGCTACGTAGCTAGGCTAAGAGTTTAGCCTAGCTGAAGACGCTCACGGCGTTTCAAAGTGCGTGTGTTTTAATTTAATTTAATTTCATTATTAGGGAAAATACGAAAAAATTTTGATTTTGATTTTTTAGGGGATGGTCGCTTCCTACAAATACTAATACGTACTCCATAAAATTTTAGAAATGTGGTATCATTAGTTCAAGTGAGAAGTATAACAGTTCCAGAATATAAGGATTTTTGCTATGGTTTTGGGAATCATAAAATTGGAAGATATAAAATGCTTATTTAATTGCTTCACTCTTGTACAACTGGGAAAAAATTCAAGTCAATATTTAAAATTGTGGGAGACAATAATCGAATAACAGTTTGTGTCTTATAGTTCAGCTTGAAAAATATCCTTCATCTTTTTTATAGTTCACAGAGATTGGAAATTAAAAAATTTGGTTTCTAAATTCTTTTCATTTTTGTTTTTGTTTCTGTGGGTTTTTATTTCTAAAACTTTTCATTTCAATTTCTGTTTTTCTTTCTTTTCTGTTATAATGGTCTTAACTAAATGGCATAAAAATTACGATATTAATAATATATTATATATAACACACCAAGGTTCAAAAGTGAGTTATTACATGTGAGCTTTGACATTATAGTACTGGACCAGTACAGCTCCATAAGATCAATGTACTTTTTAATGTCATGACATGCTGTTGAAAAAGTAGTCAACCCTAGCGTACCTTCAGCGTATTTTTGACATTTCGCTTGAGTTTACCAATTTAGTATACATCTGATAAGAAGATCCCTTAAATTCACAAGAAAAGCATACATAAATAAAGCAAAATATGTCAAAAGGTACTCTCTGGTTGCCTATTTAGTGTTGGAATGTTTAATCAGAAATCATCTTTCTTTACCAGTCCAGTACTGTATAGTGTATAGTTAAAACATGTGAAGGAGTTTGCAAAATGAGCGCAGCAAATGAGCAATTCCCAAGTCATTTAAACTCACTTTTGAATCTTGTTGAGGAAGATATTTTTTATAATTAATGATCAGAAAGCAACGAAAGGTTAAAATTCTATCATAATGATGAGTCCTTCTTGAAAATTATAAAAAACAGAATAAAATATCAACCTCCTCATTATGGCAGATTCATTGTTTCATTTAGAAAATGAAACCTCTAACTCGATATAGGGTAGGTAAGCACCTCCGAGAGCGCCACCTGGTGGCAAAAGTTATAACAAATGGGATGGTTGGAAAGGTGATATTATATACATATGACAAATGTGTGATTTTTTTTATTCTTACCTTTTTCCTCTTTTTTACTTTTTTTTGGTTTATTTTATCCCTTTTCAGCAATGATGAAGATAATGATTTTGGAAATGAGCAAGGTGAAGGGGGAATTTGTGGAGCAGGAAAAAAATTAAAATTTAGCATCAATTTTTATTCAAAATTTTTAGCCATTTTGCACTCTCCTGAATTGAATTTTTTCTTTTTTTCAGCTTGACAGGGGGCAAGTACACCTTCTTCAACCCAACCCCTCATATATATTCACAAAATTTATGAAAAAATACAACTGCAGACGTTTATTTTCATTTTCAAGTCTATACAATGATTGGAATTTTGTCAATAATGAACTAGAGTGAAAAAAAACTAAACAATTTTGAAGAATTTTTTACAATTCATCAACACAGTTAATTTCATTGTCTCATATCTCTGTCAATTTTCAGTCAATTCTCATGAACTAAAAAGCATTTTGTAGCCAACTGTATGCACATTAACGGTATTGCCCCATAAAGATTGTATTGGTTATATATGAGACAAGAAAGACGATAACAGTATTACCTCAGATCTGGGGTAATACCAATATTCTGAGGTTGACTTACATTTTTACTTATAGCTCAAAACCTGTCAGATTTTTATGTTTCACCCATCAAATTGTAGAGGATGAATGCGCAATTCAGACGAGCTATTATACGTCTGAATATGATAACATGGGGACAACTGAGAGTGAAAAAACCAAAAATCTTGCATTTCAGTATCTGTATTACCCTACTTTATCTTAATGATATGGCATCCCATTAATTAAACAAAAATCAGGTAGATGGCGTGCGCGCTGCACAACGGAGATACTTACCTAGCGTATAAACTGAACATGCTTCCATGAAAAAGATTCTTCATGTTTTTACATAGACGTGCGTTTACTTTGTATCGAGATTATATTTATCAATGATATGAGCTACTTTTCACTCGAAAAATACCTGCGTAAACATTGTCTTTCTGATCATGTATTAAATAAAATTTGTTTCCATTTCTATTTTGTTTCAGTTTTTTCAAAATTTCGTTTCCGTTTGGGTTTCATTAAATTTTTTTCAGATTTTTGTTTCCGTCTCCGTAGATTTTTGACTTTCCCTTTCTGTTTCTTTAGTTTGCGTTTTTTTTCAGAAACCGTGTCCTGTTCGTTTCAGTTCCATTTTTTGTTTCATTTTCGAAACTCTGTTTATGATACACCCGTTTTAATGCTAATCTGATAAATGAGGTTCACAACTTGCCAGTGCGGCAACGCTATCGTATCGAAATTGGAGATTTTTTCTTCCTATCTTTTACTGATTTATGTTCAGTTGCGTCACGCTACTGAATCACTAGCCATGATTCATCGCCCTGTTTAAAGTTCGTCACCATCGAATGTGGTAAACTCAAGTAGGGGCTGTGTATTTACGAGATTGTATAATTTTTTTTCGTTAACCTGAGTCACACAACACTCGTTTATAGCGGCGGTGACTCTCCGTACTCGATAAAGACTAAAAAGGGGAAACGAATATTGTAATTAATTTTTATTTATTTCGTGTCAGTTTTATGGTTATCCGGTACATTTTATGAAAACGTTTTGTCTTTTCTTTTGACTGCTTTAAATATTAAGAAGCTTCAATTTAAGGACAGTGTGTACCAGTACGTCAGTCAATTTGACGTTTTTGATTGTGGATAATTCTTCATGCGGAGAATCGAATAGTGGAGGAGAAAATTAATATTAAAGTCTTAAAATTGGAAAACCATCGAAGAAGTGTAAATGCCGTTTTCAGGCATATTAAAGGATGTTTGTGGAAAAATTGATCAAGATGGCTGGAAGAAGCCCTCGAAATTCGCCTGGTGAATATTTTGAATAGGATAGGTTATTATTACTATGGCTGGAATATACAAAGTATTTTATTAATTTACTAGCTATTACCCGCGGCTTCGTTTGCGTTTTCTTGTTCCTCGTTTCTCCACTTTTCTCTCTTCCTTTCATTCATCTACCTTCTCCGTATTTCATCCTTTCACTTTCAGTTTCTCTCAGTCCCTCCTCTATTTCTCGACTCGCTATATTTTTAAAAAACAATATATAATTAAGATGCTATCTAGATTTATCAAGTTGTGAGGATCATTTGGATTGTGGAATTAGAGAATAGAAGTCAATTTTCGTCCTTTAAAATAAGTATTACATTATTGATAAGAATACGAGATATGTATGCCATATTTTTCTCAGTCGACCATCTCATTTCAAAACTGCCAATAAGAGCCCCTTTACTGAATGTTCTGCGTGGGATTGAAACCGTTTTATCTCAGACTCAAGAAACCTCATTCATCGCATTTTTAAAGTCAATTCTTCGTTAGATATTATTTCGTTTGTATACCCGTTATTTAATAAGGCCATGGCCCGTGAGTATATTTGAATTTTGTCCATTTTTAACGTCCCATATCTAAAAAGGAGTGCTACAGTTAAAAGACTTGATAATCTGATTAATAGAACATGTTTTAGGAGGTAAAAAATATCAAAATTTATTTAGAGGGGTTGAAGGGGTCAAAATATATTCAGTAGTTCTCCGGTGATGCTTGGATAAGCTTTTACCCCCTATCATTTTTAGTAGGGTAGATAGATAAATCACTGCATTCTTAAGTTTAGCCTATGATAATTCACCTGCGGGGCAGTAAAGCCCAGTTTCGGACGTGCCCTTCTTTAACTGCTTCTCATTTGGTTTCATCATATGCCTTCCTTTTTCATGTTACCCCCTTTTTCTTACCCGTTAAAGGAGATTACCTGCATCTAAGAGTGAATGCAAAATGAGTAGAGGGAGAAAAAAAGTAAATTTTATCATATCTTACTGGATACACTGTCATTTTGTAAAGTCAAGTAGACACTACAGGGTATTAAATATATAATAGAGGAAGCACGTTTATCTGATGGCTGTTAAGAGGAATGGCACCAAATTCAGCTTTATTCAGTTACATTGACAATAATGAGAAAAACTATTTTCATAATTAAATATGTAATGACATATCATAATTCATAGTCATATATCATTATACTCTGTATCCAATAAATCACTCTGTACGATTTCATACAAATATCTAGTTTCCTACATGTGAAACCATACATACATATTATACCTCCCTCCCACTTTTGCCATCATATCCACCTAACATTATGTCTTTTTAATTTCAACATTACCTGTCATACTTTTCCATCAGCCTAATCTCGACATTTATATAATATTACAGGCTAAAAACTGTTTGAAACACTATCACTTCAGAATTACTGGACGAGATTGTATGAGATTTTCCAAAAAAAATTGTGTTATACCAAGAAAGGTTTATAGCTATCAACAAAGTCTATAGGCCCCATGAGAGCAAGCTTACCAATTTTTACCATCTGTGAAAGTAGAAAACAGTTGAGACATTTTATGAAACGAACAAAAAGGAGCAAAAGAGAATTCAGAAAAATACTTGACCTTGGTTTCAGATGATTTTATGTTTTGAGTATTTTTATAACAAATGCCGTCCTACTTGTATTGAAATAAATTGAAAGTTTACTTTGTCTATCGTTCAGCTATTATTTTGTACGCTGAAATCCTATAAAAGAAAGAAATTTAAAAAAGGAAAAAAATAGAAAAAAAAAACCTGGCAGATGATACACTGGATTCTTCACTTACTCGCTTCTATTGAAGTTCATTTGTCGTATGATTTAATGTTTAATCACCGGAATTTCAAAAAGCAATTGAACCATAATAGAGTTCATTTAAGATAACTTTTATTCTCTGCAGATTTGTCGTTGCAGATGATTATTTTCTTGGTTCGTGTTGAATTCGATTTGTTGGTGTCATAGAATTCTTTAAATATAATTCGCGAAGCACAGTAATACAACACCTGTTATATATTAAGAATGAATAATTAAATGATTCAATGTAAAACTTACAACAAGTTACTAAAAAAATGAAAAAAATTAAATGCTATTGACAACCTTTGCCGGATTTAATAGTTGGCCTAGTAGTTTGAGTACCTACTTTTTTTTACGTTGTAACAATAGTCGTCATTTTGAACTCATTATTGCAAATATCAAATGTTCCTATTCTATGCGATTCGGTAATTGTTTAAAGGCAAATGTGAGAAGTTGCACGAGGGGGTAGTTAGCTCAGTCGCATGGGGGATTCACATTTACTCGATTGTTCCCTCCGAACCACCTTGTCCCTTTCATCACCAATAAAGACTCGTTTTTATTCTTTTATGTCGAACTGTTTTTTTTTTCGGAGTCAAGGGGGAGTCAAAACTCCCACAACCTGAGGATGATAATGAGTCGTCATATTGAGTTTTTTGGTTATTATTGATCTTTCATATTTTTGAAAAAGGTATAGTAATATAAACAATACTATGGAAAAGCTCGAAATGACAGCTCATTATTATCATCATCACAACATGCGTTTACCTGCTAGTAAAGAGCTTTGCCTGAGGTGACGACATTTTTAAAAGCGGGTCATGCTTTATGACGGCGTGAGGTTAGTTATAAGACTTCAAATTTCATGTTATGGTCAGTGAAAAAACATAAAAAAAAAGGTATAATTTTTCATTACTCGTAAAATCTTGGTTTCATTTTCCATGACGAAAGAAGGCAAGGCAATGTGTGGGTACCATTGTTAGTTGAAACCCTATTATAAAATTACCAAACAATTATTCTGTAAAGATGTGTATATATTTGTATGTAGGTATGCGAGGAGGAAAAATCGAGTGAAAATTATGAAAATTCTTGGTGGCCCGTAGTTAGTTGGCTACTGTTTGACCTATTCTTAGATGAAGCGTTCGTTTCGTGGAAATTAATTTGGCGTTGATTGTGTACATAATTACACACGCGTGCATTATACTGCAGCGTGTTACTGAGTGAAATTACCATGCTGATTATTTATAGTTTGAGAAACTTTTGATCGGAATGAGTATGATATAAAATAAAATTTTTTAAGTACCTCATATGTACCTATGTATCGTACCCGCGGCAAAACAATCGATTTGAATCAAGTCAATAAAAAAAAATCCTCGAGAGGCTGAATTCGCATTAATATTATAGCAATTGAAAAAGAACGAGGAAAAAAGTAGCGAAATAAGGTTATGTATTACAAACTACTATTGACTCATATTGGACTCCACTGTGTTCAACTCTATTACTACCAACGTCACTATTCTGTGGTTATCTCATATTTTCCGATGTTTTCCCATGTAAACTTACTATAACTTTCCCAATAACGTGTGGTATTACCTTGACAGATGATGTTTAGTCATGTACAATACATACAGTTCACTTGTTAAATATTTTTTCTCACTTATACTTTATATATTGTAATGTTATATTATGTGATCAAAAAATTCAGTCAACTCCAATATTATGAGAGTGACAAAAAACAACGATAGGTATAATTTTTCATTACCCGTGAAATCTTGTTTTCATTTTCCATGACAAAAAAGGCAAGGCAAAATGTGGGTACCATTGTTAGTTGAAACCTTATCATAAAATTACCAAACAGTTATTCTGTAAAGATGTGTATATATTTGTCACCTATGTTCTAATAAGGCATAATAGTAATAATTTGCAACACGTGTTGTTAAAATAAACGATTATGTGCACCTTGACAGTATATAAAGTGGAATATTTCAAAACAATGCATAATATAAATTATTTATGCATAGTTTTTTACTTTATGCACCATTTTGTGCACATGCATTATTTTATGCACTGTCTGTAAATTTTTTATACATCAGTTAGGGTGCTTCAATGAATAGCAATCCATAAGGTGTCTGCATTGGCCAATGAAAATACAGCTCCTGTTTGGCGGTTCATTTGAAAACAAATTTGGTGATATAAAATGTATCGATATACATGATATATCGATTTGAGCGTGAAGAAGTGAGGAATATGTATAGAGGTTGTGAATCGAGGAAGCAGAAGAATTATACGAATAAATAAAGATGTATTCAAAGTAACATCTCAGAAGTGTGTGTATTTATAGCGGAGCTGTGAATTATGTGTAAGGTATAGAGTAAGTGAGATAAACAAATGTGTACGGAGATAAACGAGTGAGTAGTGGAATAGTGTAACAGTGTAGCCACGAGTAAAGATTTAAAAGTATGAAGCAATAGATGGTCGAGTGTTCACAGGAATGAGAGGGGAGGAGGATTGGTGGTCTCAACAATATGGTAGGAATCGCTATCGATGTTCATATATTGATTTATATTGATATTTGTCGATGAATAGTGGTTATTATTTTTTTTAGCTATTGGTATATGATTTCTCACTCAGAATAACTACTCTCAAACTTCATAATCCCAAACTTCATTATCCCATAGGTATAAAATGTGTACCACATTGAATTTTCCAGCCTGATCAGACCCTGGAGTTTTTTTTTTTTTTTTTGAGGGGTTGTTGCATAAAATAGTATTTGACACGTATGTGTCAAGTAGATGATTGATGCTCGTGTTATTTCCATCTTTCCTTAATAACTATTTTGTAAGTATTTATTTATTTATTTTTTTTTGTTTCATTACAGCACCAAGAACAAGATCCTACAAATTTATACTTCGCAAATCTTCCATTGAATTTCAAAGAACATGATTTGGAAAATTTATTATCAAAGTTTGGAAACGTAGTGTCCACACGTGTTCTCAGAGATGAAGTTAATATTAGTAAAGGTGTCGGATTTGCCAGGTAAGATATGACTTTCCATCATTCCTGTTTCATATTTTGAAGTGGGTTTTCTATGAAAATCTACTTAATAATCTTGATCTCATGAAACGACCGGTGGGTGGGGAAGATATGCTTTTCGTTTCATATTCCGAGGAAATTTTTGGCATTGAAAGCTCGAGTTCATAATTTTGTAAGAGTATCTGTTCTAGTCAGGTACTCCTATAATTATACGGATATTATATGTATTCCATTTTCTTGTTACCGCGTAACAAATGGAAATTTTTGTCCGATAGTCCCGAAATTTGATACGAATATTGGTACTAAGCCAAGGAACAGACCAGTTGATCTTAGTTCTCTGATCGGTTACTTTCCAGTATCACAATTTTTGCTTAATTTTTGACCGACGCTATGAAATGTGGAATAAATATTTTCCACGATATACGTATAAGGCAGCCTAAAATCGCGTCACTTGTTTTTTTACCTTATTTCGGTACTCAGTGGGTGTAAAGATGTTCATTGAAATCATGGAAAATGAATTTCATCGATAAGAAATTAATCCCAGTGAGACCAGTTTTGTGACGTCATTTGGATTGCCTTACTATAAGCTTTTATTCTACTCACTACTGCCGATTGGGATTTTAAAATATAGGCACCAATACTGCAGCCAACCGTCAGTAACGAAATAATATTTATTTTCCATGAAGTTAAAGCCAAAAACAAAAAATAAAAGTTTATCTTTTAAAAATTCGTTTTTAACCTAATTGATTTTTTCATGGTACCTTTATCAAGTGAATATGTTCGTATTTCGAATTTTGAACAGTTGCTATACGTGCTTTTGTGGATTCAGAAAGAGGCGTGAGACAGGGGTATGCTCGAATATCACATTCATGCCGATGTAATCGTTTTTGAAGTCGATACATAATTTGAAAATTTGTACCAATCATCAGAATGGAATTTGTTTTTGTGAATATTGAAGGTGAAGGAAGTTCCATACTTTAGTACCCATTAAATCAAAATAAACTCAAATCTTCAAAGCTTCTTAAAGTATGCACCAAATAATTAATTTTTGAAATGGACAATGATCAGGGCCGGATTTACAGCTTAAGTGCCCTGGTACAATAAAATTTTTGCGCCCCCTCATTTTTTTAATTTTAGCAACCCACCCCATCCCCAAAAAATTTCTTTATGGATTTTTATCGGGAGTTTTTACTACATTAAAAATTTATAAATATGCAGTTAAAAAAAAAAAAAAAAAAAAAAGTAAAAATGTGCCTCCCGATACAGTTGTACCCTTTGCACCCCCTAAATCCGGTTCTGATAATGACAGAGGGAGAGATGCATTCGATGTTTGTCTCAGTGTCTATCAACTTTTTAGGCCCATTTGAAAGTGTACGATGAGGTAGAGGGAATATGGTGCTCAATGGTAGCCTCATCAGTCACACGCTTGAAATTGTTCTATGGATACTAGTGAGTAGTGAATTGGGTAATTAATAATTGAATCTTAGATACATTTAAACGAACAGCACGTTTATCCTATTATCTGTAATGTGTGAAATTTTTATCTTCTTTGAAACGTCCAAACATCTTGTTTTTTTCTTCTTCCAGCTACCCAAAATTTTTTCCCAAATTAGTATAAATATGGTGTAATTTAACTGTTTTTACGAATGTATAAATTCCATGTTTGTGAGAACTAACTTAGTATTTTATCTCGTATTTTCTTGATCAGTTTGTGTATCGCATGGATGGGAATTCATCCTACATATATTCTTTAAAGTACCTACCTATATTAAATGATACATTTGAACCGTGTCAAATTTTCATTTTAGACGTCTTTGAAATGAGTACTTATACGTGCTTGTGAAATAATTTCTGGAGGGTTTTTTTCATTTTAATGAGGAAAAATATCAGTTTAATGCTTTTACAGAAAAGAAAAAAAAAACTACTTTGGCTAAAGGTCAAACGGCAACCATCATACCACAAAATAAATTGGGAAATCCATGCACGTACGTGCAAATCAAGTGTCATTTTTAAACTAAAATTTGAGAAATACAGTTCTTATTTCCTGGTTTCTATTGGGTACAGAGTAATTCCTATTTTATTGTATTTCTTCTCATTTTTAGTTGTGTACCTTGGGGTGTGTCTCTCTTACTTCTCACATGAGTATACAGCGACAGAAAAGAGTAAAATAGGTATCATTTCACTCGCAATAATTTTTTGTGTACAGTTACAAAAATTTGGTACAACTGTGGTAAAAAAATATGAGAAGAAAATGACTTGGGCAGTTATTTTAAAACTTGACTTATACCTTACCTATTCTTGAATTTTGTATGATTTTTTCTGTTTCCTATTTTTTTCAGTCTTGACTTCCGCGCAGTATTGGTTAAAATAAGAAAACATTTTTAAATTGTGCTTAACTTTCTTTGAAGCATTTCGATGCCTTGTATCAAATTCTCAGTTAAATTTTTTTTAATGAAATCTTGTTAGTTGTTTTGACTTGAAATTTCTAAATTTCACTATATTTTCGATTATTACCTTCAGTATGAATCCTTTATGTTGCTGAACTGGTGTGTTTCAGTTTTTGGACTAAAAAAATATTGTTCTAACTCATATTTGCGGTAATAAGAATTTGTGAAGTCTATATTGAAGTATTATCCACGACTCTGTGTATTACATTATTCAGTTGGATTGTTTAATATTTTTGTATTCTTTAGCTCAGTATTGTCTGAAGAAATTTTTTCCCCTCTAATTAATTCTTACCAGAGATAAGAGTTTTTGGTGACTATTTTCGATATGTTGGTTTACCTTTAAATTAAATTTTCCATATCTGGTGGAAGCTCGCCCCAATATAAAAAAATTAATGCCTAATTTGTAATCGGATTGGGTAAAAATTAAAGATCATTAAAATTTTTGCAGAAACCTTCGACAATAAACAAAAATATAGAACAGAATACCGATGTGGGGACTCATCGGTATGAGGTGTAGGGGCTCGGACCCCCGACAACAGTCGCCGCCCCATAGGGCAGGCAACTTATCGTCCTTGCGACGTTAAACGAACACACAAAATTACGTTCGATCGTAATTACCTGCGAATACGTGCAGATAATATACGAGTACGAATCGTGACGTCATCCATCAATCAATGTCACGATTCGTACACGAACCGGCCAGCCGCCACCTACGATAGTAGGGGATGATGCGACCTGGCCGTACTTAAACTACGTACGTGTGTTTGTGTGCACCAGCCAAAACCGGTATAAAAACTCTCAGAACCGGCTCTAAAATCGCCAGTGTTCGGTTTGGTTTTGGCTTGCCCATACTTTCGTATGAAGTGGCTGAACACGCTTAAATTCTGTAGAATTTCCTTCTGGTGAGAATATCTCTCACGACAAGGTATTCCACAGTGGTGACCCCGACGTGATTTCGGCCACGTCGTGAGGAGTCTTAGGCGCTTCGGCGCTAATTCAACTTGGCGCAGTAGCGCTGGCGAGATTCTCGCTTGCTCGGCAAATTAAAAATATTTTTTTACCCAGACTAAGACACCTTTTGGTCGTCGAAGTAAGAGTCTACTGAAGTGGGAATTTATACCCCTCTCTTTAAAATAAATAAATAAAGAGAAACAAGACAGTAGACCTGGAGGAAGAAGGTTGGACTCATCCCCCAACTCCCCCGACTTCGACTCGACACTCCTTGAATTTAGCAAACATAGAAGAAGGCCCTCAACACCCAGAATTAGCACGACTGGGAACTGCAATAAATAAAGAAGATCTTGCAGTTAAAACGTTGAGAAGTGGTCGGACTTTAAGCCAAAGCTCCGACCCGAAAACACCTGTCCTACAAACACAGGAGCCAGTGTTTTCGACCAGTAAGGAAGGCAGAAGTACTGTGGAATACGCTTGTCAACAAAAAGACACAGCAATGGTTCCACCACCAACTGAAAACCCGCAACCATCACAGGGAGGCAGTAGTCAGCCGCAGCTGACACCCGAAGTCCTGGCCCAAATCTTGCAACTTTTACAAATGCAACCAGGACAGAACCCTAATCTCTATAGACGAAGGATAGACATCCCGGAATTTCTACCAAATGAGGTAGAATTATGGTTGACTCTATTAGAAGGCAGGTTCAGAACAGAGAACATAACCCTGAACCAGCGGTATACACATATCTGTGGAGGCATGCCCCCACAGATAATCCGCCACATTCCGGACGTTATGGAATGCCCTTCGACAGAAGAGGACAAGTATGCCTGGTTCGTCAAGAAAATTAAAAAAGTATTTGGGAAAACGAAAAATGAAATAATAGACGATGTGATGGGTGGTATGAAGATGGGGGACGACAAACCCTCAATCTTCATGGCGAAGTTACGACAGAAGGCGGACAATATCGTAGCCCCTTCTGTCATAGGCAATCAGTTCTGTAAGCAACTACCACAAAGTGTTGTGCAGTGCCTAGCCGCCGTTGGTTCCACGGTAATCAATACATCCGCGGATCTGGACTTCCTTGCGAAATCCGCAGACAATGCGCTCGAATACACAAGGTCAAAGCCGGTGGTCAGCGCAGTATCTGCAGAGACTGGGGAACTCGCTCAACTTCGAGCACAAATAGCTCAGTTGACCGAGGAAGTAAAGAGGAACAAAAGCCAAAGCTCGACGAAGCCCAATAGTAGCTGGTGACAAAGATCGAAAAGTAGAGGCAACAACAATAATAATAGCAGCAGAGGACGTCAGTCCCGGTCAAGAGACCGCAGATCTAGTTCCGGAAGCAGGGGTCAGAGTTCAACTCCCCCTAGAACATCATCTCCCAAAACCCAGTCTCGAAATTGGGATGATAAGAGTTGCTTCTTTCATAATAGGTTTGGCGCTGAGGCCACCAAATGTAACAACAGGTGCAGATGGTGGGGTAAAACCTTTAACAAGGAAGCGTCAAACTAGAACGAGGGGCCATCTGTGCGGCCGAAGACCCCTCGGAAAAATACTCACGCCGCCTGTTCATCAAGGACAGGACAAACAGGAGACGTTACTTAATAGACTCGGGAGCAGACCTGAGCATATTGCCAGTAAATAGAACCCAAAAAGTACTTCCTCCGAAATACTATCTCCGTACTGTGAATGGTCAAAACCTTCCAGCATACGGACTTGAGACAAGCAAAGTAGACATCGGACTCAGCAAAAATATGACGTGGTCCTTCACGGTTGCAGATGTTCCAAACCCGATCCTGGGTGCAGATTTTCTTGCACACTATGGCTTGATCATCGACCTCAAACACGGTAAACTGATCAATAGTGAAAATAAAAGTGTGGAAGGCAAAACGCTAGCATACAGACTGGACACAAACATATCCAGCTGTACTAAAGTCGACGGACAACTCTTACGGATCCTGTCAGACTATCCTGGAGTCACACAACCCTCAATTCGCAGGCATCCTACGTACAAACACGACACGGTTCACTACATAGAAACCAAAGGACAGCCTTGCCATGCTAGAGCACGACGGTTATTACCCGACAAACTCAAAGCGGCACGAGAGTACTTCAATCGCATCGTTGAGGAGGGCGTATGTCGCCCCTCAAAAAGCTCATGGAGCTCTCCTATCCACATGACAAAGAAAGCAAGTGGAGAGTGGCGAATTGTCGGCGACTACAGGGCCTTAAACGCCATAACAGTTCCTGATCGCTACCCAGTCCCCAATATAATGGACTTCAACGCGAATATGAAGGGTAAAACGATGTTCACAAAAATAGACATCAACTGGGCATTCCACCAAATTCCTATGGCCGACCAGGACGTTCCAAAGACAGCGGTTATAACCCCCTTTGGATTATTCGAATACCTTCGAATGCCGTTTGGACTACGCAACTCAGCACAAACTTTCCAACGATTTATCAATGGACTGTTTAGGGAATTGCCGTTTGCATATGCATACCTGGATGATATCTGCATTTGCTCAGAAGGCGATGAGCATCAGCACGAGGAGAATGTGAGAGCCGTGGTACAGCGTATACACGCAGCCGGACTCACTATCAACGTAGGCAAAAGCTTATATGCACAGACCGAAATTGACTTCCTCGGCTACAAAGTCTCGACCGAAGGCATTTCCCCCTTGAAGACCAAGGTAGAGCCAATATTGAACTTCCCGAAGCCCTCAAATGTCGCAGAACTTAGGCGTTTCTTGGGGATGGTGAATTTCTACAGACGTTGCATGAAGAATGCAGCAGCCGAACAAAGTAAGCTGTTTGCACTAATAAAGACAAGTAAAAAGAAAGATAAAACTCCACTCGAATGGAACGAAGAAGCCGAACAGGCCTTTGAAAATATCAAAGAAACACTGGCAAATGCAACTCTGTTGGCTCATCCAGACGAAAGTCTGCCGTTATGCGTAAGTACCGATGCATCAGACTTTGCTATTGGTGCAACATTGTACCAACTGGACACTAACAACATCAAATTACCGCTAGCTTTCTTCTCGAGGAAGCTCTCAAAAACAGAAAAGAATTACAGCACATACGATAGGGAATTGCTCGGAATTTTTGCTGCGTTGAAGCATTTCAGGCACCAGTTAGAGGGTAGATGTTTTTCTGTGTATACTGACCATAAACCCCTAACATATGCCTTCACACAAAAAGCAGAACCGGCATCTCCGAGAAGAGCACGACAGTTGGACTATATTGGCCAACTGACTACCAACATTCAGTATATAAGTGGAGAACTTAACACTCCAGCTGATGCCTTGAGTAGAATCGAAGCTATCTCGGTTCCTGTCCAATTGCCTTATGCTGAAATAGCTAAAGCACAGCTTAAGGATGCAGAATTGCAGGGGCTGTTATCGAACGATGATACTACCCTCAAATTGAGACAGCGAAAAATTCCCGGTACTGATGTTTTATTAACATGTGACATCAGTACAGGTAAGAATAGGCCATTTCTACCGGTAAAATATCGCAGGCTGGCTTTCAACAGTGTACATAATCTGTCACATGCTGGGCCAAAATGTAGTGCTAAACTAATTTCAGAAAGATTTGTATGGCCACGAATGAAGTCTGACTGCAACAAATGGGCTCACAGTTGCCTGAACTGTCAAGAATCCAAAGTAGGAAGACACACTCGCTCGCCCCTCAAATCATTCAAGCAAACACAGCGGTTTAAAACGGTTCACATGGATTTGGTAGGCCCATTGCCACCATCCCAAGGACACAGATACCTGTTGACGATAATAGACAGGGCAACACGATGGCCGGAAGCAATCCCTCTTCATGAGATGTCAGCTCCAACAGTAGCTGCAAGGTTGTACGATACCTGGATTGCGAGGTATGGCGTACCGGAAGTCATAGTCACGGACCAAGGTCGCCAATTCGAGAGCTCGCTCTTTAAAGAGCTGGCAAATAAGCTTGGTGTTCAACACAGTCATACCACAGCTTACCATCCTCAAGCCAATGGCAAGATAGAGAGATGGCATAGAGCTCTCAAAGCCTCCATCATGTCACATGATACAAAGAGATGGGTAGAAGTACTCCCTACCATCCTCTTAGGCCTTCGATCCGCCCTACAAACTGATACAGGTCACTCTGCAGCGCAATTAGCGTTCGGCGAAGAGCTACGCCTTCCAGGGGACTTCTTCACAAAATCGAAAGAAGTTAGCCCCGAAATAATGGTACAAAATATAAGAAATGATGCCAACAACTTCCTAAATCAGGCAGCTCGTCATGGCCAGCCCAAGATTTACGTCTCGAAACACTTGGCCAATACGTCACACGTATTTGTTAGAGACGAAAAAATGAGATCTGCGCTGGAGAAACCATACGCCGGTCCTTATAAAGTAGTATCACGAGATGAGAAAAACTTTGTGATACTCATCGCAGGCGAACCAAGAACAATTTCAATCGACAGATTGAAGCCTGCGTACTTGGTAAGTGACGATAAAAGAATTAGAAGGATACAAAAGGAGAACCCCGAAAATACACAGACGAATTCCGAAACAAAAACGGAAGAATTCGTCGAAAAAAGTGAGAAAAACACCTCACATAAAGAAAAACTCAAGAAAACAGTGAGATTTTCGGACGATGTGATCACCAAAACATTTGATCCTGAGGCCCCCTTACAACCACGTAAAAGAGGTAGACCTCCAGGCACGAAAAAATGCAAAAATTCACATCCTTCTCGCACGTCCGAGAGGTTAATGCGACAAAAATAAAATTTACTCCCGAAAAGTAATATCTGTAGAAAAAATCGAAACCCGCTAAAAACATACGGGAAATATCGGAACTCCGCGAGACAAAGAAACTCCGGAGATAAGCAAACGAGAAATGCCAACAAAAAGAAGAAGACAGGAATAAACAAATCCACGTGCAATACGGAAACAAAACATTGCAACGTGCGAGTACCGTTAACCGCAAAGATAATCTCTACGACGTGACGTCACAAACGGAGATTCCTTTGTACTTAGAATTCGAAAAATAATATTCACTGAGTTTATTTCAGGCATAACTCTGCTTAACCCGATCAGATCTTAACCGGAAAACTTATATACGGCCGAGAATTTTAAGCGCTATCCCCTCTACGTGTAGATAAGAAGATCCGAAAATAAAGAAAAATAACTGTAAAGGTAAATCGAAAAATGAGGTAAAAACAGCAGTTCTCGAACCTCTGATTTACTTGGTCGTCTCTTGAGCTCTATTTTTGGTGCCTTCTCCTAACAAATAACCCATTCTAATCATGTCACGCATACCTATCCCGATGTCCGCCAGCTTCCACTTCGCTAAGACATCCGCTGAGAAGTCAAAGACTCAGCAGATGACAAAAACGAAAACGGAGCTGGATAGGATAGAGGAGGAGCTGTTGATGGACACAGCTCCTCCGGTTGCTGATGTACTGGCGGAGATGACCACTCCACTGCCGCCAGTCATCTCTCCTCCTCGATCTCCGGAGGAGACGACTCCGACTCCGGAACCCCCGAAGCCGGAGCCGAAACCCGAAGAGAAAAAGGAAGCGATGGGCTTCCTGTTCACGGCAGAGAGGGCCGCGAACGAACGAGCAAGGATGGCTGCATGGACATCGGGGAACACCAACTCCCCGATGCACCGAAAGCCAGAGTTCAAACGTCCGCTGCCCCCTCACTCCCGCCATCATCCCTACGCCCACGCAAAACATGCGAAGTCGAGGCACAGGGGTGAAACTAGCCGGAGCAACTACCTGGCCCGAGCAAACGCCCGTAGGGAATCCTACGAGTGCGTCGGGGCCGCGGTGGGCAGTGCTCTGGCCAAATGGGAGGCCGATCAAAAACGTAAGTAAACCCGCACGTCCCCCAGGCCTTGCGCAATTTTGGTCGTTTTTGTGGCGCAAAAACTGGGGGGGAGTAGCTGTGGGGACTCATCGGTATGAGGTGTAGGGGCTCGGACCCCCGACAACAGTCACCGCCCCATAGGGCAGGCAACTTATCGTCCTTGCGACGTTAAACGAACACACAAAATTACGTTCGATCGTAATTACCTGCGAATACGTGCAGATAATATACGAGTACGAATCGTGACGTCATCCATCAATCAATGTCACGATTCGTACACGAACCGGCCAGCCGCCACCTACGATAGTAGGGGATGATGCGACCTGGCCGTACTTAAACTACGTACGTGTGTTTGTGTGCACCAGCCAAAACCGGTATAAAAACTCTCAGAACCGGCTCTAAAATCGCCAGTGTTCGGTTTGGTTTTGGCTTGCCCATACTTTCGTATGAAGTGGCTGAACACGCTTAAATTCTGTAGAATTTCCTTCTGGTGAGAATATCTCTCACGACAAGGTATTCCACAACCGACAAAATTTAATGAAAATTATGTGGTTTACATCTAATTTTTCCTGTATTCTTTTCTGCTTTTTTTTTTTTTTTTTTTTTTTTTTTTTTAATTTTGCTTTGACTCCGTGGTCATTGTACCCAGCATCTTGTGGACATATTCGACGTCGAATTATGGGAAGGGATGGTGGGGATCCGATTGTCAGTGGTGTATCCTCACGAATTTTTCAATCAGATACTGGATCACCAACAAAACCAAAACGAATATACCACAATATTGGTTCGGTCATAATATGACTGGCTGTCGGTCTCTAACTTACAAATCTTCGATTGCAAATCGGAGTACATAACCACCATGTAACACAGACCACAATTTTTCTACTTTTCTATTTTTCTTTCTTTGCTCTGTTATAATGAGATTTTATCATAAATATTTCATGCAAAATTTTTAATCGGAAATTTCATCGATTGCACATCATATTTAGAGACTTACTGCTTTTGATTTGTGGCTTAATTCGATGAATGAGAAACACTTTTTAGAACGTTTTTTTACATGATCACGTAGGAATGATATTAGTCTTAGAGACACTTGAAGATTCGTTTCTATTGTGTTTTTTTCAATTAATGTGCCTAAACATAGTTGATTTTTATTGTGTGGTGGAGGCCCAGTCGCACTGATTTCTGGGTACTGAATTATTCAGCATAGTTTCAGAAAGTTGTATATTTGTAGTATCTTGGAGCTTTAAGATTTCATTCAGCTACAAGATTTAGCCTACCTATATTTCTCTGAAATCCAAACGAATAGGCTTCTTGGTATAATACCTATTTTTCTAGTATAAATTTTGGAAGTACTGCTTTAAATTGGATTTCTCTTTGAAAAATGATCTGCTTTACTTTTTGGTGTAGTCCTGTTGTTTGTTAAAGTATAAAAGAATGTAATAGGCTTCAAACTGTCGGCTTGTGTTGTCTTGAGTCCACGAAATGCTAGCTTGTCAATATTGGTCTGGACAACCTATTGGGTTTCGGCTATATACGAGCCTTCATTCGTCATTCAAACTAGTCACTCATCAGGCCTGACATCTGTGTAACCACCTAGTGTGGTGCATGATTTTTCATATTTTAATTTTTTTCAAAAAAATGAATGACTGAAGTGGATCTCTTTGTAACGGAAGCCTTAGCATAACGAAGGCAAACCATACCAACTAAGTACAAAAAGTTTATCGATTATGTGTGGAAGCCAAGATTTTTGGTTTTCAACGGTAATTATCGATGTATGTTGCCGCGGCTTATTTTTTCACGTATAAGCCTTTAGAAATTTCAATTGATCGCCTTTGAAAAGGTGATATGTCTGCAAACGTGCCTCCTCACGATGTGTCCTCTTTTCAGTGCTGCAAACTCGTCTTGTCACTGCAGATCGTAACTAATTACTTGGTTTCCCTGTTGCAGAATGGATACGAAAGACAAATGCGAGAAAATAATCCAGGCTTTAAACGGCACGACCATTAACGGCGCAAAGGATCCGTTACTAATAAAATTTGCCGACGGCGGCCCTAAAAAACGCTTACATAAAACAGATGTAAGTGTGTGGCGCGAACTCGAAGTATTTATAAATAATTTGGTAATCGATTAATTTTAGCCAACACTATAATTTAATGATGAAAGCGTCGTTCTTTCTTATCGCGTATTTTAATTTTTCATATTTTTAGTATGGTTGATGCCGAGATTTTGGCCCTTTTTTCTTCTCTCATTCTTGCATCCCTCTTTTAGCGTTCAAAATTGGTGTGCTTCAATAAAAATTTTCGTTTTTTGTTCCCTTACAGGGTAGCCACCTTTATGATCCTAGCAGTTATCAACAAAATGGATTAGCTACCACGCCTATACTTCCAGCATCCGCCATCACTCCTTATACCCGTCATTACAGCGCAACCCAACCAATTGCTGGCTACTCAGTACCAACGCAATGGGTTCCACAATATATCGTGCAGCCTGCACCTCATATGACACAAATGGATGTAAGTATATATAGCCTACAACTACCACGTATTACGTTCGCAATAGGTTAATTAAAAGTTTCCAACTCACCGGCTTGCCCCCTTCTGAAACCGCCCTTCCTAACTAATTTTTTCAGTTTCCACAAACTATCGACCGGTCTATCTCTGTTGCTCATTTCAACCATTCCTCATCTCACTTTATCCTACGTAGATAGTTGATGTACGAGTACCTATTATGTATTATGCTCCACTTCTCTAATTATCTACTTCGTTACATTCCATTGGCTCTCATTTTCCTATGCAATTTTGCGCAGTAAAGCTGTCTAGTCAAGTACTTTATAATAATAAAAAATTGACGTTTATTTAAAGAAAATCGACGCTCATATGTAGAAATTAAGGCTTCCAAATTACAACACTGTCTACAGACTACTAAGACTAATCTTCTTTCGCAGTGGCGACCCTGCGAAAGAAGTGCGAAGCATTATGACGTGTATACCAACTCTTTCTGCTTATCTGATGAAAATTCCGCGGCTTCAAGTGGTGTTTTTTCACATTTTGTAGAAGAAACTATGAACCATATTCGCATTTTGCGTCACAGTTATTAATACCTTGAAAAATGATTGATTCTGAATCTTAACAAAGAAGAATATTTCTGGTACCTAATGATAATCATGCAGTTTTTATCCTAGAGGAATGATCTATCAGATTGTAGATCCTGAAGAAAAGCCTAGATACTAACTTTGAATGATATGTGGAGAGCTTAAGAACTTTGTAGAAACACAGGAACCGAAAGAACTCTACGGGTGCTTCATTTTAATACTTGTCTTTATACTACTATCAAGGATGTATATAGATTCGACGTAAGCAGTGGTCCACAAGTTCTTGGTGGTCTTTTATGATTGCCAACTCGCAACATAAAATCACCAAAACTGATAAAAATAAGTAATTTTTAGTGGTCAAGCCTTTTTCTTAGCTAAGGGGTTTCAGACCCGCAGGACCCCCTTAATTGCGCCCTTGAGTCCAGTATTTTCATTCATAATTTTTTGTTGGAAAAAAAAAACAAAAAAAAACGAACCAACCTAGAATTATGCTAAAGCATCTTAATAGTCCTGATCTCTCTCCCAATTCAGTGAATGTCTACGTAGTATCTATTTCAACTAAGAGACAAAAGTTGCACATAATTATACTGGTGAGTTCTAGAAAATAGTTATGTTAAAATGGTTGGAAAGGTCGAATAAATATATATAAGGCAGTGTTGCGTGACATCACAACTGAAAGTTTTATCTCTCTGGTTGGCTAAAACACATGAAAAGTATAGTGAATATTAAAATTTTTGGTAATAATTATCTTAAAACAAGTAATAGCTACTTAATCGAAATAAATTAAATTTTAGAGGAGGCTTCAAGGAATTAAATAAGCCAAAGATCAATAAATTTAAGCCTTTAGAAGCCAAAATAATTGAAAAACAACACAAAATTTTGCTTCAAATTGATGTTTTTAAACAGCATTATTAGTTGTCTTCAGGATTAAGTGCTCTGATAAGATCAAATTAAATCATTTTCTCAGCTTCTGAGAACTCAAATTTCTTGTTCTTTGGCTTATTTTATTCCTTGAAGATTCCTCTATAATTTCATTTATAACGAACAAATACCTATCCCTTGTTTTAAGACAATTAAGATCAAAAATTCCTATATTTACATACTTTTCACAAATATCTCCACCCAGTGAGATTACTGATGAGAATTGTGATGTCAATGACATTGTCTTATAGCAATGGATGGATGATGTTTGGTGAGGGAATAATATGTATTTTTTTTTTCTTCGGTAAATTTCAAGCATAATCACTATGTGGAATACCTTGTTATGAAAAGATATTCTCACCAGAAGGTAATCTACAGATTTTGCATGTTCTGCCACTTCATATGTAAATATACGGGTAAGCCAAAACCTGGGCAAACACTGGTGATTTTAAAGCTGGTTCGGACAGTTTGTATACGGGTTTAATTACATGCACACAGACACACATACGTAGTAATTATGTATGTTCATGTGAGCAGGTCGGTGCGTCATTTCTTGTATTGATAAGAAATGGCAGACTGGTTCATATATAGAATGCAACATCATCTTCATTGTTGAGATTGGTCACAGTTTGGTACTTGTACATTATTTGCATGTATGTGCAAGTAATTACGATCGAATGTAATTCATGCAATGTGTTTAACATCATAGAGACAAATATCTACCAGCCTTTTGGCAGCAACTGTTGTCAAGGAGTCAGCTCTGTCACCTTATATAAGTAAAGTCCCCACACACTGATTCTACCTTTTTTTTTTTTTTTTTTTTTTTTTTTTTTCCAAATAAACGAGGCAAATTTCAAACATATAATATTACTAGTCTTTCTTTTACAAAATTTGAACAAAACCATCTGCAGCTTTCAAATTTTCATAAATTAAATATGTAAAAAAAGTTGGTGTAGGTGTCTCTAGTGCTGGGTAGTTCTCTGCGCAATGTTGGCCCTTCATGAGAAGACTAGTTTGAGTAGTTTCTGAACAATCATCGTCATTTTTCGCATTGCCTCTGTCAGTATTGATTTTATGACGAAAATAGCGCAATGAAAGAATGATGAGTGCAGCGGCGGATTTATGGGTCAGCAAACGGATGTTAGATGATTGAGCCAGTGGTCAAAAGGGACCCTAAAGCAAAATACAATACATTTATAGGCCTTTATGTTGATAGGTTCATGAAAAATCTGTTGAAAATAGTCTATTATTTGTGATACAAGTGATTAAAGTATGTGATTTTGATCCGAGTGTAAGGTTTAAAGCTCGGGCTGAAGCCAAGTGATGCAAATCACACGAGTATCAATCACCTACTGTATACAGATGTGTCATACACTATTTTTTTCAAAACCCTATCTCCCTAAAAAAACAGATTAATAAATATTTTGGCAATTGGGAAACATATAAGCATAAATTATCCCCTATTTTTCAACCAAGACTCGTTGCATAGTGGTTATGGAGCTGGCTCACGAGCATAAATTTCGGAGGTTCAAATGTCCACAGTGGGAAAACCTTCACGAAAAAAAAAAGAAAAAAATTTTCAATAAAATAACGAGGAAGGGGCTATGTGCAGTAAGTAGGACCAGTGTATAAAATGACGTATGCCACCCAAGACGATGTATAAGGTAAAGACCGATGTATAAAGCAAAATGGTTCTAAAATCGTCTGATTTATTCATCGTCAAGGTGCGTATGAAAATGTAATTTATCAACAGGTGTTGCAAAAAAATAATTTGAAAAAAAATTTATTTAAAATAGATACTTATAGAATTTGATGTCTTTTCTTGAATTTGCTGACTAGGCATATCTTCTTGAATCTGCCACTGGTTCAGCTTTTAATTTTCTCTAAAGAAATTTCTCATTCTTGTTTCTCCTACCTACATATTACATATTCTATCGAATTCTCAAAAAATGATGTTAGAAATTACCCCTTTTTGTCATCACCAGACTTGCTGTGTCCATACCAATAGTTAGCTATAACAATACGTTATAGGAATATGTTACAAGAAGTCGTATTTTTCACGCTCATGTTTTAGGCGTTCGCTACATTTCACGTGAATACTAATAACAACTATTTTCTCGGAAAATTCAGTGCAAAATATATTTTTACGGAGCTATTTTTTACGATGCTATTAATATCTGATCGATATGTAGGTATAAGCGGAAAATTAATTTGAGGGCATATTTTCTGTATTTGTCACTTTGGTAAGAGCTCAGGAAAGAAGTGTGGCATTTTATTACAAGTATTAAAATGCCATACTCGTATGTTATTTTTCCAGCAATTTATGAACATAAAAATTCCAAAGAAATTTCGTCGAATAAAAATTCCCAAGTGTCTGGAGCTCTGGACTACAGTGTATACATATATTATAGGTATCACTATTATTATAATGTTCACATAAATCGTTCTTATCTTCTTTCTAATACAAACCTGGCCGAAAATTTTCAACTACATCGAATCAACATGGAATAGTGAATAGCTGTGACTCGTGTGTACAAAATACTACATTATGTTGAACCACATAATAGTATACTCTGTATATATAGACAATTCGTTTTGTTTTCTTTTTTTAAAACCTTTGTTCGGCTGTATATGTCTAACAGGTTCTGACCATTATTTTTTTTCTTTTTTTTGGTTAATATTGAATTTGTGCCACATTATGGGTCTGCTGTGCTTCTTGGAATTAATTTGCTCTTTTGCCAGTCTGATGGGGTTTCTTAATTCAAAGATGTGCCTATCTCAGTATTTGGTGAATGAGTATATCGATAAATAAATCAACGTAGAATGAGACAGCAGTAGTTGTCTTCTTCGTCGAATATTATTTTGCTATTTTATTCCGTTCTTTGAAAAGTACGTAGAGGAAAGAAAGTGAACAGCAGAGAGCGGAGGCGTTTTCACGAATTTCAGAGTTTTCAAAGCTCACTTCTATGCTGCATTTCTCAATTTGAGCTTAAAACTTACGTTTCGTTCTACAACTAGTGAAGTGTGTTGAAGTTCAATGTGAAGTCGATGTATTATGCATCGTAACATGTAGAGCACACCCTTGTCCAGAGAACGAATTATTAGTGCAGAATAAGTGATGTGAAAACCTATAGGTGTGCTTCTTTGGAATTTGTCTGTATGGCTCTGTGCTATTCCTGTGCCGATGCCAATGTACGATGAGTCGATTGAGTACAAATGATTTTGTTATCGAACCATATAGATTTGACCTGTGAGGTCGTATAAGTGGCAAATAGTCGGTGATAATTTATTTCACTTTTTGCAGTGTGTATGTCTGCTTAATCCGCAGCCTACGCAAGCAATAATCGACAGTGCGGCAATGGGTGAAAGACGTGAAGATACGAATCGATTTTGAATTTTGGCTGTTGTTTGTTGAATAAGTTGGATTCGAGTTGTATGAAGTGGGTAGCTTGGTGTAGAATTTTTTCGCGGCCATAGTCTGTGTACTTGAAGAATGGGTGCAAAGTAATTTTTTTGACGAAGTCCTTCGTAATACTTGCAATCATGAGCATTGTTGCCGCATGTAAGTATTTCAAAGTTGAGGCGGCGACGTGGTAGGTGTGCAGATAAGGAGTTCAGAGTTGTTATTATTAGCAGTTTTTATTGGCGCCTGCAGGTGAAGTTGAAAACGACTTTATGAGTCAACAAAGACCGTATGTTTTTGAATAGTGTAGGATGTTCTTCGTGATGGACTTACGTTTCACTGACTATACAGACGATTTTATCTGATGTGATACTATTGGCTAGATTTTGGAACTCCAAGATTTGTTGTCGTTTCGGCTATTGCCAAGTAAATTGGGAATTTCTTGTGATTTTTTGTGTTTGATATAATATAGTGTCAGAAATTACTCCACGTCAAACGAGAAAATTCATATTTTTACTTTTGAGTTCGCGCCTTTGTTTTAGTGCTAGAAAGCATTGACCCCCAAAATTACGAAGAATACTCTGGAGTTTGAAACGGGAAGAGGATCGATTACTTCGGAAAAATTCAGTTTAGCCTTTGGATAATCTGCTTTCCTCCTCATTAGTCCCCATCTCCAGTTGGTGCGGTCTCCAAAAATTGTATCTCGACTGGTTAAATCGTATTTAGTTTGGAGACGATCTTTAGGCCATTGATATTAAAATATATTTTTCTATATAATTCATTTTATTTTTTAATTTTTTGATTTTTATTTTAATTTTTTTGAAAAATAAAAGTCGTCCCACCGTTTGATTGTAGTTTCAAATTTATTCCGAAAATTTCGCTAAAATTGACGTATAGCTCGCATCGTTTTCCACATAACGATATCGTTATTCAGCTCTCTTCCGTAACTACTATATTATTTTGCTATGTAGTTACCCAATTCTTTGAAGAGAACTACTATACCTACGGTTTCGTAATTTTTGGCTATAATTTATAATATCTTTGCTATTTTGTTTTTAAAATTTTCTAAAATCTTATAGCAAATCTCTGTACGTTGATCACGTATTAGTAGTCGTTAAAATTAATGAAAATAATTTTTTCTTGTCTGAAATTTCGTTTGAAATGACTGAGAACATAACGGCTGCTAATTCTCCTTCCTCAGTTTTCTTATCGATGCCAAAAAAAAAAAGACGTTGATAGGTAAATTCAGTCACCTAACTCTTCAAAACAAAAATAAAAGTGTCATGTTTTTTATTCGTTTTAAATTTTATTTCTGCCCAATTAGTGAATCAGTTTGCGAAATTTGTTTATAAGGGAGCGAAAACCCTATTGGCTTTCCAGAAGTTCAAAGTTGGGAGTTTCTTAAAATTTTCGAAGTATCTTTAATGTTGTTAAAACTTTTTGTCTTTTGAAGTACTAGTTTTTAATTTTTTATTCATCTTTTCAGTAGATTACCCTCTATAGAATCCCAACAATTTCCAATTTCACTTTTTCCCTTTTGATGGATACGTTGTTTTGTGTTGTCGATTTGAAAATTTGGATCAAGCTTAAGTCTATAATTTAATCTCGGTTCAGCCCTCTAGATTTTTTCTTGCAATATGTAAAGCATTTAAAGAAAAAGAATTTTCAATTTTTGTTGGTGCACGTCCATCCTCATGTCTTGAAATGCTGAGTTCTAAAATTATACTTCGGTTTTTTAATCAGATTTACAATTTTTCACCTCGTCACCTGAAAATGATAGGCTAATTTTTCTTTGCATTTGTAGTATATTTTGTTAGAATTCTCCATTCTTTGAATACTGAATGCAACGAGTGATTGAAAGTAACAAAATTCAGACGATTGTTGACTTATGTTTATGTTGTAAGATTTAGCATTAAACTATGTGTGAGTGAGGAAATTCGAATAATGCTGTAGACTTATGCAACAGTTCAGTGACCAAAAACTTGAGTCTTATGAGAAAGGGTTAATTGTTTTGTTGATGTCTGTTTCTTGGATTTTATTCGTGAAACTAGAGGTTTTGAAAGATCAAAAGTCGTCTCTTAAAGAGACAAGAGAAATTTATTTCGGTAAAATATTTCTTGATAAATAATTTAAGTTGAATTTCTGCGAAGGTAACACTGGTGTTTCTTTCAGTGCGTTTAAACCCCTTCCCCCGCTTCTCGAGAAATAAGAGTTTTGAGATATTTTGTTAGTTGTTACACCAGTAGGTGTTTTCATAAGATATGTATGCGAAAATATGACTCCAGATTTTAGAGAATTTATGCATTGAAAAGAAGTGACGTGAATTTGGGAATTCAGCCTTTAAAAATATAAATGTATCAATTCGATGACGATAGATTTAGTTATTTTGTATTTGATTAGGTACCGTTTTAATAATGTCGATGTTTCTTTCGTCCTCGGTTTCATTTATTTTATTTGATGTCGAGGATTATATTTTTCATCGCTTGAACTACCTACGAAATTAATTTTTTGTCATAAATACCTAATCCTTCGTAATTTTTTTGACTTGAGTAATTTTGCTGTGCGTATATTTACCTACTTTCCGCGTAAATTACTGCAGTTGTTTTGTTACAAAATTTTTCAAAAGAAGTCTGCTACCTTGGTATCTAATCGTTTAAAAGATTTATGGAGATACTTTTATTCTTTGTGGATTAAAGTAGACGAAACTTCACAACGTCCTCACTTTTTTCCAGCAACGGTCGCAAAGAAATCATAAAATTTTCAATTTCGTTTTGTTTCTGTTACTTTTGCAATTTTCAGAACAATAACGATTGATTATAGCACGTTGATGTTGAAGCACGTTATTCAACCGTGAAAAAAAAAAAAATTGTATCGCACTAATAAAATATCTTGAAAATTTCACTATAGATGCAAAAATTTCGTTTTCGTGCCTGTGCTGGTAGAATTAATTCAGTTTTGGTAAATTGAATCAGTTAATAATATGTTGAACTAGCGATTTTTTGTCCTAATTTGTGCAATTTGTACAATTTGTGCAATTTGTGCTGTGGTTCAAAATCAATTACATTCTTTCCTTTGGTTTAGTACTAAATATCTTCAGAAAATTTACACGAATTATTTTTGTGAGAACAAGGACTTTGTTTTCCGCTCACGTTTCTCATTTCTGTACGTCAAAAATTTTCTCGTAAATTACAGTAAAAATTTTACACGAAGTCAGATTTGATCCTTATTTGCTGGCCTTATCTGTTTGATATTCAAATTTTTGGTTTCTTAATTACAAACTATGGGTGAATATCTATGTACATATATATGGTTAGTTATACATAGGCAACGTACTGAACTAAAATGTATTTGCCGTATGAAATTTGTTGTATTTTTACAGTAATTTCTACTTTCAAACGATGGTTATCTGTAGTTCATTTGTTGTTCGAATGTACATTTAGCGTATAGACTATTTTAACGTTGCAAAATGTAATTTCGTGTTCTTATTAGTGATAAATTTGTTTTCCTCATGCACAAAACGAACATTTTCCTTTTATTTATACGCCTTTTTTTTTTTGTTTCTTCCCTTTCTTTTTTTCTTCAGGTGGTTCCACAAACAGATCCAAATGCCGTTACTTATAGTTCAATGATTCCACAATTAGCTGCTCACGTTTCCGCGATACAACTCGGTACCCCCGGATCTGTAAGTGCTTCGGATTTTGCTCTTAATGTAATTCAACTTTTCAATTTACCTAATTATCTATTTACAAACGTTCGTTTTATTCGGGCAAATGGGTTTTTGGAATCATTATAGTTATATGTCGGTAGAAAAAATCCGTTTTAGAATTTCTGGAATTACGATGAAGAAAGGAGCCTTTTCAAATTCCCGATTGAAACATTCATAGCTATAGTTAAAGAGAAAATGAACGTATTATGAATTAAATCGTGGAATTCAGCTGTAAGTTGGGATACTTTGAGGCAATATTTCTTCAGAAAGTTACAAAATTGTGTAACAAAAATTTCATATCAAAATTTGAGCTTTGAAGTTTACAAACTGTATAATTATATAAATGAGCAAAACAGGATATAAATTACCAGGTGGATCGTTCTCATATATACATGACCGCATAGATTGATAATGCACAAAGTATCGAATATGACTTCCCACACCAAGTACTCATCTTGAGTGGTCCAAGTTTATTGTTATTTTTCATTAACATTTTTAACGCCGAGTTCTGAGTGTTCTTTCACCATGTAATTTTTTTTTAAATTCAAAAATTGGGAGTTTTTGTCTTTGTACGTATATTGTAGAGATGAGTGAAAAAACCTTCTAATACATTTCTCTTTTAAATTCATCAGTAATTGTCCTGTGCCTACCACGAGGATTTGAAGGATTCCTTCTCGTGAGCAAGAGCAGAAACTAGATCAAGATCTTCAGTCGAGTCTTTGTCTTAGTCTCGGTCATGTTTACACGATTTGTATCATAATTGATGGCTAAATTTAACATACTGTTGATGTACCTACTAAAATTTAAGATAATATCAGATTACCACAAAAACCTGTGAATGTTCGAATGGGGAGCCAGAAAAAAATTCAATACCAAATATTGCAAACTCCCTTGAGTAACAGCAAGATTATAAACATTTTATAGTTTGTTTGTCCTCATATTTTTCTTAAGCTTTCAATTGTATTGTCTATGATTAGGTTGACGAAGCGTTTCACTAAATTAACAGATTTGTTATAAGTTTTGATTTTAGAATATTTTGGAATTGCATGACGCAAAAAAAAAAATGAGTTGAAAAATACCTTCATAATCACAAATTTTGATTGATATTCCATTTTTCCTCGTGATTCAGTAATTTAGATGCATGTAGTGAATCAATAACCATTTCAGTGGAAGTAGTTCCTAAAAATGACTTCACCATTTATACGTATGATGATCGTGACTGCACATGCATTTAAAGTGACTGATAACCTTAGTTGTGAATTTGTGATTGAAACTATGTTAATAAGTCTGGAAAATAATTTGCCTAGGATTTCATTTAATGGATAAGGAAATTTTTTAATCAGTTTTCTTTCATTTGCCAGCCCAAATCGTTTTTTATACTCGTTTTTTGAACTATAATACCCAATCGATATTTTGCAAACTGTGCACAATGGTTCCACGAAAGTCGTTCAACATTGCGTGTTTTTTTCAGCTTATTTATTACTTAGCTATCCCTTATTTTGTCGAGCAGTATAATTTTTACGCCTGTAATAAGACACTGTCTGCATGTCGTGGAGATTAGTTTCAGATTGTGAAAAATATTTTTCTTTATTTCGTAGTTGTTTAATTTTTCGGTCTCTTCCTCTCCACCACCTTGTAAGTTTTTATTTTTCACACCAGACTGTAGATAAATGCTCTGAAATGCTGTGCTGAGTAAAAACAGCGGCCGATATAAAGTCTTTTAATGACAACTTATCAACAAGAGCGAATTTTAAGATTGAATGCGTCATTGATTATTTTTTTTTTTTCATACCGAATGGCATATTATTTGCGAATGGTAAAAGTCATTAGCGTAGACATTAAAAAAAAAAAACAAAAAAAAACTTTTACATGCTTTCATTTTTGAGACCTTGCGTAACTCGAATAATTTAGTGGTTCTGTAACTACTCGTTATTTTAATTGACTTGCATAATAGCAATTCTGGAACCGGGGATCGCACACAAAATATTATTTATAAAAGAATAGGTACAAATTTTGTTTGATTTGTTATAAAAAATTAAAAAAAAATTAAAATGCTTGAAATTTTTGCATTCTGCTGATCCATTTCTTAAGAGTCAAAATGATAAAACCCATTTATATTTTGTGAAGTGATCTACGTAGACTACAATGGGGCGAAGAGGACGATTTCCCTCTTCGTTCCTGAAAATAAAGAGAAAAATTCAACGAGAGACTTTTTTTCTTCTTTGGCATCGCCCAGCTGTCCTCTAAAATCCGGATTTTCTCTTACCTAATTCAAATTTGCCCCCTCCATTCAAAAAGTTGTATCCGCCTATGAGCATCTAGTGTTGCATCATAGTTGAGTGATAAAGAAAATGCAGTCACAGATTCTCTATCTGGTTTTGTTTGGAGCATGGTTTGTTTGAAATGCAATCGTGTCTCTCCATGATCGTCTTTTTTTTTCAATTTCTACTAAATGAAAAATATGTGTACGACCCTGTACAACTCAATATTAAGTTCTAAAGGAGCTCAATATATAATAGATATATTTAATAATAACAATAGGCTCTATAGGTACCAAATATGGCTTCGGGTTTTATTTATTTTTTGGCAATCGTCTCATTTGACTGTTCTACATTTGGCTGATTTTGTTTTGATGGGTTTATGTCATTCAAGCCATTACAATTGGAGAAAGCTATAATGTGAAACAAGGAATAGCATAGTTAGAATTAAGGAAAATAATGAGTACTGGATCATTGGAGGCTAAAAGTAGCAGACTGTACATGTATCAATATATAATATGTCAATACATAGCCTACTATAAAACTAAAAATAAATATTGATTTTTTTTTCCTTCTCTCTTACCTCACTTGCATCGTCTACTACAATAATACCTAACCTATCGAATTACCAAAATAAAAATTATATATATCTGATATTGCCGTGCACCCGATAACCGAGAGTGATGGAGAAAGAGAGGAATGTGTTACTAAATTTATGTTGACATTTTGCCTCTTATCGATAACTATTTTTTCGCTTTTTTGTTTGCACGAACGAATTGCATCAATGTGAATTTCAAATAAGGTTTGCTGCATTCTCTTTTATGTTTTCTCGAATTGTATAATTTATTTATTCTATATACGGCGAAATTGCCGTTGATGGGTGAAAAAAAAAAATTTTTTTTAGAATTTGAAAACATTTTAAAATGCATTTGAAAATTAGCTAACGTTTTAGTCGATGAAAAACAAAACACATTTGTGTTGGTACTTTGTTTAAATTTCTTTATGTGATACTTATTTCTATCGACTGAAGTTTTTAAATTAAGGTCCAAATTGCAGGCTCACAATTTGTTCAACATGTCTGTTGAACAATGTTCGTTTTTTTCTTTTTTTTTGTTAGCAATGACCTTGAGATAAATTTAACCGTTTTAGCGAATCGTGGGAAGCTATTCTGTGAAAATTACAGAAATTTTCTTCAAATGTTTTACAGTGTGGGTATTTCTCTGAGAATTATTCATGAAACATTGATTATTCAAATTCACCTGCTGAAATATATTTTTGAAGTATTTTACTTTACCCTTGAAATAATAGACCATTCTTAAATCCTAAAATTGTATATTTTATACTAGCAAAAGCCAATTCTGTGTTTTTTTAGAAAGTCTAATTCTTTCATTTTTCGTACTTCTTTTTTTTTTTGTATTAATCAAAGCAAAAGGGAGAAATTTTAGTTTATCTCCATTAAGAAATTTCAACATGATTCTAAAGCCTTTGCGTCAGAATTATTTTCACTTCACATTATATTGCAAAATAAAAAAGAAAGAAAGAGTTTGATTTCTATTTAAAAGTTTATCTTCTAGTTCCAGATGATGTTTTTAGCTTGGATCACACAATATAACAAAATAGATTAATAACTTACTTTAAATATAATTCTGTTGCACTGAAAATTCATGATCATACATGAGTAGAAAAGTGTATAGATAGTTCCATCTTAAGGATGCGGGTCCTCATCTTCTCTGATGTTTTTTCTGACCTATTTCTCCTGTCAAAACTCCACTTCCACCAACCACAAAGATATTATTTTTAGATATCAAGCTTTTTTTTTTTCGACTGTAGGCAGAGCGGTACAGATCTCCTAGGCATCACCCTTATTTACGCCCTTGTGTGTAAAACGCTGATTATAGAACAGTGAAAAAATTTTCAAATATGTTATTTCAAACTAGTCGTTTGTTGTGGAGAGGGTTGTTGAGCTTCTTCTTCGCCCTCCCATTTTCTTTGCGGTCCGTCCCTCATTCGCGTTATATTCCTATAAAATTTATGAAATATGTTTTCTAGGGTTGAAAACTTATTGGACTGAAAAATTTGTCCAAGTATTTTGTGGAAGGGTTATATCCTAGTTTTTGAACTCAAGCTTCTTAAAAAGTATGGCGTGCTTCTTATGTTAGCTATAAAACTTCTCCTTCAATTAAAGCAGTATCCTTTTCAGGCGTTTTTCGCGGTTGTCCAGACTGAAATCTTTGTTATGAAAATTTATATAATAATTATAATTCATCATCAACTTGAAGATTAATCTTGAAAATTGTATAAATATTAATATTCGTTCGTTCTTTGCGTTGTTTTACAGTATATCGCGGCTAGTCCTCATCCCAACACATATCCGTATTGTGCTGCAGCTCCAAGTATCATTCATACCGTTCCAATTGCCCCCTCAGAAGAACACCCACCAAATGCTGTTTCGCCGGATGATTATCAACCTTATCCTCTCAAGTAATACGATAATATATTTAGGTCGAGTTTTACTGGAAGTAAATTGGAGATTGTGGGGGGAGAGTGATTTGGTCGCCAAAATGCAGCATAGTACTTCATTTCTGAGGCTAGATTCTGATTTCTTGCCAGTGTGAGTAGAAGGGGGTATTCGTTCCATTGGAGGAAGACTGTCACTGGTCAGAAAATTCTCGTATTCGTTTTATTGTATCAGTCATTTCTCTCTAATGTTGAAGTTTTATTTTCGCTTAAAAGGTAATTAGATTCATAAAAAGGAGCTGATCGTTCTCCAGAATGCACTTCCGTTCACATTCGATCGTGTCCGTTATTATATGAAATTCATAGATTTTTCCGTGGAAGATGCATTATCGAAGTGGTTTCTATGAATAATACTGGAAGCGAGAATTTTTCCTTCCAACTATTATCATTCGAAAATGACAGCAACTACGGCTCCTTTTTCGTTAGAACTCCTGCATTAGTCAATGCTCTATTAGATATTTTTATTCGACATAATTGGCACCAGTGTTTTTTTTTCGTAAATGGGTGCGAAAGAACCTTCAATGGTGTAAGTCACGCCCCCACTCCGCGTGCTGCGGTGATTATTATTGATTTTATCGCAAAATTGACTCGGTATGAAAATATATAGTGTGTAATTTTTTATAAAAACAAGTTGCATCAATTTTCACGTACGATGCACAGCACAGCACAGTTATAAAATAAAAACGAATATTACTGCCTTTTTATCTTGGAAATTTGCTGCAACTAATATTGGGAAGACAAAATTTGACAGGTGTGACTTTCATCAACACCTTCACCCTCCCATTCATTAATAAGAAAATTATGTCCCTAATTTGTCGAAAAACATCAGTTTTTGTGCTAAAAGTGCCACAGTCACGTGTCACTTTAGAAAACTGTTATTCGCATAGAGCTCCATTTCGTAGTTACTTAAATATGAAATAGGTAATCGTTTATTTGCCTAGGAGAATTTGGTGAATAATGAGGGTATAAACGAATTGATCTCTATATATTAAGGTTTTATTGTTGAAATCCTGCTTCCCCGCAAAGGAGAAAATGTATGACTTATTTTTAATTTTTTAAATTTTTTTCGAAAATAATTGGAGTTACTAGGAAAATAGCTCAGTTAAAAAAATGTTTTCTGTAGTATAATCTTCCGCAATAAAGGTTCGGACAAAAATTAAACTTTGCGTCATAGTTGAGGTAATGGAGGCCCATAAAAAGTTGTGTATGTTCTATGAGTGTTTTTAATGGAAATATGAAATTTGAAAATACGAGTACATATATATATATATATATATATATATATAGTAACCCAGCAGATCTAACTTTTGCGGGATGGTAGCACTTTAACCGTGTAACTGAGGTAAATTTAGTTCGGAACATTTTTTGTAGAAAATTTTGCAGAGAATATTTTTTTTACCGAACTATTTTCCTCGTAACTCAAACTATTTTTGAATAAAATGAGAAAAGCCAAAAACAGTCGCACATTACGCCCCTTTGTGGATGAAGCAAGCGCGGTTGACCTAGGTACTTTTCACCGCATCGATAGAGGAACGCCACCAACACATTGCAGCTTTAAAACCTTTTATAGAAATTAATTCCTTTATAAATTTATTTTAATTTTTTTGAACTATTTGAAGTACTTACGTTGACGATTCACTGTTAAGTCTTTTTAAAATTAAAATATTCAAGTTTTCTCGTTTATTACTAAAAGAAGCTGATCAAGGATAAATTTTTAGTGGACCTTGATGAAAAGATGGCCTCGCACCTTATTGTATGTAGATTGAAAACGTTTTCATGTATAAATACGTTTTGGAAATGCAAATATTATTATTCGCGCAATTTTCATCCATGATGTAGATTTTCTGGACAGGTCGCCGATTCAAGTTGAAAAAACTAGAAAATTTCTTTAATTTCTTTTTTAAATAAATTCTCATGTTCATGTTCGTCATATAAGTAGGTACTGTATATTTGCCGTAGGCCTATCTGGAAAGTTTACATACACAGTATAAGCACTGGAGAGGAAACGATGGAGAAGCAACGTTTTGGCGTATAATGAATAATTCATTGAAAAATTATAAAACCGAGTACCTGCTACAACGTCAATAGGTCGATAAAAATATGAAAAACTATTCGTAAAAAATTTATTTTAATTTTTATTACGCCGAAAGCTATTACTCCAGGAATGCATTAATGCGTGCGAAAACTGTGTTCAAAGTTTTTTTTTCTTTCCTTTCGTTTTTACTCTCTCTCTCTCTCTCTCTCTCTCTCTCTCTCTCTCTCTTTTTCGGTCCTTATTAAAGAATATAATGAATTTATTACGATCCAGCGATGTGATACCATAATTTAGGTAGGTAGTTTAAAAACTGAGACGTTGTGGCTCTTTTTTGGCGACGAAAAATTAACTCGTCGAAAAGAGAACTTCCTCTTTTTTGTATCAATTTAACAAATTAATCTTGAAAGATTTTCTAACCCCAAATGACGTCATGATGGGTATGATTGAAAAAAATATACGCGCTCCTGAGAAGCCATTTTCATGATATAAAATGATGCTGTTTTTTGTGGACATTAGGTACGTCTTTGTTGATTTTTTAGCTGGTTTTATGTTGACAAATTCGGTGTTTCCTTTCTTTTCAGGCAGAGGGTTGTTATCCAAAGGAATTTTTCGGTTTGATTTTTCGCGTCAGGGGTGACTTATATTTCCTTATTCAGAGTTATGCAGAATTTGACGACTGAAAAGTCTGACTAAAATGTATTCATGACTAGGTTAGTCGTGAGTCGATTACGTTTTTCTGTCGATTAGCTCAGATTTCCAGTCCATTTTTCAATTGAATCATTCCGTGTACCCCCGGTATCCTTAGAAAGCGGATTAAAGCCAACTTTTCATAATTTATAAGGTAGCCTATACGTTGTCGTACGTGTTTTTTTAGTGACTGAATTCAAATTTCTGGTTCAATTTTGGATTAAACTATTTTTTAGGCCCTAGAGGCCTCAAAAAGGATATTAAAACCAACTTCTTAATTATTGAGTGATCCACATTGTCGGACATGTTTTTTGAGGCGTTGAATTCAAATTTGTGTCCAGTTTTGAATTGAATCCCCCCCGGTGATGTCACAAAATAGGTCGGACAAATTATTCATGTTTTATCGACTTCCTAATAAAATTAAAAAAAAGAAAAAGTGGGTGTTTAAAATTGAAAAACCGCATTCATTTGTGAATTATCAAAAAATCGTTAATTATCTATTTGATTATTTTTCTATGATTTACATGTGAGGTTTATCTGAAAAAATTGTCTGATCATATTTTTGAAAATTAGCTTTAAATTTTCTATTACTTACGACTGAATTTTCGAACTGAGTATAGTCTGGAAAAGCGAGGCTGTTCTTTATAGGTTTTATTTCGTTTAAAAATATAATTCTCTCATCTTTTCTTAGTATAAGTATGTAGAGAAGAGAAGCATTTGGTGAGGTGGATTTTAATGGTACCTAATGTTTCAAATGTTTTAATCAATGCCATGCTACTTCAATTTGACTAGCGTCATATATCTAGTTTCTTTTATATATTTCTCACTTTCAATTTAATCATGAATACTTAATGATTGAGACGTAATTTAGTCATTCATGATGATAAATGACCGAATTGGTCGTTTTATTAATTTTTATTGCTATGCGACTAAATTAAAAATATTCCTAATTTTATTTTTCCAACGAGTATAATCAGGTCAAGACTGTAATTAATATTTTATCCCACTGTAAAATCACGTCAACAGTATAAGGCAATGTTGCGTGACGTCAGAACTGAAAGTTTTATCTCACTGGATGGCTAAAACGCATGAAAAGCATAGTGAATATTCGAATTTTTGGTCGTAATTATTTTAAAACGAATAATAGCTATTTATTCGCAATAAATTAAATTTTAGAGGAGGCTTCAACGAATAAAATAAACTGGAGATCAAGAAATTTGAGCTCTTGGAAGCCAAGAGAATCGAAAAAGAACCTGAAATTGTGTCTCAGATTGGTGTTTTTAAGTGGTATTATTAGTTGTCAGCAAGGTTAAGTATACTGATAAAATTGAATTGAATCATTTTCTCAGCTTCTAAGGATTCAAATTTCTTGTTCTTCGGTTTATTTTATTCCTTGAAACTTGCTTTATAATTTTATTTATGACGAACAAGTAGCTGTCTCTTGTTTTAAGACAATTAGTATCAAAAATTCCTATATTTCGATGTTTTTCAATGCTTTTCATTAATGTTTAGCTATAGCTACCCGGTGAGATTACTGATAAGAATTGTGACGTAAACGACATTACCTTTTACGAATCTTGCTTGAAATTGAGGGATCGATTTGTGAAACGACCATATAGTCGCAGTGCGAACAAATTTTGCAGAAAATGGAAAAATCGTTCTTGCATTTTTACCAACGAACCAACGTTGATTACCTAGGTGACTGTTTTCTTCCCCTTTTTAAAGATTCCATTTTTCCGCAAGATTAGCAGCGTTGATTTTTTGTTTCTCTCTATTTTCTTCGTGAAAACTCAATTTTGACAATGTCTTGCTATGATTATTTTTCTGAATGAGCCCTTCAATGTTGTTAACGTTGTATTGTTACGAAATAATTATGGTTCGAATTCTTCGTTTAAGATTGAACGTTTCTTGGTTTTTTCGAAATGATCTTCAAAAATTTTTGGTACTTACTGAGTTAATTAAGAAACTGAGAGGCTCATCAGCTATTTAGTATGAACCAAGTTTATTAATTAACCTTTTCTGAGTACCAGCTAGGTGTCATTTAGTATTGAACTATCTGTACTAGTATACTATAAGTGTAAAGTAATTAAATTTTAACTTCTTATCATGTTGTTGGTTTATTAGTTGATAGGTTTTTTTTTTTTGTTTTTTTGTTTTTTTTTTGGGGGGGGGGGCGTTTGATATTTATTAGGTTTCTACTTGTTTCCCAATTATTTCGTGACTAGATCTAAAAATATGTTTGTTGCTATAAAAATTATTGCCGTTTCTATTTGATTTTGTTTTGTTTTTCAATTTGAATTATGTTGTAATTATGTTACAGGTGGTGGTACCCAGATACACGCTACTACAACGGTATTCCCATGGACTTTATCAATAACGTAATGTAATTTTTTTCTCTATTTTTCTTCTCTTCAAATCTAATTTTTTCTCTTTCACCCGCGTTGAAATGCGAATAATGTTTAGCTACTTCTTTTTTTTCGCTGATAAGTTTGTTGTCTTTCTAGACTGATCGTTATTATTTATAAGTTTTTTTTTTTGTCGCTTCTATAGCCTAGATTTATGGAAACGTTTAGGAATGTTTTAACGAAAACGAAATGATTTTTTTGTAAGAAATTAATTTTAAGTACCGTAAATTAAATTAAGTAATGAAAAAAAGAAAAAAAAGGTTTAAATCGCGCTAATTTATTTCTTCTTGTCGTTCAATCAAATAATTTTCTTTCTCTTTTTTCTTTTATTTATTTTCGTCCATTGATATTTTGAATAATAATTAATATTGAAATTCACTAACACACATACACACAAAAAAAAACAACAAAATAATTAAAATGAAAATTTACCCATTTTTCGGACAATTTTCGTTCTCTTATTCTGTTTTTAATTTTTTTCTCTGTTTTTTAAAATGAATTATTTATTTTAAGTACGTGAATTTTATTTAAATTATATATGTTCGATTTTTTTTTTTTTTTTTTGATTCTTGTTTGGAGAGAACGCAAAGTCAGACTGTTCTTAAATTAATTGTATATGTAATTTTTTTTTCCTCGTATTTAGAAATGTTATCTGTGACTTGGTCCTTTTCTCTTTTGTTTTCCTTATGCAAAGGAAAAAGGACAAAATTTTTAGGAAAGGAAAAACAAATTTCTCAAATCGCTAGATCGTCTTAAACGATTTTATTCTGTTTCTCTTTTTTTTTCTTTTTTGTTAATTTTTTTTTGTCATGAACTCGTAATTTATAATTTTTCTTAATTTAAATGTGTTATCATTATTAAGATGATGTATAATATTTCAAGAAAGGAATGAAAATCGGATGAATAAAAAAAAAAGAAAAAAGAAAAAAAAGAGAAAGTCGTTTAACTCGATTTTTTGCGATTATTTTTAAGCCTATTTTAGAATAAGAAGAAAAAACGGAAATTTTCGTCGATAGGTATTTAATTTTCGTAATTTTTTTTCCCGAATGATTTTTAATGTTTCGCGAAAAAAAACGAACAAAAAACATGGACGTGCTTGAATTTTTTTTTTTAAGAGCTTGGCACGAACCTACGAACTCCAATTTTTACCCGTCTTGTTACCATCGCTATTTTGACGTAATTTTTTTTCTTCTATAATTTTTTTCATTTTCATTGTTTTTTTCTCGTTTTTTTTGTTTTTTTTTTTGCGAATTTCCTCATTTTGTCTATCGTTCTCTCTCCTCTTTTTTTTTTACCCTTGTTTTGTGAAAACGAAAATATAATATCGATGGCTTCGGTCACGTTTTATGTTATTTTTTGTTTTACTTATTTTGATTTAAAAAAAAAAATGAATGAAAATCAATTTTTTTCTTTTAAATTTTACCAATACGTAGACATTCCACCACCATCCGTCACTGGTCGTCTACCCAAAATCTTCTGTAATATGTTTGTATTTTTCTTTAATTTTCGTTCTATTTTTTTTCTCTTTCTTTCTCTAGTAGCAGTACCTCTTAAATTTTTTTTCTTCCCTTCTCTCTTTTCTGTAAATTACTTAACCTGGGTGTAAGATATTTTAAGCAAACAAACGGCGTTTGTTTTGATCTTTTTTTTTCTCTCTCTTGTTTGTTTTGCATAATTATTATGCCTTTTTGTCGATGAATAAGTCTCATTTGTGCTACGTAGTGTATATTATTTCCGAATGTATAGAGAGAAAAGATATAAGATGGGTGATTGCGAATATGGTTTTTCTGCCAATTTACGGATTTCTTGTCACACGTTGTGCAAATTTTTTCTTTTTCTCGTCGTAATCGATTGACGCTAATCGATGATTTTTCGATTTGAATCGATGACGATAGCTGAACGAATAATTGAGGCTTTTTACTCGTGAATTTCGAGTATTTTTCCTTGTGTTGTGAGTATGTGTGCGCGTATATATGTGTGTCTGTAGGTCCACCGTTCGTGTGTCGAAACCTACGTGCATTATTTTGTGTGAGGTTTATTTCATCGCCTGGCAGTGTGTTTTATCGTTATAGTTATTTATTAAGTCGAGAGGAATTTTTAGACAATAAACAGGTCATCACTCGAATTTTAAGATTTGACCTAAGCTTTTTGAATATACTAGTCACCGAAACTCCCGTCGTTTGTATTAATGCGAGCATTCGGTTCCGGATTTGGCGTACAGTCTGCGTACGAGGTGCTCGTTTTTTGAGAATTTTCTTGCTAACTGCTCTCCTTTTTGACGAATTTATGGTTGACCTAAAGTTGGAGCCGACATTACTGGAGTCACGAAAGAAGGAACTTGGAAATAGTGTTGGAGCACCTATACATCCTAAATTGGTGTTAGTTAGAAGATGACTGAATGATACTTGGCTGTATAAATTTAAATAATGTGAAATTTTTTGAAATAAAAAAAAAAAAAATCGGAAAGTCTCAGTAATGGAGATAATAGGTTCTTTGCCAACACAATTTGCCATTTTGCCTTTCTTTTCTTGATTTGATTAATTGGCTTTTCGTTAACTTTATGAAAGTGCATGAAACACATTTTGCCAAGGATGTATCATCCATAAAATGGTGTTAGAGGTTGCTTATCCCTCGATTCCTTTTGGCTTTTTTTACGAATTTTTGTCTGCGGATTTAATCAATCACTCCCCCAAATTCATTCTTTACTCGGCTGTAATGCCCATTCGAAACAGAATATTGATCGACAATATACACGTAATCTTTTCGAAAGCTCGACGTATTCGATTTTATCTTTGTAGATACTGTCTGTCTAAAAATTATTTCAAAATATTGCACTGCTGGGCATATTATCAATATTACAAAATTTATAATTTCACTGCTTAGTACCTTTCTCTTTCGCGTTCCTCAATTATTTCTTCTTACTTTTGTCAGAGGCTTCAATTTATTGTTTTTTGCTCTAAATCGTTGATTCCATTTTTTTTTAATTTATAGAATGCTCTATCGGTGTTTTTTTTTTCCCCTCCAGTATTAATAAAAAAAAAAATCGACTGCAGTATTTTGTGTCCTGCTGTGAAAGTAGCAGACTTTAATTTTTTTCTTTCTTATGACCTTGCTGTGGGTGCTCTGTTTCCAACTTGTTTTTAATATTGAGAATGTCTTCCTACAACGTCATTTATCTTATCGATTTCTTCGATTCATTGATACAGAAAGAAAAACAAAGGACTCATTCCTGTGATATTTTCACCGTAATAGACTACCAGACTACTAGCTCCACAGTAACACTTTCATCGGTTAATTTAATTTTTACTGCGATCCTTCACAATCACCACCTAATGTCTTTGACTTTTGTATACTGGTCGATAGCGTGTACTTCTCGTCTTCTGAAATGTTTCCACAGTTTTATCAGTTCTGAAAACTGTGACAAACAACACCTTGCTGTTGTATGAGAATCATCCATTTCATTTAATCCAATATTAATATGCTGCGCATGTTCCTCATTCCTGAAAAAATTTGTTTTTTTTTCTTTCCTTATTTTGATTATGATGTGTATTGACAGAGTTAATCGAGAATTGAAAATTAAAGTTGAACGAAAATATCAGATTTCAAATCTTCTCTAAATGAGAATTATTAGTGGGGAGAATTAAAGTATTAAAAAAAATAATAATAAAAAAAGAAAAGAAAAAAAGAAAAAAAAGAACCTTGAGTAATTTGTTTGCAATCATACATATATAAAAGCCTATTTTATATATTAAATACGGATCGTTTCTAAGTTTTTTAAGATTTCTATAATATATGATAATTTCGGAGCTACAGGAACCTGAAGAAAGAGGTTATAGGTATTTAGTTTGTACATCTCAAGTCCTAAGACGTGGAAGTAAGCAACTTATAAAAATACGTTGTATTCGTTTCGTATTCCTAAATAGTGACCTATTGTTAAATTTTTTTTGAATTTGATGACATAAATATTGTCCAATTTTCTAACATTTTCTAAGTATTGTTCTTAGTTATTTTGAAAAAACGAGAAAATTGTCAAAAATTCGATTTTCAGAAATTAAAAATAATCGATTAGAAAAGAACATTAATTTTTAATCGCTACATTTCATTGTAGAAATATTTAGAAAAATGTGACAATTCGAAATTTATTATAACTTCATAATATGCAGCTGCAAAAGTTTTCAAAATTTTATTTTATTTTTTAAATGTTTGCCAAACATGCAGAAGGTGTTTGATGTCAGAAAATTAAGATATAGGTACTTACTTACAAGTGAGTAGGTAAATAGTTTAATTATTTTTCAATTTAGCGAAACTTTTTTGGAATTTTAGTTCCTGTAGTTTTTCAAAACTATGATGTAAAATTGCAAACTTTCGTGGGTTCCAAAAGTTTTTTTTTCTTCTTTTTTTTTTTTTTTTTAAAGCATGCCTATATTAGCTACCGATGGGCGGTATTACTTCCTTTAAAATATAGAAGGTAGTATGTGGAGGAGTACAGTTTAGATGCTTTTAGGAATTTGATCAAAGAATTTAAAAATTGTGGGGAATCACCCTGTAACTGCGAAAGGGTATTCGAAAAATCTTGTCAACCCGTGTTGTTTCAGTAAAATGAGAAGTTTGCAACATTGTAATGAAAAACCATAAGTTTTTGTTTATTAGAAAGGATAACGTTGGTAAATATCTAAGTCGGTCATGAGTACAAAAATGTTTCATCCTTCAATCTTGAGTCATTGAGTTAGTTTTCGTTCCATTTTCAAGGTATCTGTAAACTACTTATACCTATTTTTTTTCGAACAAATTTCAGTCCAGTTTTTTAAAAATTTCACATTAAATTCGATTCTCTGTCATTCGTCATATTTGATAGGAAATTCGATTCTTTGTCATTTTGCGTGCATTTTATATTTACTTACTAAAATTGTCACTGTCGAAGAAGATGATCCTGAATGCAATGATAAAAAATAAAAGAACCAATTGTGTTAAGAAAATAGAATTCAGTAGATATGTGAGGTAATTTTAAGTTTGTCGAATATTTCTTCATACCCAGTCTAATAATATTCTCCTCTCCCACCCTCCTTTTTATTTTCTAGTCAAGGAGATTAGAAAAACCGAACAAACCGTTCGATTGGTTAGGAAAATCGACAAAAGCAACCTCGACTTTCATTTTCAGTGATACATACTTATGCCGCCATTTTCAGCAGATTTAAAGAGAATAATCTGCTTTTTTTTTTCATTCTTTTTTTCATTCTTTCTTTCGCTTTGCATAATTTGCTGTGTGCAGAATTTTTTTTTTTTTTACCATTTTCCATTCGAGTTGTGGCCTGTGCCCCCCAAATACTTCTGTACGTAGGTAATTAGAATAAATTACGGATGAAGAAAAAGAAGAAGATGAAGAACTGAAAAAATAAAATAAAAATAAAAAGTAATGAAAATGGTTGACGACATTTTCAGTTTGGGTTATATCGCCCAAGTATATAAGGGTCGGTTTATGAATTGCCAGTTAGATTACGTTGTATATCAAAATTCACAGAACGAGTCGAGTATATCTTTATATTATGTTGTTTGGCCTCGGTTTTATGGGCGTTAAAATACATCGAACTGTTCGATTATATGGTATGCATTAATGTGTTAAAATATAGCTGTACCTATGTTTAATATGCAAAAATGATGCCTATACTTACGTGAAACTCTGCGGGCATTCAAAAGTATTCCTTTGGAAACCGTTCATAATGCATCAGCTGGTTGATAGATACAGTAATTTTTTTTTAACGGTATGAATGCTATTGTGCATGTCAACCAAAACAACTGCAGTGTATAAGGGGTTGCTAAATTGTTCCGAGTTATGCAAGGTCTGAACGACTGCTGCGCATAAGACTGCATTGTCTCCATGAGAGTATTTCTAATGGCTGTGAGATTTTCAATTGAGCTTTTTTGCATGTGTGAGCAAATGACTTCCTGCATCATCCATGCACGTATGTATAATCGTGAAAATTGACTGCCTTAAAAAATTCTCCAAATCTCTCGACGAGTGTATAGGACATCAGCCTATGATGGGCACAGCTTCCAAGTCGAGTGGATTAGACTGAAAAAAACCCCCCCAAAAAAAAGACCAAAAAACAGTTTTCTGCAAAAGCGTTGTACCTACGAAGTCGTTTACCTAACAAGTTGGCATGTGAAAGAACTGCATCTTATAGTCGCTGGAAGTATAGTTCCATGTGAATAATTTTGCACTCTTATTTGCTGTTTTTTTCGCTGACATGCATAATGATGAGTTGGGTGCTTACTAAAATTATAAGGCATGCATAATTATATGCAACAATTTTCATTGCCATTATATGGGGCAGTTACTGTACTTGTGGTGTTGTGTGAGCAACGAACGATCTCTAATCGCTATATTCACTTGGTCGGTTGAAATGCATAACATACAAAAATGTCAATTGAAAACGGGAATAAAAAAATTCAGAAAATTAAAATTTCCTCCTCATTTTAACTTACCAAAATCTTTATTTTTTAAATTTTATTAATGAAAATATCAAATGAGAAAGTTATGAACTTAAAACATTTCCTCGAGATACTCTCTTGACGTTGGTAGATGAATTATTATTTTAGACTTGAATCGACTTTCTCAAGCACACCTCTCCATCTCCATGCTCTGAATTTTAAAGTGTTTCATTATCTCAGATTGCCAGAACTTGCCTAAAGAATTATAACAAAATCGGTTAAATTATCTTTACTTTTTTTTTTTTTTTTTTTTTTTTTTTTTTAAATCCCATGGGAAGAGACGTAGCATCTAGCAGAATTTTTTTCAACTGTGATAAAAATTTTTAATTTTGTGGTAGGTACTTATTAATACCTTCGATGAGGAAAATATCATTGTTCAATTGTAACAATTAGGTTTCTGTAGTAAAAAATAAACCTGGTAGTTTTTTCTTTTTTAATAATAAATGAAATTAGTAGGTATATTGTCCCTCGTAGATTAAAATTCTTTTATTATCGTTGGAAATGACGATGTTGTAGATAGTTTCATCAAGGTGGGGGGTTCACGTACTCCGGGTTATCTTTTCTTACTCCCAGCCATTCCGCCACGTCACAACAACACCACCTCCACCACCACAATCAAAAAGTTTTTTTCATGTTCAAACTTTTTTTTGAATCTAAGGTAGGGGTATACAGAAGATCAGAACTCTTCAAACTTGCGAAGAGTTTTTCCGGTGTAGATGGGAGTTGAATGTTTCTTAGATGTACTCACAAAAGTGAATGATCCGTATTAGCAAAAACGTCCTTAGAAATAACTAAAATGTATCCCATAGAAATGAATCAACTTTCTTCAGAATGTTATGAACCGAAAAGAAAGATCGATATTCTTAATAGGTATTGTCACAGAAGAATGTACGAGTTCATTTGAATGAAAGCCCTAATTGTCTATATATTCCACTCTTGGTTAAAAAAAATGAAAACAAAAATAGAACTTGTCCCTTAAATACTGATTATAGTGTAAAGTGTTGACCCGATATAAAACAAAAATTAATCTTCTGACCCGACTGGCTGCCATGTCATTGGACAATTGCGAAAAATTCGTATTGATTGTTATCTAAAATTTAATGATGGTATATTGAAATCCGTTTTAACAATAACGGATACTATGTCACAACTTCTAAAATATTTCCATTAACTGGAAATTTATAAACTGGCTCTTGACCGAATAATGTCCACCTTTATCTTCATTATTTTTGCAGCGCATTTCTCTATTGTATTTTGTAAAAAAAAAGAAGAAATCAACGTCGATAAAAAAATATGTTAGCAATTTTATTATTTGTATGGTGAATTTACCGTTCTGCGCTGCCTTTTCCCCATTTTTTCCATTTTTTTTTTTTTTTTTTTTATTGTTGTATTAAACGGAATTGTGATTCTTATTATGAAAAGTTTGTACGTTGCATTATTTTAATTATTACGTTTTTAATCTTAATAAAAAATTGTTTTTATTCGATAGTTTTATTTGTGTGTAGGTATGTTTGATTATGGTTCAGGTATTTTTCGTCCTGCTGTTCAGATATATCGGGTGTAAGATCCTGAAATGTTGTTTGAAGTTTAATTATTTTTGATTTTCTCTGTGGTGCTGAATTTCACCCATATGGTGGTCGAAATGCCATCCATGAATGATGTCAAAAATAATTACAGAAAAATTATTTCTGTAAACTTGATCCTCTAGAACATGAATTTTTCAAACAGAACACAAAAAATTGAATGGGTTTTCATTTCTGAAAATCTACTTCTTAATCTATTTCATGAAACGATTTGGGGTTTCGGGGTGAGTACGTTTTTCATTTCATGACTTGAGGAAACGTTTGACAGCGAAAGTTCAGACACAATATACAGTATGTATATTTATACATATTTAAAGGGTGTCCTGGGAATAGACTGCCAAACTATGGTTGTTGGGTACTTAGTACTACAGAGTTTTAAATAATACCTATTAATAGTAATTTGTTCCCCCTCTTGTTCATTAATGACACAACAAAAGTAAATGTTTATACATGTCGAATGAAAGCTCATGATCCGCAGATGTGGCAAAGCTATTTATTTTTTAAATTTGATCTTTGGTTTAAGTTTAATAGAGGAGTGGAAGAAAGAAATGTTTGGCAACTGCGCATTCTGTTCTCGTGATTTTATTCGCGACAAGTGCATCTTGTTAAATATAACAGAGACGCATGTGAAACGAAAAATGGCACCACTTTCACGATCAAAATATCCTCGCCTCCTAAAGTACCAAAAATTTTCAATCTCACTTATCTATGACATTCGTGTTGATTGCGATTTATAAATTAATAGTTATATTTATTCATTCAATTAATTAAATTATTTGGAAAAGAATTTCTAATCATTGTCCATGGAATGAGGGGCAAGCAAATTCAAATTCGGTACTGAAGGAGTGGAGATAATAGCTTCAAAAGTAGTGGTTTTTTCGTCATAGTGTTTAGATAAGTATGCGTCTTCCATTCTGTTTAATACTCAGTGTTTCGTACTTGATAAAATATTAAGTAAAAACATTATCACAACATAATAATTATTTGGCCTGAAATATTTTCCTTGAAAAAATTATTGAAACTCGAAACTTCCATAACCCCTCCAGATTGAACACAGGCCGCGTGTTTGCATAACATTTTTTGCTTGTCCCCATCTAATACCACGTACCATTGAAATTTGGTATTTGATTCCTAATGTTTCAAACTCACTCCTACCAAAAAATTCTATGCAACATTGTTTGCACATGTACACAAAATGTAGAATGTCTTTTTCATACAGGAGTTTTGTTACTTGTTTTATCAACTTTTACCACCCAAATATCGAAATTTGACAGTCGATTCTCAGGACCCCCTGTATACCTGGGTTCCATTCACATAGCAGTCATCATAGACTCTGGTTTAAATTCTTCTCAAGTTTGCGAGATTTAAAATTAAAGTCTCGGCCATGCTTCTAAGTGGTGGGTGTTAAATGGTGAGTGGTTGCCACTTATCACTCTGGGATTAAAGTTGCAAGGTGACCATGCAATTTGAGTACTTTAATGTGATAAGAGTGAAATGGTACGATAACAAGAGGAAAATGCTCAGCGTTGAGCGCAAAAATCAAACAAGTTTGATACTCATGTTGAGTAGTAAGCAGTAATGTTTACGCTCACCACTCACAGCTCGTGCATGGTCACTTCCATAAAAGATATGCGTTTTATTTTGTAAACAAAGTCTTCGCTCACCACTTACCACTCAGAAGTGTGGCCGAGTCCTAAATCTAGTCAAATGAAAAACAATTTTTCAGACCTCATGGCTACTCAATCTGCAAAGAGTGACACAAATGTAATTGGGAAAAATGACGCATTTTGTGGCATCAATGTGATACAATTCTACTGTTATCAGAAACAAGAAGACACTTGTGTAACTTTATAATGACTGAATTGTGACACAATTATGAAATTTCATTCAATCTTTGTTATATGTGTGTCATTCTATAGCCTCAATGGGAAAAGTGATATGTCACAATTGTGATTTTTGCAGATTGGGAGGTAGGTATTGCGGGCTATGCCCACAATCTCCTGCATGCCTAGTGGGCGAGCAGGGAACTCGTCTACCGAAGCAATGTAGGTAGATGAGGACTGCGCTGAGGAGGTTGCCAACAGTGGTCATTGTACGAGAGCAGCAGAAGTGTGTGAAAGGAGTGTGGCGACGATATATTTTATTGTCCCTTGGATGTTAAACAAATATTAATATATAAGTGCCTTCATCTGTAGTGTCTCTGCCACTACAGTAGGTATATCATTTTAGATGCCCTGTCAACTGCTCGTGCAATGTTGATATACTTACTTATTTTTTTGAGTAGTATCGAAGTCCCCCTTTGAAAAAAGAAATGCTAAAGCTTTTACTTGTTGCAAGTTTGTAACCAATATGACCTATTTCTACCAAATTTGATAAATATATTTAATGATCTATTCCAATGTACTATCAGTTTTGGTGTGGGTTGGATGGTACTTCCAATATGTCAGATTTTATTCCAATTTGGAGTTCCAAGTTATGTAATTTTTTATAAATATTTAGGTTTATGAAATACATTTATTAATCATGATCTGGTACTCAACTCTTTTTTCTAGCGGAGCTATTCCAGCGCAAAGTTTTTCCTTTTCACTCAGTTTACTTGCAAACGGGGTATTAAAATTGACCTCGTAAAAAGTTACGGGTGAGGATGATGAACATTATCCGTTTTATGTGAAAAAAAAATATTGAGACCATTTTCCTATTTTCATCTAAAATGTATTATGTATTGTCCAAGATTTGTGTTCAAAGTTTTGAGAAAACTGCAGAAGGGATAAGGTTTGAATATTCACGAAAGTTATTCATTATTTAGGACCAGGTCTGATATGAGTTTGTTGTATATTGGTTTAGTGGTTACCAAGATAAGTGAAGAACACAAAATTTTTGGAAAAGTCGTTTTTCCGTGATTTTGAGGAAAATGCGGACGAGATCAGGCTAAAATTTTCGCGTTACAGTTTTATTATATATCATATGCAAAATGCATAGAATTTTGGTTCCTACTTGTACAGTAGTTTTTAAAAATATTGGAAAAGAAAAAAAATTACGGCAGAAAATTTTGTGTTCACGGTTTTAAAAAAAATACGAAAGTGATAGAGGTGAAATTTTCATGAATGCGGCAGTTAGCTTTTGTAGGATCAATTTTAATAGGAGTTTGATGTCTATTGGTTCAGTAATTTCTGAGAAGACTGGAGAACAAAGAATTCTGGGGAAAGTGGTTTTTCAAAGATTTTACGTTTTCCTTATGTAGTTGGAAGTTTGATTGAAGTTTATTGCTTATTTGTTGTAGTTTCCGAGTAAAGTGAAAAGGAAAAAATTTCTGGAAAAAACTTCGTGCTCCAGGTTTTGAAAAGAGTACGAAAGAAATACGGTTGAAATTTTCAAGAAAGTCAGTTCCTATATTAGAACAAGGCAAGTCTGAGAAGAGTTTGTTGCTATTGGTTCAGTAGTTTCCGAGAAAACAGGAGAACAAAAAATTCTTGGAAAAGTGATTTTTTTAGGATTTTGAAGAAATTGCAGATTGGATCAGGCTGAAATTTTCACAATAAATTTTTTCTTATGTAAGTGAGATTCCGATGTAATTTAGTTAGTGCCTGTTAGTTCAGTAACTTCTGAGAAAATTGGAAAAGGAAAAATTATTTGTAAAGTAATTTTTCCTGGATTTTGAGGAAACTACAAATGGGATAAGGCTGAAATTCTCACAAAATGTAGTTCTTACGTTAGATCAGATTTGATAGGAGATTGATGCATATTAATTCTGTAGTTTTCGAGAAAAATCAAAAACCAAAACTAATTGCTGGGGAAAAACAAGTCACCTGTGTTGCTTGATGTATCTTTTTCGAATTTACGGCGTAAGCTTCCTATCCGCATGGCATTAATTTAGGTTGTAGGTTTTTGTTTCGAATTGTAGATGAAAATTGGCAAACTACCACAAAGTATTGCTGCGTTTTAGTTTGACTGTGATAACTTTCCACAGCTTAATTAGCGAACTATTTGAATAATTTTGGTATTCGAGAAGAGAATAGGCACCTATAGTTAATACATGGTGAGTCGTGAGTGGTACCTCAACTCTGAAATATGGATATAGTCGAATTCGATTATGAAAAAAATTCCTCTGTACCGATTTTGGTGTGTTTTTAAAATTGAAATAGCCTAGCTAGAAAAGCGTACTCGGTAGCGCCTTCACTTCATGCATCCGCAATCTTTCATACTTCACCATCTTGAAATTGTTTCACTGAGGCTTTTTTGTTAAGCAAAATGAATCAAACAATTTTCTCACATCCCCGACAAGATTTCCTAAATTTGCCGATAAGTAAATAGAACCTATTTAAAAAAAAAAAAAAAACAGAAATTCGTTAAAATTGAAAAATAAGTTTTTCATAATTTCTTCAGCGAGATCTGGGTACTGGATTTATTGAAGTAGCGCCCTTTTCCTTTATTAAGTAAGCTACCTACATCAATTCCGTCGAATTTTACTCAATAAATGTTTCAATTCCTATATCTTGGTGAACAAATTGAAAAAAAATTTTTTTTTCAACTCTTTTATTCTAGTCTGTTTTGGAACAGAATTTAGACTTTGTTTATTGCTCGTATGCTGCGGATGGAGTATAAAATAGTTATTGAATTCGCCTCTGGAGTGTTTAAGTGGCGCGTTTTTACTTCTCTTATTAGGTAATCTATCAAAAATTCCCTTAAACTAGATAAAAAACAAAAAAGTAAAAAATAATTTTTAGGTAAACGCTTTTATTCAAGTTAAGCGCCCTAAAAAGGAGAAAATAAAATTATTTTATTTTGTTTGTATCATCTAGAAATGGCATCAAATAAAAGTGTGGGGCGGACATAGTGGCAAATTAGTGCAGGAATTTAATGTCAGTAGTGTGATGCTATTGTTTCAATATAGCTTATATTGATGGTAGTGAAGAGAGATGACTGATACAGGGTCATATTCTTAGTCAGTTTTTTACCTCAGGGAAAACACTTAAGTAACCTTTCCCTTATAGGTACTTAAGTACTGAAACAACAGATCAAATATCACTGAAGTGGTATTTTATTTGAAAGCTGAGGATTGTCTAGGAATATGGCCCATTCTGATACACATCAAAATTATATCGACCCCTCAAAGGCTTGTAATTATGTCCTCCTCACAGGTTGAACTGAGTTTGTATGGAATGGCACGGATGAATTTAAATTCATTAAATTTGGGTATTGTTGTCCGCCTACGCTTTTATTTGATGCCATTTCTAGATGATACAAACAAAATAAAATTATTTTATTTTCTCCTTTTTAGGGCGCTTAACTTGAATAAAAGCGTATTACCTAAAAATTATTTTTTACTTTTTTATTTTTTATTTTTGTTAGCGCATTTTTGTTTTCATTTTCTATTTTTGTTTTTTTATGAAATTGGTTTGATTTTTTGAAGATAACTTGAAACTTTCTCATTGATACTCAAGAAAATCTAATGGATCCACCGGGAGATCCCTCTTTGTCATTTAAAAAATAAGTAAATCAAAATCAGTGCCCATGGTCAGAAATTCTGCTAGAACAAACACACGCACGCCCGCGCGCGCGCGCGCACACACACACACACGAACATAAAATACATATATGGTGTCCGGATTTCGTAAAATATGGATGGAACTCGACAAAGCAAGAAAAAATCAATGAACGTGTTACATATTTTTAAATTGAAGGCGCAATTGTGTTTCGATTGATGAAAAATCACAATTTTCAACTCATTTCAACCGAAATGTTAATCAGCAGAATACCATTTCTGACTGAGATAAATGGTAGTAATGGTTGAGATGATGAAAAAAAAACTGTGCAGCAAGCTTCGCAAGAAAAAGTAGATTTTCTTTGTTTAAAACTGGCAGTTGTCTACCTTAAGTTTACGAAAATAATAGCGACTTTAGTGTCCGTGTTCAAATCTAGTGCACATCAGCGGGTGGGCTCTGGACGAAAATTGACCTTTTTCTGTGATCGAGTTTTTTTTAGTTTAAAACGAATGGTTTTCTCGATGAAAGCTAGAAAATGAATTTTTCAAGACCATTATCAGAAGGGTAATAGAGGGAAAATCACACTAAATAACTAATAAGTCCAGAAATTGGTAGGTCTAGTCTTTGTATGAGAAATACCGTCTGTACCAAAATTCGTGACTATTAAAGGGTATTGCAACTTCTATTGAGGTAACATGAAAAATTAGCAGCTCCAACAGCCCTAGAGAGTGAACCATACTACCAATAGGTACCAATTTTGGAATCATGTTAGATATACTTTGAATTAATACCTGTACTAAATTTTGTGACTATAGATTGAAAATTACTTCATTTAGAGCCATTAACCTGCTAAAACTGCAACAAAATCGCCCCTATCAGACTGTAAAGCGTAACTGCACAAAAATTGGTAGATACTGTCCTTGACCTACAACACGTAAGTATACCAAATTTCAGACCTATCGATTGAAAATTGCGACCTGTGCATATAAACTGACCTACCGGACGAACTATGCGTTCGATCCAGACCAAAAACAATAGAGTTCTTCCTTAGATGGATCCGATACGTGTTTTAAATTTCGAAACTATCCGATTAAAATTACGCCTGAAAATGGATTCAACGCAAAAGAGGGTACATAAAAAAAATGAATTTTCAAAAATAATGCCAAAATGTTCAGAGAATCATGAAATGAAAAACGTACCCACTCCCACCCTTGAGTACGAATATTCAAGCAATAATAATAATAGATTTTTTTTTTAAATCTACTTTAAAAAAAAAAATCATTATATAATCATGTTTTGTCTTTTCACAATATTAAAAGAACTAAAAAACGTAGAAAACTGAGAATAGTTTCAGCCTCTACTATTCACCTATATTCTGTTCCAAATGAGAAAGACATGACGTCATAGGAGTTGATTAACCAAGGGAGAAAGAAAAATGTAGAAATTCACCATATCCAACAAAGGCTGCATCCGAAACTGTTTACGCTAATATTTTTATCTTTACGTAGCTGTGAAATGTGATTGTCTCTGACTCTATGTGACGTCACGTATTTTTTATTTGGAATAGAGTTCAGTCAAACATTGTATTCTGCTGATTAATGTTTCTGCAATTCCGCTGTCGTGGGTTGAAAATTGTGATTATTCGTTATTCGAAACACAATGTCGCCTTCAATTTGGAAATATGCAACTTTTTGTACATGAATTCGTTATTATATCCGGTTCTCTTTATAGGTATTATGTATTTAACCCACCAGCTTGCCGAACAAAATTTGTACACCCTGTATACAATCTTTTTTTTTTTTGAAGTTGGTTGAGAATGAAAGAATTTTAGACTTCGCAGTCCCTCTAGGTATTTATGAGAATTTTCCAAAACAAATTTTAAAGATAGACCGTATGTTAAGAGGCTGTTTTTTCTCACTCGTATATCTAGGTTCTCGGTTCTATTCATATTTTAGATTCGGAATATCATTCAGCAAACACTGCGTCTTACAAAAGTGTAGGCTGAAAAAAATAAATGTGTTCGAAGAAGAATAATACATTAGAATAGTAAACCTGAGTTAAATTAATTTAATCAAAACTTTTGTGTAAGTGTGCTTGTGTGTGATTGTATCGTGCACCTATTTACATCGAAAAAATTTACCTTATCAAAATTTAACGATATAAACATAATTTGCAACGAGCTTCATTAATAGCATCGATCACAAAAATATTGCCTAACTGGTCTCTCAAAAAAAAAAAAAAAAAAAAAAATGGTGTTAACTAGTTTAAGAAACTATATAAAACCAGTGTTTCGCATGTTTTTTTTTTTTTTTTTTCTACTTTGTATGAGATAATTAGCCCATATTCAAATTACGTTCTGGAGAATATCTCATTCATTTAAAGCAATTAAGTTTCACGATCGACGAACCGTACCTGATAGATAATTTTGAAAAAATGATCTAATGCGCGTGGTTAATAAATTTCTGTCCTTGACACCGTCTGTGTTATCTGCGGCAGCATAGAAGAAACTGTTTTTGCAGATGAAATAATTATTATCATGAACGCAACCGTATACGAGTTTTGAGCCGAAATTTAGGCGTCGGTCTGTGCCTTTCAATCCGACCGGACAGAGCATTGACTCGAATACCTGTTTGGTAATATATAGTTGAAAGGTTCGTGTGTTTAAATTCGGGACATACTGCGTAAAAACAATGAAAATACAGACTTTTAGAGGCCAAAATAATATTTTTTTATCTACCAAATCTAAGTAGAATCATTTAAACGAGAGGTTCAATTACGAAGGTAAGTAGGCGCATTCCAAATTTGATTTTATTTATTGTTAATTTTTAGTACTTTCTCACAAAGAAGCCTATAATACCTATCTCAGACCGGACTTTATGGGACTTAGAAGGGCTTAATGTAAATTTTCGTTCTTTTTAGTGCAGAATAAATAGGAAAATAATAGTTTACGTTAAAAACGGATTTTTAAGAGATAAGCTCTTTTTTTTTTTTATTTTAGCTTCATGCAAAATAAATATCATTTTTCTTGAGGAAGGTTGGCTGCAGTATTGGTATATTTTAAAATTACACTAGTGAGTAAAATAAAAGCTTATAATAACTCTTGTTCGAAACATTTTTTAGGTAAGATCAGTTGTGCACGATTAAATGTAAGTACAAGAAATCAGTTCGTAAATTTTTAGGGGTGGTATTTTCAATAATTAAGTCTGAGGACCATTATTAACGATTTAAGCCAAAATATTCCGCTTATTATGAAAACAATTATTTTTTAGTATTTTCGTAGGCTAACAACTCATTAAAGGTGGCACACTATCGAAAACATTATCCATACAGATTTTATTTTTTTCAAAGGTTTACCCGACAATTCAACCTAATTTGCCAACTGTCGACCTTTTTAGGAGCAAGAGTGAGCAGGATTCGTCAAAAGACGGTATTCGAATCCTTTATTGGGGCTAAAAAGGATTCGTGATTCGTGATTCGAATCATTTTTGAACAAGCAATGTGATTCGAATCACTTTGAATCCTTTATTAGGGCTGAAAAGGATTCGTGATTCGAATCATTTTTGAACAAGCAATGTGATTCGAATCACTTTGAATCCTTTATTAGGGCTGAAAAGGATTCGTGATTCGAATCATTTTTGAACAAGCAATGTGATTCGTATCACTTCGAATCTTTTATTGGAGCTGAAAAAAATTTGTGATTCGTGATTCGAATCATTTTTGAACAAGCAATGTGATTCGAATCACTTCGAATCCTTTATTGGGGCTGAAAAGGATTCGTGATTCGTGATTCAAATCACTTTTGAACAAGCGTTGTGATTCGAATCACATATTGTCAAACAGAATATTTAGGATTCGAATCATTGATTTAGAACAAAAAATAACTAATCCTATTTTTAGAGTCAGGAAATTTCAAGCAAATTCGGCACTTGTTGGAAAAAGTTTTTTGAATTTCATCCTCGGAAAATTAAACAGCCTCTTCAGAGAACTTTTCCCTCTCACTTTCCTAAATAAAACGGTTTTTTATCAAAAAGTAAGAGACATAGAGAGGAAATTCGGTTCCGGGGTAAGAAAAATGAATGGGCCCCCTAAAAAATAGAAAAATGCGTCTTCGTTCAGTTGCAGTATTTACGATTTATCTGTGAGAAGGGTTTTACAATGCTGGGGAAGTCTTTTAAGGGTGTTTCACGAAAATCTACTTATTTTTCTCTTTTTTTTTCTCTTTGAGAATGCCAGACCCTTAAAAATGCCGAGCACGGGGTAAATCCCTTTTTTCCCCATTCGTCAGGACTGGGCCCGACAATAAGATACTGAAATAGATTTTGTTTTAAAAGTTCATCCGACTCTAATTGTGCGATCGTTTTAAGGATTTTGCAAAATACCGCACACCTAAGTCGATCAACTGGGGTGAAATGAGTTTTTTATATGTAACTGAAATATGCTTTAGGTCATCGAGAGTGAAGCCGCAACGAAAATGCAGCGTTTAATATTTAAATTGCGCCGAAAGAAATCAACTCGCCAAAAGGTGGTTAGCCCCTAATTATGCAAAACGTCTATTGATTCCTACATTTTTTTTTTTTTAAAGCAAATATTTTACCTTCGTTTCCACGAATCAAAATACGATTCGATGATTTAGGTTTTTTGTCGATATAAAAAAATTTTATTTATACCTATTCAATTTCTACAAATTCTGCAACCGCAAAATTCGCACAATCGCTGGCCAACATTTTTTTCTCTCAATATTTTTATACCTAAATGGGGAATATTTTGAATACTACCAAGCCACCAGTAGGTACATATTTAAAATTAAATAGTTGGTGGCTGTCAGCGTGCATTTACGACGCCCTTCGATGAATGCTAAAAATCTTTTAAAAATTATCTTACTTTCTAATATCGTAATCAAATTGCATTTGTAGACCTTGACAAGTTATAAACAAGTAAATTCAAACAGGTGAAGCAGAATTTTTTTTTTTTAAGTAACACGAAAAAGAAAGTGTTCCAAACATAGGCTTAAAATTTTTTCAATATTTAAAAAAAATTTCAGTGAAAGTCTTATTGCGTACGAATTACTGAAACTTATTCAACATTTCTTTCTTTCCTTTTATTCCAGTTCAGAGAGGTTTTTTTTTTTTATTCGGACAATTTAGAATAGTTTTGATTTCTTCATTATTAAAATGACATACTAAAAGTTACATTCTTCCCGCTGCGAGCGTCCACAGATACGGGGGTTAAAATATCGCCCCCCCCCGGTTTTTCACATTTATCTCAATAAATATTGATTTTTTTTTTCGAGAGTAGTAAACCATGTGTGGGGACGTTTCCCTCTTTGCCTCCTCAGGGCTCGGCCCTGCGTCACGGGTTGCAGACCAAAGTCCGCGACCCATACTAATTGTGCATTGCACATTGGTGTTTACCGTTGAGGCGGTAAACGGAGGCAAGTGAGTATGTAATATTTACATACTAGTGAGTATGTAATATTTACATACTCACTGACAGTATACGTGCTGCGGTCTGTATATGGTACCGCATTGCTTTTGGACAATTGCCCCAGGTAGGAAGTACGCTTAGTGTACGGTAAGGCAACTTAAACTGGCTGGCTACCAGTACCGAGAAACAATTCTGCACGTAAACCACTGTCTTCCTCCTTAGGTTCCATGAACTCCGTGTAGGTAGCATCTACCTACACCAAACAAGCCACACCATGAAAACGTATGGATTTAAATTTCCTATAAAAAAGGTTACTTATTCTAATTTTAGTCACCTGATGCCACCCTCCCCTGCCATATGAGGGTGAAAAATGGTATCTTTTCATTGTGCACAGAACGGACTACAGTTTGTATGAGACGCAATAAATTTAATTCATAATGACCCAATACTCACAATAAATTCATTTTTACATAGGTGTCAAAATACGTAATAAGGAGAACACCTCCAATTTTTTTTTGTTTTTTTTTTTTTGTTTTTTTTATTTTTTTTTGTTTTTTGTTTTCACAGGCTGTACTCACAAATAGTGAGGAAAATAGATGAGGAATGTAACGGCCAAAAGAGGTGGTAATGTACCTATTTAGAACCACTTTCAGTGTTACACCATACACGAGATATTGAACACTGGATAAGCATTAATACCTCTATAATAATTTAAATATTCAATTTATTATCCACAAACTATCGTGGACCTTAACATATTTGAGAGACTCAATAATATTTAAAACACACATTTGAATTAACACTTTTAATAAAATAATAATTTGTACAATACAGTACATCAATTAGTATGTTAATACTTATACATTGGATATACAATCCTTCAGATAAGACTGTCTGTTCACTAGTTCCTCTACAAGAGAGGTTCTAGGTACTTAGAAGTAACTGTCTAGGAACTGTGTCTTATTCCTTCGAATCGAGGGTTTATATACTTGTTCGGGGTATGTAAGCTTACGTGTCAGATAGGCTAAATGAGGTAGGGTGTTGTTATTATAGGGTTGTGCTGACTCGCAATATACTCGAGGGACAGGCACAATTAGGTCATGAGTATACAGACATTATATATATATATTCATAAAATCAAATACGGGTAAATTAATGGTTGTTTATAAAGAGTTATAGGATGTTTTATTGTTGATGAATATCTACATTTTTGGTATTTGAAAACGTGTGGACGAATATGTTCATCATTTCTAAAAATAGACGAAAATATACGTTGCAAAGAATATTTTAAAATTTTCTATCCATAACTTTTTCCAGATTTGACTTGAGGGGTTGGCGGTTAAGGTATTTGCCTGAGGGTCTAGGATAAAATATAAGAGGCCCGTCTATGTCCAGAGAACACTTACAAGCTGAGGAAAAATTAAAATGAAGAAAATTTTGTAAATGTTCCTCTTTTTTTCCTCACAATTTTTCGGTTCAGTTATTAAAATAAAAAAAGAAAAACAAAAAACGGTAGAATTAAACCCATTGCTTTCCGCATTTAGACGTTCCTGCAAAAATGAATGCATCCTGAGTATTGTGTCACTATAAGATGAAGTTATTGCCTCAATATAGTAACTGTACTTACTCATGCTTTCAATGCTTTATGAAAAGGTACATAATTCATGCTCATTTATCGTGAGGGGGCTTCGGATGACTAAATTAATATACCTTTTTTTTATATAAAATTTAGTGCCAAATATTTTCATGCTGGAGGCAGGCCTACTACTTTTTCCAAAATATCAAAGCTTATTGAGATAAATATGAAAAATTGTTTTGGGAGGCATAGTCACCCTCATATCTGTTGACGCTTGTGATGAGGAGAATGTGACTTTTAGTATGTTATTTTAGATGTCAAAATTGATTCATTATAGAGGAAATCAAAACGATTAAAAGTATGTTTTTGTTCTCATTTGAATGGACTATTTCCTCCTTTTGTTTTTGCCATATAAGTATTTGTACAAATGTCAGTGGCATCTACCTAAATATTTATAACCAATTTTTGTTCTATTTTGAGCACATAGTGGTATTGTAAAGTTCTAATTTGAAAAATCAAAGTCATCGAATTATTCTGTTTAATCGGAATATTACGTTTCTATGTATTTGTTAGTGAAATGGTTGAAACTTTCTCCAAATTGGAGAAATTATAATTGAACTTTTAAATTGAGTCTGAGTAGTTTCAGTTATTTGATTTTCTAAATTTTTAGCTTCTTCAATGCTGCCAACAATCAGTGTGGTATGTCAGGGGAGCCTAAAATGGATACCACTACCCATCAGTCCCGACAATATCTTTGACCTACAAACACGTCCAAGTTGCCTAGGTATTAACCATCTACACTTGATAGTGCCCACAGAATCAGCACCACCTAACCCACATAGCCTGCTAGGAATTTGTAGAACTCGAATTTAGGAATTTAGGCCATGCCGATTGTATTTTATAAGGATTGAAAACCTAGACTATGTACCTTGGAATATGCATAACTTACTAGATCATTAATTACCAGCTGTACCTAGGAATTGATAGCACCAGTGGCCATTGCCACTAAGAAATTTCAACAGAAAATTTTCATAAAGTTATACAATGTATTTGACAAAAACAAACACATATTTCGGAGAACATAAAACAGAACGGTACAAAAAAGTGTTCATGCCTGCTGGGACAGATAAAAGTGTGTGTCAAGCAACAGTGAATGATAAGTATATAGAATGAATTTAGATGGTTGCTCGACTTATCAGAAAGCAAGAGAGGGAAAAACGGAACCAGATTTAAAATGTAGAGGGAAGATAATTTTATTATTATATACTACCTAGGAAAAACCAAAAAGGTAGAGTAAGGGAAAGATCGAAAGAAAAGACGAAAAAGTGAATAGCCTAGATTTTACTGGTTATATACGTAGGCGTATTCTACACAGAGCCTTTTAATTTTGAATTTTCATTTTATTTTTTGATGACCAGATATCATCAACAAACTTTAGTATGATGTTATTTTAGCCTCCAGCATACCTGAAGAAACGGAAAACTGATTTTTTTTCAGTTCTAATGACGTCTTTTTCACCATTAATAAATGAAATCATAAGTAGTGGTGCACCATCCAAAAACTCATTCCTTAATTAACGAATCTTTTGCCCTCGAAAAACTTGCCGTCCAGCTCTATTTCACGGGCAGAAAAATTAAAAAAAAAAGGTATTCTCGATTGAGTCAGTTTATTTAAAGTCCTTTTTCATTACGTTAATTTAGTTTTTAAAGGACAGTTATTGTCTTCAAAAGAATTAGGTTCTCTTGCGTAATCAGATTGTTTCTACTACCAGTAGTTTTAGACTTATTGGGATTTTATGACGTATAAGACCTGCTAATGTAAAAAAAATTACAAAATTTCAGAATTTTTCAAAAAATACTGGCAATTAGAAAAATTCTATATGATACATTTTGTGTTTCAAACAACCTGTCGAATCACCCGATCAATTTTTCAAATTTTAATTTAGGACACCCTGTGCATCGATATAACACAACTGTGGTCGCAGTAGGCTATAGGTATGTCAATAACATCGACCAGCAACAGTAAAAACATTGTCATCTTTGGATACAACAGAATCAAATATTGTTCTGCCTTAGAAACATTATACGCTGCTAAATTCGGACAATTTCAGGTCTACTTTCGAATTGACTGTTTTTCGTATTTATATTATTTTCGAGGTTAATGAAAATTACATCATTTTTAAAATTGTCGCCCTTGACAAAGAATATCAAAATGAAGAATAAGATTAACTTTCCATTTTCTAAAAATTGTTTCATTCTGTTTTTAATTTCCAATCGATACACTTCACAAATATAGGCTATCGACTAATATTGGTGAACTATGAAGTATGGTAACCAGTGGTTATAATTTACAGCGAATCGTCGTTATGTTAACCTAATGACTGAATTAATTATTGATCGCGTGAAATCAGAATAATTATATAATATCATTCTCGCCTATATTTCTCAATTTTTTTTTTTTTTTTAATTTTGAACTTTGTTACAAAATACATTCGAGCATTCGAGCCTCCGCTGGTATCCAAGACAAGTTAGTCAAGTAGTTGTCCATAGATATGCCTAAAAATACGACTTAATTTATGCGATGTTTTGTATTTACACAAATGAAATTGGTATCGGTATTTCGTCTTTCAGTTGGACATGTTTTATACCTATAATTTTCTTCAACTCAACTCATATTGAATTTTAATTTAAAGTAAGTACGACACAGTCTAAAGGGAGATCTAATCTTCTCATCGATGTAATCAGATTTGTTTTATCACCAATGACTATGGAGTCATAAAATTATCGAGGATGTTCTGATTTTTCTAAAAGTCAAGTACCTAATCTAGCAACAAAAAATCACAAAATTTTAAATTTCTTAAAAATTTTCTAGACACATTTTTTGTTGAAAAAAATCTGTAAGAGTGGTACAGTGATATAGCCAGGATTTCTTCTAAGAGGGGGCAAAAACATTTACGACCTTTTATTTCGCACGTCACTTTTGAAAACTTAGTAACTGTGGAACTCGCTGTCGCATATTTACTGCTGAAATTTTTTGTAAATTTTCAAAGTGACAATTAAAACAAACAAAAACAAAAGCGAAATCGTTGGGTCAATCATCCTTTTCGCTTCCCTCTGGCTACGCCCTTGGGATGATCCATTTATTACGCACAATAATATGTAGGTAGGTACCTAAACAAAGGGTGTCCATAATAAAAATGACAACCCTGTAGAGTCAGCCGGTGAAATTTTGACGCTTAAATCTTGCATACCCTGTACAGTGTTGCCAGTAGGTAAGGCACTTGGTTCGTCCCTACTCGACGTTTAAATTACTTAAAAATAATTTCCCAAAAATTTCGGCACTGATTTACATTGTTGATTCCTATAAAAGGCTGCATAGGTACCAAACAATGAGTTTTACTCAGACACAAATAGGCTACTCGCCTCTCGTTTTTATTGATAGGCTGTTGTAAGCATATTTGATTTTCCTTGCAACAAAGTGTGTCGCATATCAGCAGCCACTCACTGGCATTACGTATCGAACCCAAGCAGCCATGGATATCCCAACGTGTACGCAAGTACAACACCAAGTGAAACGTATTTACGATGAAACACTGTCTCCTATATGGTGTCTAGGCATATGTAATTATTTAGCTGATAAGTTGCATAAAATTTTTACCGTATTTTTCCACATCTTTCTGTCCTCGTCTCTTGTGTTGTCTATCGATTGTGTGTGTGTGTGTGTGTGTGGTGTGTGCGTGTGTGCGTGTGTGCGTGTACACGCGTGAGCGACTCGCTTCTTGTGATGTCTTTACGATTATTTAACACGCGTAGTAGGTATGCGTATAATGGGTAGGTATAGAGGTTATTCCTTAAAACAGGAAGCAAGTACCTTAATTTTTTTACACTTTCTGAACATGTTGCGTACACGTAGTTACACTGCTGACAAAATACTAAATCATTTTAATTTATGCAAAATCGATAACCCGGCGAGACGAAATCATCATTCTCGTCCCAAGTACAGGGCTACTTTTTGCCATCGAGAAAATTTCACTTTCCAAAAAAGCAGAACGTTTGAATCAGTGCCAAAATAGTGTAAGGAACCACGTAAGTTATGGCATCCTATGTGTGTTTGTATAGTTTATAGGCCAGTGATCGTCGAACTTTCTCAGAAACTAAGTAACTTTAAAAATAAAATCGTACTAGTGTGTGGAATAAAAACTTATACTAATTAAAATTAGGTTGTGAGCTGCTGGAAACCAAAAGTTCACTTTTATTGAATAAAGAAATAGTTATTTGTGATACGAGTGTATAAAGTAGGTGTAATGGCATAACAGAGTGTCTTAGTATCTGGTAGATTACTCTCTATGTATTACACCTTACACGAGTATATTAATATCAGGAATGAATATTAATACCGAAAAATGGGAATGGTTTTAAGTAATTTAGTATCCACACTCTTATGGTGGACCTTAACTTTCAGGAATCAGACTTTAAAATAAAATATAACAAACACAATGAGTACCTAAATTCACAGTATAATAATTTTGTACATACAGTACAGGTAAATATTTTAGAGAAGTTTCAATTACTTAAAGTATGCTTTAGATCAAATGGATAAAAGTACTAATATTCTACACAAAACGTGAGTTTATATACAAAGTTGGGTGTAATAATGTCCATTGTGATTAGTGTAAAATAGGTATTAGTGTGTGTGTATAATTTGTAAGAAAGAAGAACAAGAACAACAAATTGGAAGAAGACAACTCGTTGTTAAGAAGAAAAGTCTAATTTGTAAACAATGGATTATTATTAACATAATTTCATATATTTTCATTTGTGTGTACGAATGTAGTCGTCAATAAAATTACAGACGACTAAATACATTACAGTAGGTGATTTTGATTCGAGTGTGATTTTTTGCACCATAAGCCAAAGGCGAGTGATTCAAATTACACGAGTATCAATCACCTACTATATACACGTGTGTCACAGATTACTGTTTGCAAAATCCTTTTTTTTAAAAAAGTTGAATCGAGAAAAAATTAGAATATTGTTTTTATTGTCTCACTCAACAAAGGTTATAGTGGCGTTGTCTTGTAAGCCATGAAATAATCCTTACCCTATAAGCCCTGTAATCAAATATTATCTGTAATACCCCCCTTTTTTTTTCTTTTTTTTTTTTTTAAATAGAAATCCATCTTACAAGCCTGGGCATAAGGAATTTACCATCAATATATAAAAAAACGCATGTGCAAAAGTCAGTGTATAATGTAAAAAACAATGTATAAAGAATATACATTATACATTGTTCTAATATAATCCACTTTATACACTGTGAAGTGTCATATAATTGTCTACTTTATTGACAGGTGTTGCAAAAAAACTTTTTTACCACGATTAGATAAGACTTTGGCCTATCATTCCCTGGTAGACATTAACAAATGATTACATGGATTTCAAATTTTGAAAGAAAGTTCATATGAATCATGGTGCTACAGGCACCTATCACATTATTCAACAAGTAGCCTGTTTCCATGTGAGCTACAGTTTGGCATAAACTAGTCTAGGCTTTAATATTTTGTTATTAAATATTAATTTCCTCAAACGGTCACCTGGGCCTTGTGAAGCAATGACATTAGTTGGGGGTGTTGACCAATCAATTTTTACTACATTCCCCAAAGATTACATTTTTAACAAAAAATCCAAAAAATGGTCAGTTAGTGTTCGAAAAATAGTTACTGGTCAATTTTTACAACAGCTATAGGCTTGGCTATGTCACACCCCCACTCACCCCTCATGTGGCTCGTGACTGTTGTAGCGCTATTATCTAAAACTACTCATCAAAATTAATTAAATGATCTAGGCGTTGTGAGCAGGTATACAGTTGACTTCAATTTTTTTCAGTCTTGCCAAATTTTACAATTATAATTTGAAAATGAGAGGAAACTATCCATTAGAATGAAAAAAATAATTTCAGGGTTGGAAGAATAAATTTTCAATGGTGCTCTGCGACACTGAAAATCATTTCTATGTTGCTGGTGTACATTTTGCATCCGGAAGTTGGCAAATATGCTTGCTACAGAATCCAGGCTTGCGGTAGTTTTGCTTTATTCTTCCAACAGCTGATGCAGTTCGGCCCATTAACAGTGATGTTCCAATAATTTTCTTTGAGGGTATACAGTCAAGCTCTAGAATACCTGATATAGCTTATGTATTTTATATTTTTCTTTTGGCAGGTGGTAGGGGGGTCTATATTAACAAATAAAATTTGGTGACGTCAATTTAGACTAAAAATGATTGATAAACTCAAAACTCTTTGACAAAATTACAGTAAGTTACTTTTTAATCTGACTTCAAAGTAACATTTGTGAAAAACATAATTATTTATTATAATTTACATTGAAAACTCATGAGATTGAGTCCCTTGACATTTTCTGGTTACAATAAAAGTTATTATCCAGAGAATTTTGGAAATTAATTATGAAATTGTGAGTGGATAAATGGGTATGGTGTGATATAATAACAATGGGATGATTTGTTACGACACGGGCAAAGTAGTTCTTCTAGAACATCAGGAACATAGCCAGAATTTTTTCAAGGGGGCAAAATAATCATTTGATAACTCTTTTTGCTCGTCACTTTTGAAATTTAAAAAATTTGAGAAATTTTGCATTTTGTGTATTTATTACTAAAATTTTCTCCAAATTTTAAAAGTTACATGCAAAAAAATAAATAAAAATTATATCATGGGGGCTATCTCTCCTTTTCCTTCTTTGACTATGCCCTTAGGAAACATTAAATAATTCTGATGTAATTAGTAAAATAATTTCCATTCCATATGGCCAAAAGTGTCAAACTGAAAGTACTTTTAGGATTGGAAAATTGTGATCCTAGTTCTTTGAAGAGGCCATTTAATTTTCTGGGGCAAAAATTTTAAGAAAAACTTTTTATCAAAAAGTTCCAAATTTCCAATAATAAACTTGACCTTTAACCCAGCAACGTCTTACCTGGGAACTTTTACATATAGGTTTAGTATGAAAAATTAAGGGCCACAATAAAACAGCGTATTATGTGAGAAAAGGTCTTTTGTAAGAATGTTATGACGGGTTTTACTGTATTTCCTAGGATGACATTGACAGGTGTAGGTGTATGTCGAGAGTGTCAGTGTGACAGAGACAGATACATTGTGTGAGTGCGATAGAGCATGGAATGATTTTTGTGTAGTGCCCCAGTAATATCCTCATGAATCTGATGTAATTTACATACAAGGTGGATCGCAGTTTGAAGGGTGTGAGAATGTATGAATATGAATGTTAATGAATAGAGAAGTATATAGTTACAAATTTAAATTAATTTTTTTTTCTTGTACAAAACAAACAAAACATCAAAATATTAATTTCTCCTTTCTTTCTTGTTTTTCCTTTTCTCTATCTTTCATTCTTGTAACGAATATAGACGAACATTTTCTAAATGTCCGCCTATATTTTTACACAAACGAAATAATTCATTTTATTTTCTAATTCTACACACTTCTATGACTCTTCTTCTTCTTGATATAAACCTAACAGGAAATGGTATCGTTTGAATTCGATGAAAAATTGTCTTCCATACAAAAAACAATTGTAGTTGACCTCAGTTAATGTCACACACGTGTACCTTAATTGAAATATCTGCCTAATACTGGAAAACGTCAATTCTCCTTCTTTTTGGTAACAACTAATCATAATAAACTAATCCCACTATTTCTTACCACTTCTTCTTTTTACTATGTACAAACTAAATTATAAAAACTCTAACTCTGAAGAACAAAATGTTCAATTCTATTATTTTGTTCAATTCTTTAATTTTGTTCAGTTCTTTAATTTTGTTCAATTCTTTAATTTCATTTAACTCATTTATTTTATTCATTCTTAATAATTTCTAATGTTCAACTCTAAGTTCAGTACAATTTAATTATTTCATATGTTGTAAATGAAAAATATTATATTTTTATGAAAAGTATCCTGTTGAAATTTAATTGAAGTCTAATTCATTCAAAGTTAAGGTCCACCATAGTGTGTGGATACCGAGGAAACTCAATTTTAATTATAAAGTTTGTTTTTATTGATCGTAAATACTTATTTGTGGTTTTCCATAAATAAATATTTAGTAAAGTGTCAACGTCAAAAATAGGAAACAAATTCAGAACCAACACCTATTTTCTGGCATTACAATTCTTATATCGAAATTTTTTTCCCCTTCCCAAACTTCTTGAGAGTATATGACATAATAGGGTAGGTATAACTTATGAAAATATCTCTGCCTATAAACTTTGCAAAGTCCTAAAAACAAGGAACGTGTATAGGTTTTTAAAGCTTCGTAAAGCTTTAATATACATATTTACAGCTAATAAAAGCTTTTTATAGATTTTTATATTTCTGTGGACCTATAATATCAAAACTAATATTATACGAGTAAAATTGTGAAAAACTTTTTCAAATATTTCTTGAGACCATTCCATGTTTCTATAATTTTAGGAACCAGCAGAAGACTACCCCACTGTGAAATCAGCATATATAAAAGTATGGTCCTGACTTCCTGAGTAATATTATGCGGAAGTCGTGTGACTCTCGAAACAAGTTCTTTGACCCGAGAAATATATTAAAGTCATAGAATTTTAGAGAACTTTTTCCCTCGTTTATTCAAAAATGGTAGATATTAAACGTGTGCAGGTATTTCAAGTAATGATAGATTTTGTCCCAATTTGTCTTTGCGATAAATTAATGTATTTGTGGCTCTGCTATACTCGAGGTAACAGGAAAGAGTAGAGGTTGTGGACGCGAGCACCACCGTTGCTCAATGAAAACGATGTTGGTATTGGAATTTATGCAAATTTGACAATAGATTTGAACAGCTAATAACGCGTACCTATACCTATACCTTCGTCATTCATTTGACGAATATTTGAGTTATAATTTTAACGCAATTAAAATCGCGTAAAAGTGACGTTCCTGTCTGTCACTGTACTATTCAACTGAACTCCAAGCGTAATTATGTACTGCCAATATCTTGGATTATTAAAATTAAAAAAAAAATTTTTCAACAATTCACATAAGTAGTTTTACTTTCTTTATCGTAGGTACTTCATTTTTTCCTTTTTTCTTTAGTCTAAAATAGTCTACTAGGCAGTCGTAGCAGCCACTCGTATAAAAGAAAGTGTACCTGCATCTAATTTTTTAATGAGTCATAAAAAAATTCACAATCGGTTGTTTCAAAGACTACCTCCTTTATTTTGCACAACTTTCAATTAAAACTTACCAACCATCGTACATAGATGATTAAACCATTTGAACAGTGCCTGTCGCTGTTTTTTTCGAATTATACACGAGCAGAAAAAAACTTTACTACGTTTTGGCACTTTTGTCTACCCCATGGATGAATTAATTTAATCACATCTGTACGAAGAGGTACTCCGTCGTTAAACTTTCCCCATTCAGCATACCTAATGAAAATTATTACGTAGGTGTATTGGTACCTTCAGGTAAGTATTAAGGCCAAAAATGCAACTTACCTATTTAATAATCCATTATGTACGGTTACAAATTTTTTTATATGATGTAGATACGCTATAACAACTGGCTGTCATCGTATTTTGTATTCGCTGGAGTGGGTGACTTCACATAAAAGGCTTACGATTACACTTACTGCATTTTGTACAATTTTAGTGATTATATGCATAAGCCTGGATACACGTATCCAGTAATGTTTGAAAAATGTTTTCTTTTTCATCTTTAGATACCTACACTTAGTCTCCATTCAGAGTTAGGCAAACAATCAGCTAGATTTTGTAGCTTCATAATATGCAGACCCATCGAAAAGTTCTGTGATAAATTCTGAAAAAATTCCTCGAAGTTAATTTCCGAGGAATGTTCACTACCCATACGATCAATTTACATTCATCAAATTTTAATACCGATTCTCAAAAAGATAAAACATTCTGACGACTCTGTGTGAGAGTACCTTTGTTACTACCCTTGTGAAAATTTGAAAACAATTTAACGATTCGATGATCCTACAAAGACCAACTCATGTAAAAACAAGTTGTACCTATATGTGTTAAAATTCAACCTAGCCATCGTAAAGGGAATTAATTAATGTAACAAGAGTGTAACTGTAATGGCATAATAGGGGTGTGATTATTCGATATTTGTCCACTTTATGTATTACACCATTCACAAGATATTAATATCAAAACGAATATCAATATCTCTGTAGTATTAAAATAATTAAATAATTTATTATCCACAACTCTTATGGTGGACCTTAACTTTCTGGATTCAGGCTCATATTCATGAACGTCACTTTAACCTCACTTCACTTAAATTTCACTTTAAAAAAGTTTATTGCACAATTTTGTGCTTACAAATGTGGGAATATTGTATCTCTTATGAGAGTTTCAATGTAAAAATAAAATGTTACCATACTCGTAAATACAAAATCGTACCAAAAGTCATTTTTAAGTGAAGTTTAAGTGAAAGGAGGTTAAAGTGACGTTTGTGAATATGGACCTCGGTCTTTAAATAAAATAATAAAGCACAATTAATAAAATCACAATATTATAAAATAATATTTTGTACATACAACAGTACAAGTAAAATTTAGAGAACAGTAACATACTGTCTCAATGGTAAAATGAGAGAGCTCTACTAGAGAGTAATACTCTACAAGAGACTAAAACAAAATACAATTTCACTGTTAAATGTATTTTTCATTGTGTTTTAGTGTGAGTGTGAAAGAGGGATTAATTAATTAAAAGGAATGTGTCGTTCAAATATTTTTAAGGGACCAGTGAAATTAGGTCACCAAATATACCCTTAGGTATAGGCAAGTAAATACCATATTATTAAACAATAGAAAGAAGAAGAAGATCAATTTGTGAAGAAAGAAGAAAAGTCAATGGAATTTAGGGATATTATTGTTAAATTCAACAATATCGTCTGTGTACGAATATAGTCATCTATAAAATTTATGGTCAACTATATACGTTACAGTAATCCTTCGCAATACTACCACTACCGACAAACATACTCCATTTTTTATGTGATAATTTTTTTTTTTTTCAGAACTAAAAGGAGATGAGCTCAAATCCCCTGGACCCCCTTATCTGCAACCTCGCAGCCTTCCCAAAAAACCAAATTTGGTGCCTATGACCCCAAATCTATTTCCCAGAAATTTGCTGTGGGGAAGTTAGCAATATTCTTATCGAGACAAAAAATTGGTTTCATATATCGATAAATTTCCTTGGCCAGTTTTGAATTGAAATTTTTTTTTTTTCTTTACATTTGGAGTGGCTAAATTGATTAGATTCATATTTTAATTACTTAATTATGTATCTTCTGCGTATAGGTGCAGATAAATAATAGAAGAAAAAATAGCAGGTTTAAAACTTTTTTAATAATTGTTTAAATGTTCATCTACAATATAAATAGGTACTCGAAGAACATTCTTAAAAATGAATCAAATCAGCATAGCCAATTAGAAGAAACACTTTTTTAAATAAATTATCGAAAAAGTGTTTCATTCCGAAACTATTACAAAAATTTTTCCGAAATTCTCAAAATAAGGCTTGTTTTTCTATCATTGACTAATCTTATTAGTAAATTTCTGAAAAAAAAGTCGTGGATATATCTTCCTCATTCTTACTCAACTAAGTTTACCGCCATTTTGATGAGAAAATAAATTACATATTCAAGAAATTATTGATAATAGTAAGATAGGCAATGAACGTAGGGCAACTTTTTTACTACGCAAAAAGTGTGAAATGATATGAACATGAAATATTCATTTATGGATGTATAAATATGTCAAAAATATGCACTTAAAGTGTAAAATATGTAAAATATTCCCCAAATCAATATGGGTATCAAAACGTAAGATTTTGAATGCTGAATAATATTAAAGCAATATCTAAGGATACAAAATTCAATTTTTTTCCCCCGAAGACTCAAATTCATCAAAAATTGATAATTTTTTGTATTTATGTTGCAAACAACAAAATACTCTCCAAAACGCCAATAAATGGCCAACTTATTCCTAAATAAATACTTATGTCTAAAAATAATGCCAAATTATGAATTTTTCTGATTTTACAGCAAAAGATGCCAAAATATGTCAAATGAAGTTGGTCTTAAATTACTCAGAATTTTAAAAATTGTAAAAATATTGCGGATATTCCAATGAAGAACCAAATAAAAAATATTCATATACCTACATAAAAATGTTGATCCAGCTATGATTGTGTCCTACCATACACAGAAATGAAGATGTCAAGTACTTATGGTGTTTAATTGTGTTATGTGCACTCAGATTACCTGTTTAATCACACTTTTAGGCTATATGCTAATTTCAATTGAAAGTTGGTATATGCACTAAAAGTAACAAAAAATGCTATTATTCGCAACTCCGAACTTTCACACAGAATACTTTTCTTGCACTGTGTACTTAATTATCTCAATAAAATAATATTAAGATCGGTACCTTCCATTATTTTAACATTAAAACATAAAACAACTATTCAACTTTTCTGGGCGAGAGACTTATGGCCTTCCGTAACTTGTTTCTACAAGTTGTGACATAGGTACCGTCTTAGGTCATTACCTGCTTATCTGAAACCAGCTTTGTTTCTCTTCTTATTTTACTCCACATCTCGATGAATTTTATCAAAGATTTGAATTGTTGACTTGTTGTCAATTTAGATAATTGATAAAATTTCAACATTAATCATATTTTCCCAAACTGACACTCATATAGGTACTATGTTAAATTCGAAGATCGAAATTATACCAACCTAGGCTGGTAACTATGGCCATTTTTTTACAATCTAAAGATGGTACATGGCATTTTGAACCAGTCGGAGATAAATCTGAAACTTATGACTTGATACAAGTTTTCATGTACCTACCATCCCAGGATAATACAAATGTTTTTTTTTTTTTTTTACAAAGTTGTAAGTATTTTTGATAAACTTTGTCCAAAATTAGTTGTACCAAAACCGGATTTGTAACCATACATTTGTTTTTTTTCACGAATTAATTTATTTTGTTAATCATAATCATATAATATAGTAGATATGAGAAATATCATAATTATCATATGTACAGGTACTAATTAGGTACCTACTTATTGCTGAATCCTGTAGAATCTAATCTCCATGGAACAACATAATTTTTTTTCTTCTTAAATTTATATATCTATATATATATATATATATATACAAGTTCATATTCAGCACCTTCAGTTGTAACGATACTATTATCGTAACACATTACAGACCCCCCCCCCTAATTAAGTACAGATTTTCCATCGGTTTCATCATTTTTACGCCAAGTAGGAATTTTCTCACCTCTCGATATATAAGTTTCCTTCATCTGTGGATACAATCCCTAAATAAGGCCTCTCGTTACATGCGTCCGTATGCATTTTTCTTTATCGATATGCGCTAGTCATTTGCTTTCATAGGTATATAACTTTCGACACTTCCTTTTTTTTTTTTGATTAGTCAAATGGAATTCACTACATAAAAAATGCACAGCTAAGTTTGTAGTTTTTTTTTTCTCTTTCTTTCTCCTGGGGGTGAGTACCAATATAATTTATGAATTTTCATTTGGAGGAAATATTTTATTTTATTTTAATTTTTTGTCACACATATACATATTATATGTGTATACACTTCCGCTTCTGTTTTTGGACTATGTGATGATGCCTATAGCCCTTGGATTTTAGGGGTTCTTTCTCTCTCTGTCTCTCCTGTGTGCCTAAATGCTTTTCTATCACTCTTCTCACATTTTTGGTTCATTAATTTTTTTTGGTTTCTTGTAGATTCACTTGTTTTTTTCTCTCTCTGATAAACCTCTTCTCGTCTTCTATTTCTTTTTATCCAGGAATACCACGGTAAGGTCTTTCACTTCCTCTTCCCTTTGCTTGTCCATCTTTCTTTTACTCTAGAAATTCTGATTCAGTTATTTTTGGAAGAGGTGTAAAAAGAAGGAACTGTAATGTATTTGTATTAGCTCCTGGTAATTAGGTGTCTATATAAGCAAGTTGAACAGGCATCTAAAATCACTTATGATTTTTCGTACCTTCCAGAGTGGAAGCTGGTGCTTACAAGTAGCTCATTCTTTAACAGTATATTTTGTGGTACTAAGTTATATTGAAAATTAGAATAAGTCAATTGTGGAATTTGTATTAACAAATTCGTTTGATTACACATAAACTGGGCTTGGTGGAAATAGCCTGTTTCTTATGAAGTTATAAATTTTCTATTTCTTTCGTGTGGATATTTATTCTAATTGTGTTAAAATAATTGATTCTTTGTTTTGGGAGTATTTTGATAATATTGTATTTGAAATTGGTGTTTAAATAATCTCAATTTCATAATTCTTTTTGAACAAAATATCACTGAAATTGAAATTTTCCCACGAAACAAATTGTGGCAACAAACAGAAGTTTCACTTCCTATATTTTTTTGAAATTATTCTAAAGAATTTTTTTTTAGTTGTTGGATTAAAATTTAAAAAAAAAATTATTGGTTCTTGAGATTCTGTATGTTCCAGGTCTACTATGGTGCTTCGTCTGGATCTTAGAACACCCTAACCTTTTGGAGAAAACTTTAAGGAGAAGAATAGTTTTAAGCAGTTTGTATTTCTCATCACCAATAATATTTCTGAAAATGGAGGTAAGATTTGGAATTGTATCTACTTCTATTCTCACTGGATTTCAAATAAAATTATTATAATGAGTGAAATTATGTTTTATTTAAGAATGTGCTAAACTTTTGAAAATATGGGTTGAGATGTTGTGAATGATGAGAGGATTGTTTGAAGTATGGATGTAAATAACAAGTGAGAATGATTTTCTTCATGACTGTTTGGCTTGGATAATAATTCAGGTAAGATTATTGTGGGTGGTACCTCTGAAATGAAGTACCGGACCTTCTGTTGCTGTTTTTAATTTGAATCAAATCTTCTCTTATGGAATACGGTCTGAGATGATGTATTAATCTTGGTTAATTGAAATATTTCATTTGCTTGTTGGTACCTTGGTTTACATACCACAATCCTAAAGAACCATGGCATCGAGAATTGAATAACATATTGGCTTTCTTGCACCCAAAATGATTTATCAAGCATTTTGTTAGGAATAAACATTTTACAAAACCTGTTCTCCTACAATGGACGCCTTTGTGTTGGTAGCACTTAAGGATATGCTCCTTGCAGGTATTTTCACAACTGAAATCCAAATTTTGATTTTCGCACGACTGCATGTCAATTAGGTCAACAATTGTGCTTTCAAAGTTATTTCTTTAAACACCATGGGCTTAACTACAACCCCTTTCTTTGGATGAAATCTTTTTTTTTCACATACCTACGTCACAGCGTTTCAAAAATAGTAGTATTACAGGTTTAGTACTATTGACGTTCTTTTTTTGGACCAGGTTGAACATTTTGAACTTACCACCATGTCCACTTTCAATGTGTGCTCTTTTAAGAATGTCAAATATTTTATCTATATGAATATAATAGTCTATACTTGATTTCAGTATCAGACCCAGTCTTTGGCACAATTAATTTTTCAGTTGTACCAATATTGCGAAAACGTCATTTATTTTTAATCTCCAGTAGTTCTTAACAGAGATAAATGCTATCTTCCGAAGAGAAATTTTGAAAAATTATCATTATGCGCACTCTGTTCAAAGTTGATCGAAAATATAACTTTGTACAAAATGTCTGTGCCATCTTAGAATGGTACAAGAAAGATTTTAGGTACCATCTTACGATTGCATAAAAATGGCTGTACGATCTTAGGATGGTATAATTTCTGACTTGGCACGCTACATATGATTTTTTTTTTTGTATTCTACTAAAAATGTGTAAACAACATGATCATTCAGAAAATAAGATGACTTTACCTTTATCACTTTTTCCATAAGATACAGTTCTTTTTTGTTTTTTTTTCATGGTCACACTACTACGTAAAAAACAATGAAAGGAAATATTCAAGTCCAACGTGTTGAGCCTATTCTCTATGAAACAGCACATCATTGGCCGTGGAATCATTAAAAAAAAAAATTTTTTTCTTTAAAAAAATAAAATCGACTTTGAAAAAAGATAAGCCCACATTAAGAAAATGATGATGTCATGCGAGTCGGAGAGGTAGATTTTGCCTAGAATAGACCGAATTTTAAAACATTTGTATTGTGGGTTGCGTTCATTATAGATTTTAAGAATTTTGTACCACTATGAGAACTTCAAAAAGCCGTAATTCGGAAAATAACGACCGGATTGGAACCATAGTGGCATAATTTTCACATTGAGGCAAAACATCACGCACCAAATGGAGTTTTTGAATGGTGCGTGATGTCGTGCATCACCCCACCCCGTATATTTACCCACAAATATTAAACCTCTACCGTTTGAGCCGTTTAAAAAGAACTCAGCACGTAAATATTTTTAATTTTCAGTATGGATTTTTCCGCTACTTTTCAATATTCTTATAATTCTTCATAATAATTGAAAAAAAAAAAAAAAAAAAAATTATGGCGTATAATAATTCTTTTGTATAGCTCTACAGACTACATACAACAAATTTTCTTCGCAAATTCGTTCGCACTGGAACCTGTTCGGATGGACGGCATTCGTCGAATACCAGCCAACCGCATCTTCGAGCACATGGTGTCCATCTATACCTCATCCCCCTCCCCAAAAGTAACTACGTAGAAACATCGAAAGGGTTCACACATACATATTCGCATATAGAAGGTACATTTATGGAGTTGACTGCGCCAGCATAGTGTAATGACACGAGTCTGCAGCCAGACACGTTAAGCTGATACCTATTAAATTGAGGGGGAAAAAAAGTGGAGACGTATCAAAAATGGAAGAAATGAAAGAAAGAGTGAGAGAAAAGAGTCCAAAAAACTAGTTTACCTTGTTTTATTCGTCTGATCGGTAGGGAAAGTATTTAAAACCAAATCATTATTGCGAATCGTAGATCAGTTGTATTTTCGTGATCGATTAGTGAACGAGTGAAGTTTTATTTCAGTTTTTTTTTTTTTTTGTTTAGGTTTCTTGTTTTTGTTTTTTGGTTTGTGTTTGCTTTTTTTTTTGTTTGTTGTTATTTTTTTATTTCGCGAACGTTTTTGTTTTGTTTTCTTTTTTCTTTCAGTTTTCCGATGAGCTCAAATAGTAAGCCGAGTTTTTTTCTGTTTTTTTTTCTCCTTTTTTTTTTCATTTTTTTTTCTCCCCCTTTATTGTGTATTGTAAAAATTACAATTTTTTTCACTTTTGTAAACTTGGTGCGTACATATTTTCCGTGAGATGCATCGACCACATATTTGTTTTATTTTTTGAATTTTGTGCTTTCGATTACCTTATACTTAGTTGTATTTACTGAGTGTTGATCATTGGTCGTTGGAGGGGATTTTTGTAGCAACGTCCTGTGTTTGGAGTCTATTCGTAAGAATTTCTACATTTTCAGATTATTTTGGGAATATATTATATTTATAAAGGTACTTTGTATAAGGCTAATGGTGAATTTTCTAAATGGTATGGTGATAGTCGGGTTTCAAAGGTGTCAACAGATGAAAAATGTTAAACGCTTTTAGAATAATTACATTTTACTGTTTGGAATCATTCAGAATTACTATTTTGCAACCGTTAACTAGGTGTATTATGTAATTTAGCAAAATTGAAAAACTGTCAGTGTTGAATTTTAAACGAGGATTACTAATGTTCGAATAAAAATTAATGGGAAATAGTTGATATTAGAAAAGCATCCATTATTTTCTTAAGAAAGGTTTTCAAATTTACAAAAAAAAAAAAATATTAAAACCTTCCCACATTTCTTATTTTTACATTTTAAAATTGTCGGTTGGGTGGGTTCAAACCAGTGACGTAGCTGGAGCAAAATTTTTCGAAGGTTTTAGCAAGAAGTTTTCATGCAAATGTCTAATTCAAAATTATTTTCAGAAGACATGGGAGGTAGTCAAATATTCGTCGGGGGGTTTTGATCCCCCCATTACCAATCTTCTGGGTCGAATCTAGTTTTCTTTTTAATAGGCCTAGGCCGAAGTGCTCTACTTGGAATACTTTTTAAAACTCATTTAGCCCACGTTCTACAACGATCATTAGATTCGATAAGGTGATCCTACTAAAATAAATCATTTGTCTCATAAGCAACCAATGGTCAAGTTTTTTGTGTGAATACGACTGAAACACTGGAGGGTAGTGTAGAAAGCCTAGAAAACAGGGATATCTTAAGAATCGCAAGTAGTTTTCCGGTACAAATGCTGTTTAACATTACCTATCTAATCCCCTCCCATCGTAGAAAAAATCTGTAAGTATCCTGCCTTCTTCTTTAAAACGATGAACAATTTATAAAAAAGAATAATAAAAAACCATCTCTGTATATGTGGGAAGTAGAATAATTTTAAGTTTATGAGTAAAAAAGCTTCTATTTATTTTGTGCTTTAATTTAAGAAAATTCTTCACCCTTCGATTCTTCAAGAAATTTTAGCTCTACTTTGTACATTAACACCAGTTTCGTGAAATTATTGGGGATTCCCTCCCCTCCCAAAAAAAAAAAAATGGAAAATATCTTGGTTCACACTAAACCTAGACGTCGAATTTTTAATTATTTAATACAAACAAACGTATGTATCGGTACTTTTTTAGGCTGAGCTCCCCATAAAAATTATTAGTGCAATCTAAAAATCCTCAAGTCTGCCTCTATGTCTGTATAAAGACAAGAAGTTACTTATTCTGCTTGAAGAGAAAAATTATTATTCTCAATTCACCATAAATTTACCGACCAATGTTATTTAAAATTCAATTGTCAAATTAAATTGTTAAGCATCTTGATAGGAAGTTTGTTAGAATGAGAAGATGCTTCTCCACACATCGACGCATCATACATCAGCTTTTTTCCTCAAAAAGACTCGGTGTAGCATATAAAAGAAAAAAAATCCCAGATGTAACGAACATAGTCGTTTTGTTCACAATGAACGGCTCAAGCTAGGTGATCCATCACAGTATAACCTCTTCCTTCGTCTTCCAGCAGGTATTCCATCTTAGTTTCATCTCAGTGATGCGTCACCTTGGACCTTCGTTAAAATGTATAGAATGCTCCTACGCTTAGATTGTCTAAGATTATCTGTTAACCAATGGGAATCGATTTCCAATACCTTATTGATATTACTGCATTAGCTGAGACATCCAATTCACATTGGAGGCCATTTCTTTACAGTTATTCTGCTAGACACTTCGTTATCCCACGCTAAACCGAATCATTATATTCACTGTGTACTGATAGTCAAATCACCAGCCCATTAAGACACCCAAGCTGGAAGATTTGATGCAGCTATTAGCTACACTAAAATCCTAGAGAATGAGACTTCTATCTTGCGATATGAATGCACTGCTGGTTGCATACAAAGTCCCTTCAAAGGTGTAGATAGTTCTGGTGTACAAGAGTTCTTCATATTCTAAGTGATCTCTTCCTGACCCCCACCAACAAAAAATCACCAAAACCAACAAAAGCACACCACTTCTAGTCGCACAGCCTTTTCTGTTTCTTGACTAAGGGGGGTTCAGACCCCCTGGAACCGCTCTTTTATACGCACTTCTTTCCCTTACTGACTCCATGTTACGTAAAAACCTTAAACTTCCGAACATTTCATCTTCGATACCTTATCTGCTTAATATTATGAAAAAAAAAAAAATATATTATTGATGTTTATATCAAAAAATTCTCATACAACTCATAGGTACCCACTCTTCAGTTTGGCTGTGAACATCCGGTAGGATCTTATTTGTAATTTTGTATCTTCTTCAAATGCGTACTGATTAACATTCGAAGTGTAAAGATGGCACACTTGCACGTAGGTAGACTACTCTCGAAAAATTAATCGAAATCTTAGGTGGAAAAATGGTGGCGAGGACAACATAGGTATAACATAATACAGGTATCGCATTTGGTTTTTGGCACATATGGAGAAAAGATTTTCGAATGTGAATGCACTTAAACGTAGATCTTGTCGACGATGTAAGCGTGGGCAAAACCGAAATTTAGGCTACAATTTTCGATAATTAGGCGTGTGCAAAAAGCGTGTCCTCCAACCGTGTACGAAAGACATCGTAGATGCATATATTTGTTGATACGAATCGCTGATTCTTCCACTTTTGTATTTTTGCTGTCCGGACTGACGCGAGAGAGATATCGCCAAAAAGTTTGTTGCGCCAACACCAAATTCCATATCCGAGTAAGGAAAAAACGTTGCCTAAAATATTAAGACACGATGGATGTAAATTAACTGCACTTCGATCGACCTAGTTTTCTCTACACAAGAATTACATTGGTAAGATACATTTTGTTAACACAAAGAAAGTTGAATTCCTTTCGATATTTTCATAGACAAACCGAACCATGTGCAGGAACCCAAAGTTAACCCACCAATAAAGGTATAGGCTGTAGTGATGGGCGAATAATCGTGAAAAATTGATTAATTTATTTTTTACATTAATCGACTTTGTGTTAAGCGATTATTTTTAGGTGAGTACCACGACTCATCGATCAATCGATTATCTTGATCAAAATAATTGATTAGGTATTTGTAAAATTTCTCGGGTGGCGTTTTGGATAAGTAAGTGATAACGTCAACATGGCTCTCGAGTCTCAAGTGTTGAACGATTAATTGAAAAAAAAAAATCAATCAGTTGTTATTCACTGTAATCTATTATTTTAGGTGAGTAGACTGATAGATTAATCGATTATCTTGGTCAAACTAATTGATTTTTTTTTTTTCTAAAACTCCTCGTGCCGTATTTTGAATTTTTTTCGCTGGTAGGTAAGCGATGACCTCAACATATTGTTCTTGAGTCTCGAGTGATGATTGGAAAAAATAAATTGATCGATTATCTGCCCAATAATCGATATGGTAATAATAGATTATTGGGCCTAATCGATTAATAGATTTCCGAATTTTCCTCCAATCGGATAATCGATTATTCAGAATAATGGATTATTGCCCATTACTAATACCCTGCAGGTTCACTCGCATTAGAATGACTAATCTAGGGAAACAGCTGTTGGTCAACCAATGTCTAAAATAAAAGCTGAAAAAAAAAAGCAGAAATTTCGGTTTTTTACATGCTTACCTAACCTGAAATTCTGGTTATCGCTTGATTTCAACCTAGTGGGTAATCAATCTCACCATTTTACTGGCTGATTACTAATATGTTTGTAATTTCATAATTGGATTGATATGTGGTTCAAATTTAAGACAGGTGTAATTAATTTCTTGCCATCAAATTTTTAATCTGATTGATTTATGTTGGAAATCTCTGGAAAATAGAAAAATCATTATTTATTGGGTGCCATAAATTTCTTCATTTTCCTTCATCAAATCATAATGAATTCAGATCTTACACTTTTCATACAACACATCTTAATGAAGATAATTAGTTGACTATTAAACCTGAATTTATTGTAGAACTGAGTTTCACCCAATTGAAGTTAAGTTTTATTGACCATATCCTTATTAGTGATGAGAAAAATTGGTCTTAATCTTGCAAAAAAGAATAACTTAGATGTCCTAGATATTTTTTACAGTAGGAAGACCAAGACTATGATCAAGATTAATTATGTAAGACCATGATTTGACTGTAAAAGACCAAGACCAAGTATGGAAAATTAAGACCACAACTAAGGCCAAGGACAAGATGGGAATTTGCAAGAATAAAACCAAGATTATGACCAAAACCAAAATGTAACTGTGCAAGGCCAAGATCCAGATCAAAACCCCATTTTGCAAGTCTAGAACTGAGACTAAAATCAAAATTAAGATATGAATGTACAAGACCAAGACCAAACTAAAATATGCCTATGCATGACAAAGACCAGGGTGAGACTTTATAAGACCAAGAGTCGAGACAGAGGTTAGTGTCAGCCTTAGGTGTTGCAAGGTCTCAGGAAACATAAGATGCAAGTTCAGGACTTTTACCCCTCCCATTTATTTTTTTTTCCCATTTGCTCTAAGCATGAAGCTTTGCAAAGCACAAGGCCTCAGGCAGTTATCTGAGCTCACAAGCCCTAAAGCCACCAATGACTGAGCTCAAAACTTGACTGTGAAAGACTAAGGGCCAGTTTTTCAATTCTTAGTTAAGAAATTCAACTTTCAGATAGCTCTAAAATCCTTATTAACTTTCAGCATTATTTGTTAGTTAAACTAACTAAGATCTTAACTGAGAATTGAAAAACAGGATCTAAGACCAAGATGTTTACTAAGCAAAATCAAGGCTAAGAGAAAAATCCAGGCTGAACTGGGAAAAAACCAACACTCGACTGTGCAAGACAAAGACCAAGACCAATTATGCAAAACCAAAAAGAAGATAAAAACCAAAATGGAACTGTGCAAGACCAAAACAAAAAGTAAGAGTATTCATGCAAGACTAATTTTTGGTTGTACCAAATAGTTAAATCACTGATGAGTAGGGTTTAACTTTATTTCACCATACATCTTACCAGTTAAACTTAGTTTATTTCACAGTTGAAAGTTGGTACAACTGGGCCTAAGACTGACTGTGCAAGACTGAGATCAAGACCAAGACTACTGTGGTCTTGGTCTTGGTCTTGGCCATGCTTTTGCCAATTATTATCCATCCTAAAGGTGAAATAAATTGTACGAAAGAAGAAAGTCAATTTTATAATTAATGAAAACAATTATTATTAACGTTATTTCCAAAGTTCTAATCCACCCCTATGTAGTTCCTTGATGGAACTGTATCTACTTTTCAACTCAATGAATTATTCCCTAATCCCTTTTCATTTTATGTTTCACTATGAAAAATGATTAAGTGATCAGTTTTAATGCTAATTGTCCTAATAAAATACGATTTTCTATGAAACCACTCAACCACTATCCTCACAGTCACATTAATTTTCCCACCCATAAACATGAAATTAAACATCTTGAGACAAATTTATATTTATAAATGCAGGTACACACATAATAGGTCCATAAGTTTTCTCTAAAGTGTTTTCTAAATTTGAAATTTTCTGTACTTTGTTTAAAATGGTCTCAGTCATTGGCGGCAATAAATGAAGAAGTATGTTAATTTTTCTTTTTTTTCAGTGGGGTGAGTTGCGAAGAAATGGAATCCTGGAAGAGATGAAACATTCCTAACTTATACTAAAAAAAAGTTGGTCCCCCGTCTTTTTAGTTTTGTAATTAGGTTTGGCTGGGTGGTATTGAACTTGGGCCTTATTCATCAAATAATATTCTGCAACCACTTACTATTTTCACTCTGAAAAAGTTCTAAATAAATGCATTTATCTAGCTAAGTAAGTACATTATGTTTAATAAGTTCGAGTTGAAAATGAATTTTTAAGGTGTGAACTTTTATCATATACTTATTGTACTCACAAATGAATGAAATTAACAATAATAACATGCAATCGCTAAAATACTGCGCACATGTTTGAAAGCAAACTATAATACAGTTATACTTTGTTTCATGGAGTACTAATTTAAAATATACACCTACAATAAAAGCCGTTAAAACATTCAAAATAGTTAGAACAGGGTGCATAGATGTGCACCTTTTTAGAGTATTTACTCTCTTTTTGGAAAAAAAAAAGAGAACTCTTTTTGGGTAAAAAAAAAAGAGGTCTCTCTTTCAGTCCGAAAGGACACTTTACCCTCTTTTTGTTTTCTACATACTTTTAGTATCAAAATTTTTCTCAAAAAATACTTTTTGCAACACCTGTTTATAAACTCCATTTTTATATGCACCTTAACAAAGTATAAAGCAGGCAGTTTTAGAACCATTTAGGACCGATATATAAAGTATTTACTTTATACATCGGTATTTATTTCATACATCGCCATGGGCGCATACGTCATTTTATACACTGGTCTTACTACTACATCCAGCCTACATAGTCATTTTCTTTAATTTTTAAATTTAAAAATTCTTTTTTTTATAAAAGTTTCTCTGCTAGGGATTCTAACCTTTGATTATAGCATTGGTAGGCCAGTGCTGTTGCCACTATGCCCCAAGGTTTCTTTGAAAGGATAGAAATAGTTTGCAATTATACGTTTCCCACTTGCAAAAATATTTATTTATTTTTGTGTAGGGGGAAGTGTTGCAAAAAATAGTGTGTGACACACGTGTATATAGTAGGTAATTGATACTCGTGTGATTTGAATCACTCGCTTTTGGCTCGTCATCAAACATCACACTCTGATCAAAATCACCTTCTTTATACACTCGTATCACAAATAACTATTTTCGGACACATTTCTCGTACTTTTTCTCTTTTGCGACGCTAAAAAGTAATTTGATGATTGATGTTTTCTTCTTTTTTCTTTTTTCCCTTGTCAGTTTTGTAACTTTTATCATATACTTACACTTTTCCCTGAAAAATCTCTGTCTAGCCTAAGTTAGACCATTTATTTCTGTGAAATCCGATTTAGTAATTTTTTACATTTTCTGCCATCAAAGTTTAATTTGAAAGGTTAAATGTATCAATTATGGGGTATGCGCCAATCATGGGGTAGCATCGTTTCTGGTGAACTATTATAGCAGACTACAGAAAAAAATTGAGAGTAGTTGGTAAGACTGTTCTATTCTATCCATTCACAAAAAAAGTCAAAAGAACGCACCAAAAAATAGTTTTTTGCATTTTTTGATTTTTGTCACTGCTCTCAGTAAATTTTTGACAATATCTCATAATTTTTGTGGAAATTAGTAATTGATGCATCAAAAACTGATCAAGATTAGCACAAAATTTTAACATTATGCTTAATATGTTTCCAGTATTGATAATCACTAAGTTAGTTCAGGAATTCAATAATTTTACGAATGTTTTTTTGAGGTATCCACCTATAGTACCGATCATTCTGGTTTTAATGGAATCAAAACGTCCCAAATGACATTTGTGACTTTTTTAACAAAGAATGGTAATATTTTTTTCAACTCTATTCTCAATGTTTTTCTTAAATTAGCAGATATATTAGGAAAAGGAGGTACCTAAAGTAGGAATATGTACTATATTATACGAATATAATATGTTTCCCATATTAAAAACAGAGAGTATCTCATTTTAGGAACACATTTTGTAGAACCCTCATTTTGAGAGATGGGACAAAATAATTAATATAAAATCAAAAATTGGTTCCGTCGACTTCTTTACATTCTAAACACAAACATAAATGACCTTTGATCCTAATGTATTCAAGATTTTTAACTGAGTATTTTTTTGAAAATTTAAAAAATTTCAGTCATGTTCCTCATATTTGGTACATTAGCTTATAATAATAATTGAAATATTTTTACTAATTGACTGATCATCATTTTTATCTTGTTATAATTCCCCCTCTCTTCTCTGATTATTGTACTCGAAATATGGTAGTTCTGTTAATTGTTTCTGCACCTTTTCATATTTTAACGGTGGTCGATATGGAGCTGAAAAGGTGGATGTCACTAAATACTCCATAAACGCTGCAACAACTGGTTACGTTTCACTTTTTTTCATTCTTCTGTCGTTGATTTCAATGCCTATAGGTTAATCAGAGGCATAAAAAAAAATTTAAATGATGGACGAGTGAGGCTCCGTACGACTCAACATGAAAGATTAAAAACCTATAAAGAACTAACCCGTCAAAGACTTATTCGAGTGAAAAAAAAAAAAAAAAAAAAAGAACAAGTTCTAAGGTAGCTAGGCGTCGAACGGCTGATCATTAAAATGGCGGCGAAATTGCAAATATCTACGAGGAATTACGAAATCTTCAATGGAATAGACAAGGTTTCATTTTGTTATTGGCCATCAAAATAGGATCATGGGATCAGGGCCGGATTGACACAAAATGCCGCTGTGAGCCCGGTATTTTTTGTCGCTTTTCTTTAGGAAAAAAAAAGGGACGTATCGAGGATTCCTTCGTTTAGGGGAGGGAGAGAGGTAATATATTTTAAAACCATTTTCCACTATATTCTGTGAAGAAAAAAAAAGCAAGTAGATAAAGTAGATAAAAATTCTGTCCTATTATTTTTAAAACGTTTTCGCCCCTAAAATTTTGCCCATTGCATCAAATGAGCACAACTGCTCATTGGTAGGGAGCAAAAATGGCTGAATTATTTCTGCGAAAAAAAAAAAGTGAATGGTTTACATGATAGTGTAACGGCCAAAAGAAGATCTTAGTTTTGTGTTGAAGACCACTTTCAGTGTTACACCAGGAAATATTAACACTGGAAAAGTATTAATATTTCTATAATATTTAAAAATAATTAATTTATTATCCACGAACTATTGTGGACCTTAACTGTTGAAAGACTATATAGTAATATTTCAAACAAAGAATACTTCAACACTTTTAATAAAATAATAATTTGTACACACAAGTACATTCAATAATATTTTAATACTAATTTAACATTGCGATAAGACCTTAGACAAAGGCTATCTATTAAACACAATATTTACAACTATGTATTGAACTGAACTAAAACTGAACATCGATTACTTCGTAACCAGAGTTTATATACCCGTTCAAGGTATGTAAATGTACATGGTGAATAGTCTAAGTGAAGTAGAGACTTGTTATTATAGGGATATGCTGACTCATAATATAATTGAGGGACAGGCATATTTAGGTCACTGAATATAAAGACAGTATTCCTATATTCATAATATTTGGTACGAGTAATTTAGGTTGTTTATAAAGAGTTATAGGATGTTTTGATTATGGCCAAATACCTAAATTTCTGGTATTCAAAACTGTGTCTCTGAATATATGTTTATCATATTTAAAAATAGACGAAAATATATGTTACAGATAGGCTTTTTTTTAAGAAGTTTTATTACACCAATATTGACATAGAAATGTAATGAAGGTGACTTGAGGGGTCATTTACTCTTAAGAATTTCGTTTATTTCTTCCCGCTAAAAGATCCACTTTAGACTACCCTCTTTGCCACAGATTGCTATTATATTAATAAACCCATTTTACATAATGTTATTTTTCTTCTTTTTATGGGAATAAACTGCTTGACAATTTTAGTTTTTCTGTCCTCTATGATTTAGGTATTGAAAAAAACTTGCATATGTATACCTACCTTATCAGGGTCGGTGGTAGGATTTACTCGAGGGTGGGAGGCGTGTTCAAATGTACGTAAGTTTTAATTCAAATTTAAATTTTGTTTTCACATTTCTTCCAATCTTATCTCACATAAAAATTATTTTCTTCTCTATTTCTCAATTTCAATGACTATCATAAAAAAGCCTTAGTTGTTGCTTCAAGTTTTGTTTGTTTGTTTGTTTACAAAACTTTAAAACTCCTCCTTACCACCATTCCTGAGGTCAGTTTCTAATTGAAAAAGTTCCAACTTGAAAACAAACTACATACAATAGTTGAGAGACAAAGATTGAAATTTATGCCTAGTGTACACTATGATAGTCTGTCACGATAGTTGAACTCATGCCAGTAAGTTATCACAGTGTAATCAGTCACTAGCACGAGAGTACTCTATACTATCGCGTTGACGTAATAGGTAGCAACACCATCCTGCTCTTTGACTATATAGCTTAATGGACTGCTAGAACTAATAAAATCTTGAAGGTAAACAATGCAGGCATTACTTTTCAAAAAAGGTACTTTGTGTGAAAACTGAATTTGTATTGAGTTATATTTTCGTGAGTAACGTGTTAAATATGATTCGTTTTTCTAACTGCCTCTTCCAATCTCCAAATATTGAAAATTATTCACAAATTAGTTTGTGAAGTATTATTTCAGTTTTCAGTTCGTTTTTTGATCAATTTAACGTTATATTTTTCAATCCATTTTCATATTTTTATTCATCAGAAACAAATTTTACCGTGTAAATTGATATAATTAATCACTTGTCATTCATTAATTGTGTGTATTATCGTTAAAGTAGTATTCTATTCTTTATTATTTCGTTTTTTTGATCAGTTGTATTGATTCAGTTTGATCATCAATCATTAATTACTTGTCATTCGTAATTTGTTTTGTGATTTTTTTTATTCTGTAGCATAAATTCGATTGTTTTATTCATTTTTGATATTAATTTCTTTGTATTTTTATATTTTCATTTATTTCAGCTCTCGAATTGAGGAGAGTGTTGGATACAATTCCAATTCAAGCATCTTCAATAAATGATAAGAATGTTACTAGGTTTAGAACTCCATTCTTGAGTGGAATGAAGTTCTAGTAAAGTATTACATATTTATGTCATTAATTATTCTGTAAACTTACAAATAATACCATTTTATCATGTGTCAATGGCAAAGTAGAATAGTAATAAAATTAATTATCTTCAAATATAATTTTAATTACTAAAATAACGAATATAAAAATTAATTTTTTGCTAGCCGGAATTGGAAATGTGGAATCACTTTCACTTATCACCAAAGGTCGTTTTTTGTAAAAAGAACGCCTGTTAACAGTGCCTTCGGCGGTGTTTTATTTAACCCTATGTATATCTTATCAGTTATAGCAGTCCATTAAGCTATATAATCAAAGATCCTGCTAGTAATAGCTATTGTGATTGTACCATTGTAGTGTATACGAGACTTTAAGGGCAAATAATTTTAGTAGCGATTTTTTTTTGAAACCTTCCTAAAATACTATTAGCAGAATAGGTATAACTTGTCACAATATTAAATCTAACGTTCCCTAAACATTCCATTCAGGGCTATGACCCGGGCATCATTCATTTGAAAAATACAATCTCAAGTGCATTTTATCAAAGAAATAATTGACACGAAATTCTGAGTTGAAATGAAGACTTGCAAAAAATATGCTAAATTTACATTATTTTAAATAATGATCTTTTACCCGACCGCCTTTGGTTCAAAACAAAAGGAGATCATTCCATTTTTAACTTACTTCAGGGAGAAAATGTCAGTGGTTGAGATTTTCAGGGTATAAAATGTTTATTCCGAATTCATTCCAGAGATGATAAATTTGGAGTACGTGCCTGAATTAGATATTTTCCTCGTATTTTCTGAATTACTTGTTTATTTCTGCGTATTTTGAGAATTATGTTCAAAATTGGTGTTAATTTCTTTAGTAGACCATTTTGTTTTAATTTAATATAAATTCGTTAAAAATTTAATTTAATAATTGTACTGAAGTAGTTTCCAGTTTCCAGTTTTTTTTTGTTTTTTTTTTTTTTCGCTTCTGTTTGATAAATTAATCACTGGTAAACTGTATAATATAAGTTATGCTTAAAGGCTGTCCTTTGATGGTTTGAGTTTTCATATTATTTAAATCGATAAGTATAAGAGCCTTGAAAGATCGATGAATAGATCATTAAGAAAAACAATTCTAACTGACTTAAAAAAAAAAAAAAAAAGAAAAAGAAAAAGCTACAAATTTGATCAGTAGGTACTTTTTTTGTTATGTTTGTTCGAGCATAACTTTCTACTCTGAGCTCCATTTTGGATGAACATTTGTTTTAATGATGGAATGTGATCTCCATTTGGTTTTTATTCAATTTTTCTTACAGAGTCGATGAAATTGTGTTCGAGTTATCGTTAAAATTCGGTTTTGTTTCGAAGCAAAATTAGCACCAACTCGAATGTAAATGAAGAAAAAAAGCGCTGAAAATAAAAACTGTTTATCAAGTTAATAGAACCAACTTCGAAAAAAAATGAAATAAAAATTTACTAAAAATCTGAAAATACCTTTTTTAAAATTTCTCCAGTAAGATCCACTGGAATTATCGAAGTCGACTCTAGTTAATTTTAAAAAGTTTTAAAGTTAATAAAATTTAACGGAATTGCCATACAAGCCTACATATGATAAAGGAAAAGAGCGTCGGGTTCAATATAATTCCAGTACTCCTGACTTGAGAAATTTTAAAAGTGTTCTTTTCCTCTATTTAGCGCATTTTTATTCTTTTTTACTTTTTTATTTTTATCTTTAATTTTGATAACAATTTTAATTTCCGAAGAACGTCGACAAATTTTTGCTATCGTATGTGTTTAATGGAACAGATCAAGTTAAACTTTGTATTTGAAATACTCGTAAATTGTAGGAAGAAAAAAATTGATTGAATGCTCGATTACGAGCCACAAAATAGGCACCTAATTGAATTTTAAAACAACCACAAAAAGTGACCGAATGAAAGAAGTTCCGGCAGCCAGTCGGCCTATACTTGGAATAATACTTTAGTAAGCTTAATTAGCAATATGACGAGATATTGGTCAATTCAGCCTAATTTTTGGCTACGTCTCGACTCGTGCATGACTTTAGCCCGAGGATTTTTCTTGAAACGGAAAAAGTTACGCAGACTCCTGAAGATTTCGCTTTCATTTTATTGTCGACCGCTACACAGTTTCACGTTTTCGTTCACAATTAATGTAAAAATAATTTGTTTCTCTATACGCACTAAATAATGCTATGGTCTTTAATTAAAGAGAAGAGCAAAAAAAAAAAAAGTAATAAAAAATAAATCAAAAAACAACGAAAAACCTGTTCGTTATTAAGAGAAAAAGTGCTGTTTTTTGTTCTTCCGACAAAAATTCCAGTGGATTGGAGATATTATGATTTCGGTCAATATCTTTTCATCGAAAAAAGATTCGACATAATTTTTTTTTTTTTTTTGCAAATTAAAAAACCAGACCCTGGACATAATTACTTAACTTACATGTACCTATACTTTTGCTTATTGGGCAGGTTTTGAGGAGACAACAATTATCGTAGAATTGCAACTGCAAATGGCTAGTGGTCAGCAGAGCAGTCATAAATTAATATACCTAATATTCATTTAAAAAGTTTCTATTTCTGTTTGTATTTTCTTTTCTGTCTCCTTGTCCGTTATATTCTTATTTTTATTTATTTTTTCTAATTTATTGGAGATTAGTCCGTAAAGTACGAGAGTGAGAAGCAACTGGAATTACCAGAAATGAACGTAGGAACTGTCTTTAAGATTATATCACGATAACACGCTGCTATCTTTGTTGCAGATACATATTTCAGATCTATTTTGCTCTATCTTTATATCGATTTGTAAAAGAACTCTATAATATTCATTCTAACATTTTTCTTCTCTTTCTTTCTTTCTCCTTCTTTCATTACCACGCTTTGTATCATAATTTTCCATTTCTTGCGTAAGATTATGTATATATATTTTATATATATATATATATATAGGTATTTTTAATAATCTCTCGTAGGTTAAACTTACGATCTGGTAAAATTTTTACGAAGAGAACTTATTACCTCATCGTCCTCTTTTCCTTCCTCTTTTGTATTTCTGGCTTATAATATTCACAATTGACCGGGCAATCAATATAAATATTGAGGTCGCACGCGTGTTCAAAAATGTAAAATATTTATTGATAGGCGTAGGAAAGACTAAAAATGAAAAAAAAAGCAATAAAGAAAAAATTAATTTACAAAAATGAGGAAGAGGGAGAGAGAGTGGGAGGGAGATAAGTTGCTATTATCTTACGCGGAAATTTCGAAGATTACTCTTTGGGCAATTTAAGTGAATTAGTGTGTTTTACGGAAGTGAGAGTGAAAAGGTTTAGAAAAGAAATTAACTTTATTGGACTTTATATTTATTATAGTGGTCTGATCTTTTCGAACCATATTGTTCTCCTACTTGATCATAGAAAATCCGACCAGTGACCACAGAAAAAAAAAAAAACCCATAATTACAAGTAGAATGCCTATTTCTGGTCAGTGTAGTTGTAAATGGATTGAATCGCTTTACATTCTTAATCAGTGTACTTCCAACAGAAATATGAGTACCTATATACAGTCCTACTTAATTAATATTGTTTCAATCTGTGGGGACAATATCGTATGAGGTAATAGGGGCTCGCACCCCTCGACGACAGTCGCCGCCCAAAGGCTGGCAATAATCGTCTTTATGACATTAAACGAACTTACATTGGTGCGTTTGTATGTTCGTACCTGTACGTACGTACAGGTAAGATACATTGTATGGGCCGAGATCAATTACCTGATAACTATCTCGGTAATGTCACAACCCGGTACCAAACGCACTGCGTCATTTCTTATCACCTCAACGGAGACAAAAAACGACGTAACGCATGACATAATTACGTACATATACGTATGCATGTGTGTCTGTGTGCGTGTACCAAATCCTGTATATGAACTCTCAGAACCGGCTCAAAAATCACCAGTGTTTGCCGAGGATTTGGCTCTCCCATACTTAATCGTATGAAGTGGCAGAACACGCAAATACTGTTGAAGACCTTCTAGTGTGAATATCTCTCACGACAAGGTATTCCACACAATCCTATCTAATAACAAGAAGTGGTTGTGCCCCCTTCTGATCATATACCTAAATATAGGGTATGGATATCCAAAGGTTTAGTCTGTTTGCCAAATTTTAGTGTCAGAATTCATTTAATTTCAAATTGGACCAAACCTTTTATTCAGCTCCCCATAAACATACCCCTCAGTGTATCACTCGATAATATCTGGAAACATTTTCCTAATCTTCATTTTGTAGCTTTAAAGGAGAAAAAAATTGATTAAATCGAAAATTGGACTAAAAATTCAAATTCAGCTCCCTCAAAAATACAACTCGAGATGTATCACATGATAAAAACATTGTCCTAACCCCCTTTTTGTAACCCTAAACAGACGAACAGTTGATTTAATCGAAAATTTGACTAAAAATGCTAATTTAGCACCCCAAAAAATAAATATCGATACGTATCGATACGTATTGATATTTTTCTCTTAAATATTGACATTTTTATCAGTTTTTTTTCAAATTTTACGACTAAAATCTCGAAGTTACAATGATATTCGAATATTCCAACACAACTTTAATGGCGTTAGTAAGTTTTATTTCAATAAATTTCGAAGATTTTATCTTTTAACAACGGATGTAGGTCTGTTTTTTTTTTAGCCGAAAAAGTGCAAAAGTTCTTGCACTTGTTCCTCAATTGTGTTTTTTAGAATTTCGTGCAGACTTTGTTCAGAAAAAAGCGCAGAAGATGCTTATATTGTTGTCCCTTTGGAAAATCAGTTATTTTCCAATCGGTCTACGTCATTTTGGCAACAGCTGGCAATCGAGAAAACGAGAAAAAAGTTTCGATTAACCTAAAAATTTTGATCATTTTCCAATGAGCCTAAACGAGCTTAGGCTAGTTGGAAATTCGAAAATAACTGGCTCAACTAGCCTGTGGAGATTTTTATTTATTTGAAAACAAAAAACCGTTGAATTTAAGGACGCCACGAGCCCATGAATTTAGTATTTCTATTCATTCATATTATTCAAATAATAAAATTATTGACTTGAAATCATTGTATGTTATAATTTTAGTTCAAAATATGTGATTTTATGTACTTGGTTGAAATCATTACTCCAGAAAATGTAAGTTATTTATATCATTCAATGAATTTACCCTGGTTGATTAAATTATCACCCACTGTCTTGCAGAAAATAAAAATGTTATCACATTAAATGTACCAGTCCAGAGCCTACTGAAACTGGTCCTTTTTTTTACACTTTTCTGTCCCCATTCTGATCCTATCGGAGTTCACACTTTTTCGGTGAAAAGAACAGATCCTATATGTATGGTCGAATTATCAATTATTGATGGGCAATTAGTACGAAGAAAAATATCGAAACATATCGATACTAAAAAATATTGATATTTCGCACTATCACGACATAGGTACTACTCCAAGTTAATTGATAAAATTTCTTTAATACATTTTATTTTGTGCTCTCAAAGAGTTCGACAATTTATTGGTCGCACACAAGACACACACACACACACACACACACACACTTGAGTAAAGTAGGAACAGGAACAAGAACAATTATGTAAAAGTTCGTGTAAAAAGGGTGAAATGTTGTGTGAATGTAGCACAGACACACCAGCACACCCATAAAAATTCAATTTAAAACTTATATATCTAATTGATTAATTTTTTAAATTTGTTTAGGGTAGTTAAATATTTAAATATTATACTTATAAATTACTGGATAATAATTTTAGTTACATAAATAATATATTTATACGAATTGCTATAGACCATTAAAATACAAGGCCTTTGAACTTTTGCTTATTACAGAAGAACCGCTCGAGTGTTTGGGATTAAAATTAGCCCATTTTTCAATTCGGCATGTGAACTTTCATTGTGCCAAATTTCAAATCATTTTCTGTACAAACAAATTTTCGCATTTATAATATACTAAGTAAGGATAAGGATAATCCGCCTTTAACCTCGTCCGAAGACTAACTAACGGCTGCACTAATAAGTTAGGCACCTACCTACCGTAGTAAAAATAGGTATTCATTTTTCACTAAAAACCGCACCTATGTGCCACAAAAGGTGTCTAATTTGGAGAACATTAGTCTCTTCATTCGTCAAAATATATACGATAAACATTTTTTATTTGAGTTCAGTAATGGATGTTGGATGGCCTGCTGGACGGTGGATGGTGTCTGTCCAGCGTACACCTACCGGTATTGTAATTACATAAACAGCAGCGGTTACGAACGCATTTTAATTCTTGACATGATAATATGATAATCAATACCCAGTTGCAAAGTAGTAATACTGTACTTAGGTATACCTACTAACCATGTGCACAGGCTGTACGGCAGGTAAAATATAGGTATAATGATGCAAGTCAGTGTTGTACATCACCGAGTAAGTAGGTACTAGTTAGGCTATAGAAGAATCATATCCGACTATCGGTTGGGTAAGCAGAGGTTAAAGACGTTTTACACATACGTGGAAGAAGTTGAAAAACAACATTATATTATCGTAGGCCTATATACTGAAACCAGCGGGTGTTCTTGCTACGTATATTTCCTATACCGTCTTAGGTATACTTGTACTTGTAGTGGAAATAAATACTGAAGAAGAAGCAGAAAATTCTACGATCACACTCGTACTTTCATTTTAACGTTAGATGTAGTAGTAAAAAGTTTTCCAAAAGAATTTTTATTGGTCATGACCGGCAAGTATGACCTGATGATAAAAACAGACGTTAACCGCCGCCGAAGAGACGATTCAAAAAAGTTTTGTTGTTAATATTAATCACTTAAATACGTATAGAGTGGGCCATATAGATGATGACCACTGTTCGAACAAGTTTTCGAATAGCTCCACTATAGAATTATGATAATAATTGTTGAATTCAGTTTTGACGAAACTCATTTACGTTAGTCCTCTACAAGTTAAGCCTACCTCAAAAATCATCTTGCAAACCGCATGTGTGGCATATCTTGAGTCTTGAGCAAGGAGTTCATACCACAGAAGGTAGTCTGCAGTTTTGCGTGTTCATTAGATTCGTGGTAGTACTGGCTGAATATTTTAGTTTACTGGCGCCTTTTATACTTGGCTCTATACACGTTCATGTGTATTGGCGATCTAATTACATTGTACTTTGTAGTTGAAAAAGTACAACGAACGCACTTGTCAACATAATGTAATCGGTGATAATCCTATTTGTCCCGATTTGTCACAGTCCAACAATTACAAATATTACACACATACTGTATGTAACGAGTAATTTATGCAAATGTGTTTTTAATATTGTTTGGTGCATTAAATTATCCAGCCTTTTGGCGGCAACTGTCATCGAGGAATCTACCTCACACAAGTATGATCCCCACACCGTGTTCCTCAATAACGTAGCCTACATGATTATAAGACATAAAAACATTACAAACAATTTGAAATATTTACACACCAAACTGGAGCAAATAATGAGACATAGAGAATAAAATTTTAGAACAAATTATACTTAAAAGAAAACGAAAGCAAAGAAATTAAAATGTAAGCAAATCAAAAGTAATATTGGTACGCACACCATGACATCTAAAATGCTAGCAATTATCTTCTCAGTCCGGCAAAATGCAGCAAGCTAACATTTTGTTAGAATAATTAGATAATCACGCTGTCCTGAGCTTTTAACCCTATTGAATACAAATAACTTGTGAGGAGAATTGAATAGGCTGGTGTGGAAACAAAATGAAGCTATTGAAAACCTGAAAATTGATTTTCCTGTCATCACCTGGTTAAAATTATAGATATAGGACGAATGTGCCTACAGGGTTTTATCTGGCATATAATGAAGCCAAATCTTAAATATTTCAACAGCGCTAATAATTTGATATAGTTTGATAGTGAAAAATATGTGAGTGCCACTATGACAATACCAAGGTTCAGCTAAGAAAAATAAGGCTTGACCTCCAAAAATTGTGTATTTTTATCAGTTTTGGCGATTGTTTTGTTGAGGGGGGGGGGTCAAAAGGGACCACTAAGATGTAACGTATATTTTCGTCTATTTTTAGAAATGACGAACATATTCGTTCACTCATTTTCTAATACCAAAAACGTAGATATTTATCAACAATTATCATCCTATAACTCTTTATAAACAACCACTAATTTACCCGCATTTGATTTTATGAATATAGATATACTTTCTGTATATTCATGACCTAATTGTACCTGTCCCTCGAGTACTCGACGAGTCAGCACAACCCTATAATAACAACACCCTACCTCACTTTACCTATCCGACACGTACGTTTTCATACCCTAAACGGGTATATAATCCCTCGATTCAGTGGAATATTAGTAGTACAGTTCAACCGTTCCTCGACAGCTACTTCTAAGTACCTGGAACCTCTCTTGTAGAAGTCTCTAGTGAACAGATAGTCTTGCTTGTTGAATTGTGATAGTATATGTGTAACTATTAACGTATATTTATATACTGTGATGTACAAATTATTATTTTATTAAATGTGTAAACTAACTCATGTGTTTGAAATATTATTGAGTCTCTAATTAATGTTAAGGTCCACGATAGTGTGTGGATGATAAACTTGAATTTATTTTAGAAGTATTACTGCATTTAAAGTACGTGATATTTCGTGTATGGTGTACTCCCAAAAGTGGTCTTAATTAGGTACATTACCACCTCTTTTGGCCGTTACATAAGAATGTGTGGATTCCCTTTTACAACGTAGCTATATATGTCCATGGGAAATACTCATATAAGCAGAGAAAGAATTTTTATGGTTTTGCATATTTTTTTTACTCATGTCTATGTGGAATATTGACATTATCTTTACATATAGAATTCTTACATTAACCTTAACTTCTCAACGCATATTTTGAATATTTTGGCAGTAAATCCATAATATTGCTTATTTTAACCTTTATAGCGTACCTATGTATAATTTGAGAATATTGGGCTGATTTTTCAATGTTTTATGGAATATTTTTTCATTCAGCCTTACAAATTTTCTCCGCCATAAGTTGAATTTTGAAAATATGACTATGACTAATAAATACTGCAGTAAAAAGAGCAAAAAAAAATAAATTCTGTGTTTTGATACCCATATTATCATCCTTTGTTTTGTCCATATTTGAACACTTACAAAGGAGTATTATATCATGTGCATATTTTATTATTTTTAGCACATGAAAATCCTTTTCCTGCTCATAAAGATTGATACTATGTAAAGAAAATACAAATTAGTAAGGATAAAAAACCTAAATCCCAAACCTTGAAATGTATCGGTGCAACTCTCTGTGCACCCACACAATCACACACATACACACGTTGATACACATCAACGAAACTTACAGTCTAATGGTCTGACACTCGCAAAGTATTAAATATGACAAAGGACGCACACTCATCTAAACACTATTGCATAAAACTGCACCAATTTTTAAGCTACTATCCCACCCTTATGATACCAAATTTAAATTTGCTTTGCCTTCATTCAGGCGCATTGGCAATAATCGAAATTTTTCTTCAAATAATTTAAATAAATGAATTAATAAATATAATTATTAATTTAGAAGTCGCAATAAACGCGAATTTCATAGATAAAAATGAGACTGAAAATTGTTGGTACCTTAGGAGGCCAGGATATTTTAATCATGAAAGTTGTACCATTTTTCATTTCACTTGCATCCTCTATTACGTATATTTAATATTCTGCGCTGACATTAAAAGTGTTTACACGTTAGTATCATGCATATATCGTATCATGATATATGTACAGATGATGCAGTTCTCATTTTGGCAAGGCATTGCCTAGCATCGAATCCTATCTTCACTAAAATAACAATCATTTGTTCCATATTGAAAATTCAGGTAGCTTCATATCGTTTCCTTAATATGACGGGCAGAATGCTGACATCGTCTGGCAAAGAACTATGTCGTATCATTCTTTGGTGTGGCACGAAGATACAATGTGGCTAAATGATATAAATGTGTATTCTTCTTAAATGTCTCACCATATCTCGAATATGCGAGCTAAGATGTTTACCTATACGTCAAAAATTCACCCATCCTATATGTGAAACGTTTAAAATACAAAAATTGTAGTAGTTCGAATGCAGTTCACAAAAATATTCGGTTATACAGAGAAATTTGGTTCTGTATATGCAGTCCAATTCGATTTAGGTATTCCAGCGTAGTGATACTGGCAGGGAGCATTTCGTTATACCACCGAATCTTTTGTAAAAATGCTTGCTCATAATGGAAAGTAAAAAGGCTCAATTTTATGTTTGGAAAAACTTTTTCTGAAAATGAGAATACAAATATGTACTTACTCTCCTGTACCAGATTTCATTGATTTTCGTTGATTTTGGTCGAGTTACAGCAGATTTTTAATTTTTTTACCTACATTTTGGTGAGCTATGACTTAGAAGGGAGGCATTTTCTGGAATTGTGTAAGTGGAACTTCAATTTTTCGTCTCTGAAAATCCACCTAGGAAGTTATGCGCTGCGTAACTTCCAGTCACCCGGTAGGTACATTTAAAATTCAATGTCCGCTTTGATGGTTTTATTTTTAAAGACGGATCATAAAATATGTCAAACAAAAATGTTAATTCGTCATCGTTGGTTCTATTCTGATAACCAGTGATTGTGTTATGCATTTTTTATGCGTTTTTATCGATGGAAATGTCTGCATGGGGTAAATCACCTTTAGACTATTTAATGGTTTTTCTACCATTAACAGAATCTAGAATTTGCACAATTTTGAGAGTGATCACGAGTGCTATCAAGTGAATTTTTTTTTTTTTTTTTCACTAAAAAATGTTCTCTACAACCGTTTAATCGTATAACTTGTCAAATTTCCATTAAATGCTCACGATCCTCATTAGCAAAAATCACTGGAATAAGATTCTTCTAATTAAATCGACGTAGGATTAAAAACAAAGAAAAAAATTATGTCCAAAAGAAACGAAGAAACCGGTCCACCTATAGTCGGAAATTCATTCATAATATTATTGCGAACGAAAACAAAAATACGGTGCATATAAAACCGGACCACACTTTCTTTTATCAGGTTTTATTTTTCTTTCTCGCATTCATATACATAATTTATTTTATCGTATATTTTAATAGGCACGCACTCTTACCCCTTAGTGCTTTCGTCTATACCAGTATACCTTCTGGTAGGTAATAGGTACAGGTACCCAATCGTTACGCTGGTTCAGTGCTGAAGGTTATTCACCAAATGAGCTGCACAAGTGTTACTAGCATTTTGGTAGAAACGATACGAATGAAAACAAATTTGTGGTTTACCTACAGGTTATAACGATGAAGAATTACCACAAAATCGTGCTTATATCGTATAGGGCTACCATACCCTACGTAGGTTTCGAATATTTGTAAACGAAACCGATGATGAAACTGCACCGAGACGCGATGATGTGTCAGTAAATCAGGAAAAATTGCTTACTATTATTTAAAGAAAGAAAGAAAAAAAAAAAAAGAAAGAAAAAAGAAAAAAGAAAAAAAGAAAGAAACGAAACCACACGAATCTATCGACTGATGAGAATATTTTAGGCCACAAGGTGCGTATTGCACCAACCACCAACCACCTACCACCTTCACCTTCTGAATTCATAAGCACACGAATGCGTTAATTGCAAAACCGAACAGTTAATAATTTAAATTTCGACAAAGCCAAAAAAAAAAAAACAAAAACATTTTCAATACGCACTTTGTGGGTGTTTTGTTACCCGGATATAGGATTCGAATTATACAACACTATACCTACCTGTGAAAGACTAAAAATGAAAAAAGTTGAAAGAGAAAATGAATCGAAAAATGTAACCAACTTGGATTCTTATTTTCAACAAAAAAAAAATTCACCTATCTGTAAAAAACAGATTCATAATTTTCTTAACTGCTCGAAAAATGGGTTTTTCTTCTCTTCTCTCTTTTTTTTTTTTTAAATTTTTTTTCGGTTGATGGTATTTACCTGTTGCGTATATAAACCTGGTAAATCAACGGAGAACCTTTGAAAAAATTATTTATAATTGCGGTTATTCATACCTTCTATAGGCTCATGTGCGTTTATGTGTGTGTCGTATATGAGCTATGAAAATGAAAAATATGGTTGACCTTTAAAAAAATTCTGGTTTCGAGAACAGATCGAGCGCTTGTTGGATTATTGATGATAATGGTGCAGAATGTTACCTAAATGCTAAATGTTGTAGAATCTTTGGTATGCAGAGTAAATGTTTTAACAATAGGTATTATAGTAAAAACCTTGAGGAAATCTTGTTTCTATAAATGTAGGCTGCAGAACTTAGTCAATCTTTACAGATTTCTTTTGTAGGCTGCAGTTTACGGCTGTGGGTATAGAATTATTCGATATTTACTCTTGTTTCTCAGAATGAGATATTAAATTTTGTCCGAAAGAATTGTTTTTTGTCTAAAATTTTAGAGACTTTTTTTTATTGAAGTATTTCTCTAGTATATTGTGTATTCATTTACAAAACATAAAGAAGAAGGTTAAAAATCAATAAAAAATTATTTTACATTTTTTTGTATTAGGCTCAGTCCCTTATAAAAATACCCAATTTTGTCCACTTACCACATTTCAACAACACCTACTCAAATTATTTTTCATTAGATATTTGCAAAAGCAGAAATACCAAATTTGGAGAGTGAGAAAATTCAATAGAATGAACAAAATCAAAGCTACATATTTATAGGTATTTGCAACTACAATAACTCCAAAGTTGAAGAACAGAAAAATAAAAGGGAATAAACAAAATAGCAGCCACATATGTTTGTAGCTGTTCACGCACACAGTCACACAGTTTAATTGAGGGATAATTTTTTTAAAGATAGGTAACTCAATTTCTATCCAATAAATTTTCAAATTTATCGATCTTAAACCAGCAGAGGATCAGGACAATTAATTTAGTAGAAGATTCATTTAAATCGGTTCAGCAGTTCTGGAGTCAACTTGCGACATCAAAAACCATTTCATTCTTATAGTATAGATGAATAAAAAAAATATAAATATGTGTACTTGTGGCTTTATTTGGTGTAAGTAGATGCTACCTACACGAGGTTCATGGAACCTAAGGGAAAAGCGGTTTACATGCGGGCGACCAAATTATTTTTTGGTACTGGTGGCCAGCTGGTTTAAAAGCCTAACTGTACACTAAGCGTACTTACTACTTGAGGCAATTGTCCAAAGGCACTGCGGTACCTTATACGGACCGCAACACGTATTATATCAGCGAGTACGTACTATTTTACGTTCTCGCCTTTTCCATTTACCATTTGTTGGTAAACTTAGAAACGTATCGTCTGTATGAGTGCATACAGATTATGTATTTGTTTAAAGTGCGATGCACTAATAATTTGGGTCGCGGACTTTGGTCTGAGACCCATCTGTCGATGCAGGGCCGAGCCCTATATGGAGGAGGTGAGGGAAACGTCCTCACAATACTCTTTCCCATAATTTATTGGTTGGTGGTGACTACGAAAGAATAATTTAAAGGAAATCATTATTAAATAATTCACACCAGGTGTCAATTATTGGAAATGGGCCATATCTGTGGTATGGAAGTTCTTGAATATTCTAAATTTTCTAAGAAGATGATTGGTTTTAAATCATGTTAGAATCGTCTCTTTCGCACGTAAATTTCATACCTATTGAACATCAAATACTAAGAAACGAATCTTTCGTCCATCTTTATCTGGATATATCAAAGCTGCCACACCTAATGATTTTCAGTTCAGGTTTTAAGCTATTCTATAAACGGTACAAACGAACTTCATCATTTCACGTCGACGGCGACGTTTCAGAAGTCAATACATTCTTTATGGGCATCTCGTTGGTCATTAAACAGCTGAAGAAAGGAAGCAAAACAACGCACGATAAATCACAAACACTGAAAGTACGCTACCATAATTCAAATTACGTTGGTCTATTACTCGTATTTACTATCATCGGCATCCAGTATATTGTATATGGGACTACAATAGGGCAAGGTAAAATTTTTTAAATGTTTGCCAATTAAAAAAAAAAAAAAAAATTGTTCTGAATGGTAGCTTCTCCGGACTATTCAAAGATTGAAGCATGTAACCATGGATAAAAATAATTTTGTCATTGGTAAAGATACAAGTCACGAGAAAGAAATACTGTCATCTCATGAAATTTATTTCATCTTCTTTATATATTTTTGCTTGATGATTTGTATTTGAAATAATTGATCTACGGATGGCTGTAGCCTGCGCATCGGATGTAGATAGAAAGTTGGTAAGATAGAGAATGTGTTCCTCTGTTAATTCTTTAATCTCTTATGTACGTCTGCGTCTAGGCCTAATCCCATTCACAAAAGAGAAGAATAATTTTTAATTTCTTTGTTTGCGGCTGTGAAATTCACCTAGCCAGGCCAAAGTTTTGAGAAAAAAAAAATTAAAAAAAAAAGTTTTGTGGAATCATACTTGTATGAGGTATCAGGGGATTGGACCCCTCGACGACATTTGCCGCTAATAGAGCTAGCTAATTTTGCGCACTGCATGTAAAACACACATGCAAGAATTACTTGTTACACGTTGTACATAATTCATAATCTTTAGACTGTGACAAATTGGCTTATCGCTGATTACATCATGTTGAAAAGTGTGCTCGTTATATTGTATTTTTGTGTACGTATACGGAGCCAAGTATAAAAGGCGACAGAAAACACCGAAATTCAGCTGCTGTTAATTGTGGTTGGCTCTTTCATACTTATGTATGAAGCTGGTAAACACTCAAATCTATTGAAGACTTTTTATGTGGCAAATCCTTTGAATAAGACCAAAGGTATTCCACATGTTCAAACAAATTACATGAAAGTATTCTTAAAATTTTATTTTCATATTTTATTCCATTTTTTTACGAGGAGAGGGAGAAATGGATGGAGAGGAGAGAGGGAAATATTATTTTATAAAGTTTGCAGAAATATGGATTACCTTTATCGATGATATTCCCAATAGCGGATCATTGATTTTAATTAATTTTTATTTGTTTTTGTTTAGAATGTGGGGTTTAACTTATTAATTTCGATCTGAGGACTAAGGGCGGTATTTATAGATGACCCTATTACTCAGCTAAGTATTAGAGATATCACACACTACAACAAAATAAAGCAATGTTCATGTAAAGAAGAATAGGCATTTCTCAGTTTTGTTGTAGTGTGTGATATCCCTAATATATAACTGAGAGTTAGGGTCATCTATGAATACCACCTTTAGGCCGAAATTCAGGAACGATACATGAGTAATTCTTACATTTATTTCCATTATCAATTATATCTATATATAAATATACTTTTTTTAAGATAAGCAATTCATAAGTCAGTGTTGATCTTAAGTATAATTGTTGCATTTGTGTCTTAGAATTGAGATATGGTTCGCGTTTTTTTTAAAACAGAAAATTAACTTTATTTGAGGAGGCTGAAGCTCCCTTGTCACACCATGAATCCAGAAGTGATCATTAAACAAAAATTTGAGGGAAATTTTCAGTCAAAAATTTATAGCTGTCTTATGTTAATTTCTCAATCTTCATTTCTCCTTACCCCACTATTTTCAGTTCTCTTTGCTAGATTTCATTGCAAAGTTAAATAAATGATCAGATGTAGCATGAAGATAATTCTCTCACTAAAAGGAAACATTCCAAGGTAGACCTTGAAATTGTGGAAATTTCAAGAGCGAAAAAATAGAAAAATTTTAGTCAGAAATTCCAAGAAACTTTCTTGGTTGAAAGGAGGAAGTTCTAAGCTTCAATTTTGAATTCTGTTTAAACCTATCAGTCTTCTTACCAATAATTCTTGAAGTTTTTCATGAAAGGGGTTTTATCGTAGCTATTGGTCGGAAATTAAAAATTTTATAGCCAAAACAAAAACGAAAATAGCCATACCGGAAGTACTACACTGCCGATCCGCACCAAAATCAACAGGTCGGGTTCTTGGCTTAGCACCAATGTTCTTCCCAAATTTCGTGACTATCGGATAAAAATTGCAACCTGTACTGCGGTAACAAGAAACTAGCTTATAATTGTATAAATATATGAATTTATTAGAGCCAAAATTTTCCTTGAGCACCCCCACCCCCAGGTCGTTGTATGACATCAACATTAATAAGTAAAGTTTCTATAGAAAACCTACTTAAAAAATAAAACGAAAAACGTTAATATAAATTTTAAGAAGAAAATATGTATTGCAAAAAAGTGCCTATTATAGGATAGTAACAAGAATTCAATAGATAGTGAAAAGAACAATTAGGTACCTACAATAATTACTTATACCTACCGGTTTTTCCTTCGGGCAAAATATAAAAAAAAATTAATACAATAATGGAGCTCTTGTGATGCGGAGTAAACGACCTTGTCTACTCGATAAGATGATGTTATGCAGATTTTGCAAACGGAATGTGTACTATTTGTCGCTTCCCACTACACGACACATCTTGACCGATGAAAGTGTGTCTTTTTCGATAGAATTGAATTAAATTTCGAATTAAATTATAGAACCAAACACAGACTTTAACTCCGTAACTGGCAGTGAAAGTTGGCAATTTTTTGTTACGCAGTATTTTTTGTATATTTTTTTTTACGTTCCTAGCTCTCAGAAATTTTCCATTAATTAGATAACGGATTTTTTATAATTTTAAAATTTTTATAAAAAAAAAAATAATAAAAAAATAGGAGCTACAAGAACAGGTAAAGGTACGCGTTGGGTAAATATACAACCGAGTACGACAAAATGATTGAAAGGGCTTCCATCAAAACATAATTTGAAGTCTAAATAATTCATTTGAATAATTTTTTGTTCAAATAAAAAAATAAAGGTAGGTACCTGCATAATAAAATATCAAGTTACCTTTTTTTGAAGAAATGAAATAGGTACACCTGAGTATACGCGTATAGGTACACTGTAATCTTCAGTGGTATTTTCACGTTGGTGGATACTTTCATACTATTGTGGGTTCGAAGCGCAGCCTCTCAATACGAGTACGAGATGAAATATTATTCGTAAAATTTTATTCAATTACCTGTTTATTGACTGAAGAAATGAAACTAAAATTAAACAGCCAGTAAAAGGACTGTTTATAAAGAAATTCTGAATGATGCACGTAAAGTTGAGGGACACATATATTATTTACATGCATTTGGAGACATTGGTATACGAGTACGTAGACGTTAATTTTAATGTACGTTTTTCGTTTCATCACCCAAACAAACTTTTGGTATCGAAAGCTCGAATTCGTATGTTGGTATGTATATTACGTAGGTACCTACCATATACGAAACTGAACCATTCTGGGGTTGTGAATTTAAATTCACAATGAAATGAATTTTTTTTTTTTTTTTAAACCATATGATAGGTATTTTGATTATTTTCGACTTGGTGCAACGCTGATCTTGTACAAAGTTGATCAAAATTACGACTTTATACGAAATGTCTGTGCTCTCCTAAAATGATACCAGAAAAGTCTTACCTATCATGCCCGGGCTTAATACAAAATGTCATATACCATCCAAGGATGGTTCAGTTCGCAACTTGTCACGTAACATTATTATATACGAGTAGGCCTATACTGACAGTTCCATTAGTATTGACTCAGCGATATTTCTTCCCAAGTGTTCATTATATTGAAAGATAAACAAATAGGGTCTAGTAATTTTTAAAAAGCTATCAATTCGGTATTCTGTCTACTATGTAAAATGTACACAAACATCATTTTTTAAAAAATAAGATAGTGTGTTGTTTCAAATTCTGCATAAAATTTTACGAGTAGGTTACGTAACCTATTTTTTTACAAGAAACTACGAAGGTAAGCTGCGGGTATTATAATCCATCAAATACACTATCAAAACAAAATTAGATACTTTATTCAAGTATAGTTTATCTATATTATTATTTTGATTGTGCCATTTCCACTAGAAAATTTAGGTAGCTACTGATAAGGATATGATAGGTTGCATATATTACTGAAATTTTGCGTAAAATCCGATTTTGCAATAAAAAATACACCTTTTCAGCTTCTTATTTGAAAAAAAAAAAAACAACTTGGTATGCGTTTCACATAGTCAGCATATTCTTAAAAAGTGTCATCAATGCCGAATCGATAGCTTTTTAAAAATTATGAGACCGCTATATTTTTGTTTTTCAATAAAATCAATACTTTGGAGGAAATATCGCTGGGTAAATGTCAATGGGACATCCTCTATATATTCCATTTTCTTGTTTCCTCATAATCATTACCCAAACAAAAATTTTTGAAATTTTTCCTTTGGACCATACAGGTAGCTATCCGATTGTTATATCAGAACAAAGTCAAAATTTTTCAGTTAAAAAATTAATTTTTCTTGCATAGTCTCTGATTTTCTGATATTTTACGATACCTATTTGACCCTCAATTTCCAGTACCTATTTTATTAATATTATAAAATTTAACAGCCTAATAATTTATTAGCCAGATTTTATTTTATTTTTATAAGGACAAAATTAATAAAGTTGGTGAGGTAAGTAAATATGTGTATTTTTCAAAATAAAGCTACTAATATTCGAGATAAGAATGGAAAAAGATCAGTGAAATAATATAGGTAAGTAGTTATGAATTTCCATCGAGTAATTTTTTGCTAAAAAAAAAAAAAAAAAGTTACATAGCAATATTATTGCGAGGTAGACAGTGAATTTTTAAAATTCATGGATGTAACTTACGAATACTTGGTGTGAATGGGTATCGTCTGTTCAGAATAGTTCGACACATAAAATTATTCGATTGCTGGGATTTTGGAGAAATTTTACTTAGCTTATAACATTTACAACATTATGAGGTGTATATATGAGAATAAATAATGAAAATAGTTGTGCGTGGATTTTGAGTAAATCGCGTCCAAACAAATCTTTTCAAGTAAGTAATAATTGCATATTTTGTCGCTAACTACGTTTTGATGGTATTATACCAACGGCTTCAAAAAAATTCGTCCAAGTGCTATTCTCACGTTCTCTTATTTTTATACTCGCTTCTACAAGTATATGAGTCCTGATAACTCATTTCCCCTATGACTGTTCTCCTAGTTTGTCGCATTCGCTGATGCATCGAATTAGAAACTTGCTTCTATTTATGTGATTTACTTTGGCACTTTCGTTCACCATTGTACGTAAAAAATGATTTCCATATAAATACATTTCGCTTCGACGGGCAGAAGTAGCGATCAACATGCGACAGATTATCAATCTTCTACGAGGAAATGCGTGTTTAGAATGAAATCTTGAGGATGACGCGAGTTAATCACAGAGATAGAGTTCAACGACAATAACCGTATAATTACTATATCGCAGAAACAATGTAGAAGAGAGAAATTTTTATTGTCGACAGGTTTCGTTACAAATGAGAACTCAGAATACTTTTCGACGCCCTATCTATATGTTAGTGTTTTCAACAAAATGTCAAGAAGGAATTTAAATATGGATGAAATTTAAGAGGAGGCATAGAGGAGAGTATGTAGATACTTTTCTCAAGGATATATTTATCCGTTCCAGAACCATTAAAACATTCAAATTGTCGTTTCATTTCGATAAAATCTAACATTTTCCTCTCAATTTTTACTTCTTTTTTATTTTTTACTATTTTCGAAAAATTAACTTTTTATGATAATACTTTACGAACTTGAAACCCTATTTTTTCATAAAATTATCGATTTTCATTGTTTGTCAAGATTTGGAAGATAAAATTATCTTCTCTACATATTGTAAATGAAGAATATAAATGAATAAATTTGGGATTAAAACTAACCTTTAGCTTGTGATGCTGAGGTGTGAAAGCTCTCCCTCCTCCCCTTAAAAAAACAATAAACAATAACAATAGAAATACGAGGAAAACACGTTGTTTCAATCACTAGTCCTCTAAGAAATAATTAAATCCCACTCACCAGCATAAAATGTTTTTCTAAAAGAACCCCAACGACTCTCCTCTCTCCCTCACCACTACTGAGAAAATCCATTGAAACGCTTGTACAGGTTCAATATTATTACAGTTTGAAAAATGTTAGCTTGTACCTATTCCTAAATTATTATCAATCAAATTTATTGTCATTAGAATTACTTGCACCGTATCATATGTTACAATTTTTTTTTGTAAATTATTTTCGCAAATATCTACTCACGGATACCGCCTAATATCAATAATAAATATTTTAAAATTTTTCGAAATAAAACCTACTAATAATAATTCGCCCTGAGTACGTCTAGGCTAGGCAACTTGTTTAGCCTAGATTAGTTTTACTATGAAAATTCTCCCTCAATTTAAAATTCTTTCGACTTCTTTTTTTTATTATTAACTTTAAAATCAGTTTTCCCTCTACACCACTACCTTATTGGTCTAACCGAAATTGATTATATCTTTTGTTTAAAATTCTGTATCATCTGTTACCTATCGATATATTCTTCCCCCTCTCTTAAGTTTATAACTAGAGAGCAAAATTTCATTAGGCTAACACTACTTGCGGTTAAATTTTATAATCATCCAACGTATTGCTGTTCATGTGCGAACACCTTTTTAGATTGTCTCGATTTTCAATCAATACATTGTTTTGTTTTGTAAATATGGACTAAGTTTTTTTCTATTGGCAATGGCCCAGTCCTTGGTCTATTTTGTGACAATGTCTGCTAACACTTCTTTCCATAGGATGTTCCTCAGAGCATACAAGCTAATCCGGTAAACTTTTTAATAATTATGCATGGTTAAAAGTACAGTCTATAACGGCCAAAAGATGTAGTTTGGTACTACAAAATGACCTCTTTTGGTATGGTTACACTTCCTTCCATATATTAAAATATTCACTAGAATATTATAATATTCGAGAACTATTTTAAATTAATAAAGTTTATTATCTACAACTATTGTGGACCTTAATTGAAGTAGAGACTTTAGTAGAATAAAAACACACGATAATTTTATCACTATAATGAGATTATTTTGAAACACAATATTTTATATACAAGTCATTCATAGCATAAGATTGGAAGAATGTGAAAGTTACAGTATTAGACTGAATGAATATTAATTTTACAATACAATTATTTTAATGGAGACAAGAATTTATATACCTGTCAAGGTATACGTTTTTCCATGGTATTGTGTGTAAAGTAGGGATTTTCTGATTGGGTATTTTATTGTTTCGAGAATTTTTGGGGATCAGAATGTTCAGGTAATCGAATATTCTGTTAGAAAACGTATTACAGTTGCTGACAGGAAGTAACGGTACTTTCGCTAGTTAACTGTTCATATTAAGGGAAAGAATTGCTGAGTAAGAAATACATTTTTTTTCTGTGAATGAATATGTACGTCTATATAAAAATATGACGAATATATCTATTACACAGTCAAACAAATATCTGGCTGTTTGTGCAGGTCTAGGCAGGACTCTCACGTCTCTGTTATATATTGCTGACAGATGACGTCCTTAGTTTCATATGAACTGAGTTTGTTACAAAAAATATGTTTGTTTTATAATTTGTTTCCCTGGCATTAATCCACCTAAGGTGGTATACCACACTACTAAACTTTGTTTATTCAAGGTCATATCCAAAAAGTCAATGCTAATGAGCTCAAGAATACAATTTGTCCTTCTTTCATTAAGTGTTCAAAATTTTTGTGCTTTTCCATTGTAACTGAGGTTTTCTGTAATCTCATTGAGAGTTACGTTTCTAAATAATTTCTGTAATTTGACATCTAATAATGGCGCTGATTAGGTAAAATTATTAGCGCTAGGGTGACTGAAGAAAAAATGTGAAAACATTTTAACTCGCATTCAATCTAGACAGCCAATTTTTAACTATTCAATGTGAAAAAACGGAATACTGAAATATTTACAAAACTATTGAGGTGGCTAGGTCCCCCTGAAAAGGTTTATTATGATTATTACAATAAATGTAATCGAAACTAAGTTATTTTACTCAGAGTAAGTTTTCACTAAATAAATTGATCTCTGAAGAAGACAGGCAACATGATTTACAAATGTTGAATGATCAATGAGAAATGGGGAGGAAACATTGCAAATTTGTGTCAATTGTTGTTTGTTGATTAAATGTTTTTTCTTTCATTCTTGTCTTTATATCAATGAATCTGGCAATGTTGCAATGGTGCTCCCTAAACATGAGAGTTCAACTTATTTGGTGCCTACATCATCCGAAAAAGTTGCATTCCTGTTGAAGAAAAACCAACAAGAAAAGGCAAAATGAAAAGCTTGAGAAACCGCATGGCCAAGTGTAGGAAAAGACAAATTAGGAGGCAAAGAGGGAAACACGAGATGAATATGTCACAATACACTTTTAACTATTACGTTGTAACTCGTAATCACTTATACTTAGTTCTTATATAACAATACTACATCTAGTGGGGTCGCACCTCAACATAGGGTGGACAGCTAACTTGGGGCGCATTGGAACGCTGTCAGACAAAGAGTTTGGAGGTGTGGAACTACTCAGATACTCTGTAGAAAGGCAAGTGAAGTCCCGGTGTAAATTGATTTACCAGGTAACTTCTTTTTGGGCCTAAAGTGTTTATGTTTGCCAAAAGTACCTAAAGTACATTCCCAAATAGTGCTGACAGATATGTTGATTAGTTGTACATCTGCATAACTGTTAGCTCTATTAATTGGTTTACTAGTCGGAGATAACAGTGAATATTTAGAAGAAATATTCGCCGTTAATTGTTGCGGAGTATTTAGGTCAGCGAATATGTTCGTCTGCCTAAATACGATGGAACAGCTTATCTTTTAAAAACACGAGAAAATTGTGACCGTACATTTGGCTCTAATTCATTTTGAATGTTTCAATGTTTCACTTTTCAGTTTTTCATGTTTCACATTCGTTTTTTCATTTTTTTGTTTATCATTTGAATGCTCCTCTGATTTTTGTTATTTATAGGTATTGCTTTTATTATTTATTTAATTATTCATTCATGCTCCGTTGTTTATTACAAAATGGATCCTATTATTCATTTTACTTATCATTGTCTGAAAAGTTCTCCATTTCAGCATAATTCAAATACCAAAAATTTAAATATTTTAGATTTGAACGCATCACACAGTTGAACTGTAATCACGAGATGTAGGGATTTGTGAGGACTCGCAGTATGTATACTTCTTCAAATTTCAAAAATTTAAAACACTTATCATAAAAACCAAGGTCCACACCCAGTATTTAACTTTGCCCATAAAAACAAAAAACTGTAAAGTGAAACACTGAAACATTCAAAATGAAACACTGGAACATTCAAAATGAAACACTGAAATGAAAGTGAAAGCATGTGCAACAACAAATTTTTTAGAACCAAATGTACTGTCGCAATTGTCTCGTTTAAAAACGCGTTTTTAATTATAAGATTTTATTTTTTTTATTTGTCATACTTCTAAAATTTGCAGAAAATTTTAGTATTAATTATAGGACAGCGGCTCTCAAATTTTCTAAAATTTCAAAAGTGACGAGTAAATTAAAATGGTCATCAAATAATTTTTTGCTCCCCTTGAGTAAATCCTGGCTACATCCCTGTCAATCATTGTGGAGGTTTCAGTAATAAACCCATTGAAAACAGAAGTGTTTCTTTGCTCATTCAAATTACTTGTCAGACGATATCAACATATAGGTACCGTAACATAGCATGTGTGATGGTGTGACGTAATGACTTTTGGAATAATTTACTTAACATGATAGTAACTAATTGGTCTTATTGTTTTTTTTTTTTTTTAAATTATACAGAGAAGTTGAATAATTTAGACCAAATAAAAATGAACAGGCATCTAGTTAGGATCCAATTATTTATACCTACCTACCTATGTATATGTAGCTATTTATGCTTTTTTGTTTTTTTTTTCGCAAATAATTTGAAGAATTTGAATAAAATTTACGAGGGTGATGCTTCTAGGTTCGCATACAAATCGCAAATTAACGACGTGCGCACGCCAAATCGTATTAATTTTATGATGTTTTCGTTTATTCACCTCCAAAGTACCTACTTAACATACTCGTTTTAATGACTTATTTTATTCGTTTTACGTGCTTTTTCCTCATTTTTTTATGGGTCTTGAACCGATGCGGTCGTTCGCGACAGTGACCGATCTAGGGTTTACAGTTTGGAGAGGGAAGGTCTTTTTTTTAGGAAGAATGGATTCAGGGGTGAAATTTCCAGTGAAATTTTTGAATACTCCGAGTCCAGCCCTAAGCTATAATCGCCACTGGTTTCACGTATGTGGAGTTTCTCCTTATACCTCTTCACCATCCCAAATTAATACCACTAAAAGGAACAAAAGAAAATACCATAAACTTATGTAGCCCGTCGAGGGCACTACTTTCTATGAAATCATGAATTTCGTTATCAAACTGGCTTTTATCCAATAAGGTCGAATCGAAAACCGAATTTCTATGAATTTTATCGAAATCAAATCGTACGTACTTTGAGAAAAAGAGATTGATTTACAAAGATTCGTGAGACTATAAGAAATTATTATTTAACTTATGACATCTATACCAAGGAGGTAAACTATCAGGTACGAATTTGACGATTTACAGGAAATCACTTACAACTGAAGCTCTTCCTTGGAGAAATCCGGTCACCGGCCCTCATGTCAGCTAAAATAACTTCATATAAAACTGAAAATTTGTCAGTACATTTTAATACTATTACTTGGAAATTTTCTGAACCCTCCCTCCATGTACGATTTCGTGCACAATTTTGCCGAGAAATTTTTCAAGGCAGTCATTATGCACTGCTGTATTCACGGATAGGAAGTTAAAACAGCCATTATTGCTCATACATGCAAAAAAGTTGCATTAAAAATCTGACTGTCATTAGAAAATATGTTGTGTTCATAACTTCATACCGCCAACTTTTTGGTGAGCATTAATCCATTACCAAAATTGCTGCCATTATACAACTAAAAGAGCAAATATTGAAAGTTAAAAGCACTCGTCGCTGTTCAAATACTCACTCACTAGGCACGATAAGAAAGCTCAACTTTTGTTATATAATGTCACATGTCGCTAGACGCTTCAGTCGATCCTAAATATGAAAGACGTGACGTCACATAGACAAATCACCTTTCATAGCTACACGTAAAGCTGAAAACATTGGTGTAAACAAAACAGTTTTGGATGCAGCCTTTGCTGAGTTGTGTGAATTTTTACCTTTTCCTTTCCCACTTAGTCCATTTTTTCATAAGACGTCACGTCGTTCTTATTTTGGATAGATTATAGAAGTTGAGTGAACGATTAAATTATTCTATTTATAAAAGTGATGAACTTGTTTATCATTGTTTATATTGAAGAGGTTGTTTCTAACTGTTTGGTCAGTAGACTCGATTGTATGAAAGTAGTTTGACTTGAAAGATGTTTAGATGCCAGTTGTATCAGTTGGAGCAAGCCATACGGAGTAATATATAGTCAAAGGTGAACATTCCAAGACTCGGCCACCAAACATAAAGTGTACATGACCCAGATGCACGATTTGATAAGGGAATATGAAAGACACTTAACATTGCCATAGCAACAAGGGTAGATTTAAGGAGTAAGTTATAAGAAATAATGTTCTACGACTGTATATTGGCTGGAATTCAAATTTTCATGTAGTGAGTCTACAGATATTTGGTATATATATATATATATGTACGAAATAAGAACGACGTGACGTCGAAGAGATGTTCAAAGTTTACGACTGTACAAAGTGCATCAACATTCGAGTAAACAGAATTTCTATATCCGATCTTTGTTGAATGGTGTGAATCCCTAGCTTTTCCTTTCCCGATTGTCCATTAGCTTTGATTATTTCGTTTTCATTTGGTATAGACTATAGTTGACCATCAACAATGGAGAATCTACAAAAAATATTAGTCTCGTGTAAATGATTTGGACAATCCTACGTATGGTTGTTCTGACAGCCTCTGCTAAGGGCTGTGATGGCAATTTCAGACTAAAAATGATTGATAAACTCAAAACACTGACAAAATTACACTAAGTTACGCTTTAATTTGACTTCAAAATTCAAAGTGACATTAATTTGTGAAATACACAATAATTATTTATTCCAATTTATGTGGCGGACTCATGAGACTAAGTCCCTCAAAGTTTGCTAGAAATGATCATCTAGTGAATTTAGATCAACGAAATTAACTACGAATTTGTGAGCAGATGAATACAATCAAGGAATTTGGTAGGGTGTGATCTTAAAACAATAGGATGATTTGTAATGACAGGTGCAAAGTAGTTCGTCTACAACATTATCGTATTATGAATATTTGGTAAGATGGCACAGACGGGTGTAGGCATGTGTCAGGAATGTCGGTACGATAGAGACAGATACATTGTGTGAGTGAGGCAGAGGGTGGAAAGATTCTTATGTGGCGCTAAAGATATGTTTATAAAAATTTGACGCAATTTCAATGCAGGGGTGCGATGCTTTCTTACTCTCGTAGAGTAAAGTTTAAAGACAACCCATTTTCAAAGTAGGAGTTAATGAGTAGAAATATATTGTTACACAGGCTGATTTACTGTTTTGTTGCCCTGGGCTAATTACATTTTTACACCCTAGAACACCGTTTTTCCCCGGCTGCTTATGGCTTTGAGCTATAGCATATTTTTGGACGATGTTCTCGCAGGAAGAAACTTGATTAAATCATTATACCTTAAAAATGAATAAAAAAACACAAGAGTGTAAGACATTGTGTAAATTAAAACCTAGTGCACTCTCACAGAAACACATAACCGAAACCAACGATCGCCGGGGCCGCACGAGATAATGAGTGAAATTGAAATTGAAATTGTGAAATGTGACTTATGATCAAATAGAATAAAAACTTAAAATAAATAGACAATTTCTTTTTTACACGGTAGATTTTATTTTTTGTTTAAAAATAAAAATTTGTCGCCCCAGACCAAAAATTGAAACTTTTCTACCTTGGACCAACGGCCCTTTTGCACCGCTGTACTTCGAGTCCTGGTCTTTGTAAAACATGAACAATTTTATAGCATTGTACAGTATTATTAGAGTTGATTTATATGGGTGATATACTTGAAATAGGTACTGACCAAGTGACTACTGGAAAGAAAGTTGAATAGGAAGATCTACGCTCGAAGTTATTATTCAACCAAAGTTTCTACTGAATTTACACCTCATATTGGAGCTGAATGCAAATGACAATCAGAATTTCAAAGTTTGACCTCATCTGACTGGACTAACCTTTAAATGACAAACTGCTGGTGCGTATAAATAGAGGCGAAACAAAAACAACGCTTGTCATAAACAGGATATTTTTAATATCTTATAGCAGGTATTCGTGATGACACTCGAGTCTTCCTGAATCTTCAAAATAGAGACGAAAAAGGTTGAAAAAACTATTCATACCTGTATTCGAATATTGTAAATAGAGGCCACACTTTACGCTTTGCAGGAGGTCCAAAAATTTACTTAAAGTTTATAATATAATATGTAAGTATATTATTATAATGTATAGAAAGTTTTTTCAAATTTTTTTGATAATATGGGTTAAAGGAACACGTATAACGTTCCAGGGCACTGGTCAATAATGAATTACCGACAGCTTTAGGTAATAGGCGGCCATAGGAAACTGGATTGAGTATAGGCCTATATCTCATAGGACTCTTATACGTATATCTATGAATTTCACTCGACATACTTCATAATCTGATAAAATATATACTAATTCATCGAGTTTACCTTTACGTAATACATGTGCCTACCTATAGTATGTACAATATATACCTAGATAGCTATATGTGTAGAATGAGATATAAAATTATTTGGTGTATGGCACACAGTGGGCCGAACTGGTAAAATCGCCTGATTAGGTAATTCAGAATTGTAACTTTTCGTTTTTTTTTTCTCCAAAATATTTTGTGTACCTATAATATCGAATCCCTAACGCCGAATATTGCTACCTATATTGGTAGGCATAGGTGGTTATTATACCCATATATTCCCTTTCACTCCTGTACCCATCACAACTTTTTCAAATAATGTATGTATTTACTTTTTATACCTCTGTATTAGATGACAGAGACGATTTCATTCGGTTCTGGGTCAAGTTAATTATATTTAAACAGAAAACTTTACGAAGATTATAGGGGGGCTTCTGCATAATGCTAATGGTTAGGTATGCGATTAAAGACATTCTTTTTACAAGGTAGGCTATCATGATTTGGCGTTTAATGGCATGCACTTAAACACATTGTCACACATTTCGAGCATTTAGTAATTACTGCGGACAAAAAAGAAAAAAAAAATTAACGTCACATATTTTTCATACCACCAATGAATGTTGCAATTTTTTCTCGTCTTACTCTTCGCGTAGGTATGCGGTTTTTAAATGTTAAAAATTGTCGATCATCATTCGGTAATCGATAACTTCGCATTACTGATGAAGTCTCTCTCGCTCTTCTCCATTCCCAGTCTCCGAGTATCTCTCTATTTGTTGAACGAGAACAAGGTAGCTTTCGAAGGTAGACAGGACTTTAGGGAAGGGGATGACGAAGTTAAACACGGAATGAAAGAGCTCAGTATGCAGCTCAGTATCACCGATGAAAAATTTATCATCGACAAATTTATACCGAGTTACCAAAGAACTACGGTATCTGAAAAAGTTTTGATCTTCCGTGGAAACTCTAATTAAGAACATTGGAAGGAGAAGGAGAACCTTCTCGGTCGGCTGTGATGAGCCGACTAAATATGTTGGAAAGTTGATCGGTACTAGTGAACCAACGAGCAACCACAGGGGGAAGGAGAAGAACAACCTCCTCTGTCGGCATTCAAGAGCCGACTGATTGTAATGGGAAGTTGGTCGATATTTAATTACCAACAAACAACTAAGGGGGGAGAGGAAAAGGAAAACTTTCTCCTTTGGCTGTTGGTAGCCGACTGATTTTCTTCTTCAGTTGTTGACAAGGGTATGCCAACGTTGAAGAAGGTGGAATGTTGTTTTGCAATCAGCTGTTTAAAGCTGATTGGCTGGTTTTTCAATCACACGTTGGAAGCAGGTGGAAGGAGGTGACCAGTTCTTTCCCCTGTCAACAGTAAACATCAACAACAAAAATAAACTGTTTGTAAAAAACAGTTGAATATACATATCATGTTGGGTCACCACTTGTGGATGTGTGCGTATATATACACGACACCACACAATACCAGAAGGAGGAGTGTGTTCTTCTTTGTAGATGTGCGTGTGTGAGCCAAGCTCAGTATTCAATTAAGCTATATAGATGAAATATATAACAATGAGCGCAAAAAGTAGTTTGTGGACTATACATCCACTGGCTCGCTAGGTGATCCTAGGTGATTGACGAGGGTATAACGCACTTGTTCGTCAACAATCACCCATTGCCACAATAGGTATCACTTTAGTCAAGTTGCACCTAAGCATACTTTCCTCTCTGACTATAGGTATAGTTATGGACAGTAAAAGAATGATGATTTCTGACGCGACATGCCGGCGCTGAATAGGCAACCACTGCGTACCTTTTGATGTACTTTACGTTTATATGCACTATCATTGTGAATTTAAGGGATGACTTTATCAAATGTACTCTAAATTGGTGAACTTAAGAAAAACGTCAAAAATACTTTAAGGTTATCTACTTTTTCGCCGGCATGTCGTGACATTAAAAAGTACGTTGGTCTTGCGGAGCTTTACCGGTCCAGTGTTATATGTATGGTCAAAGAGCTTCCTACTTTGAAAATGTAATGACATGTGGTCGAATTCATTTTTATAATTTGTTTTGTTTGGTATAAAGAGTCAATAGGAGACAACACATAAATTTTTTTCTTCTGAATATGTGTTTCAGAACTCACCATGTCTGATGACAGTATCGTAGAATGGTACGCTGGCCGAACATTGTTTGTCACCGGTGGTACTGGATTTATGGGCAAAGTGCTGCTGGAGAAGGTATTACGAAGTTGTCCAGACGTGAAACGTATTTATGTTCTTTGTCGGGCGAAAAAGGGATTTTCACCGAATGCACGGATCGAGGAAATGAGTAAATTACCAGTAAGTGCCTTGATTTTGTACTCCCGAACCAACCGGTTTAATATTCACTATGAACTGAGTTTAATTAAGTTGCTTTTTAAGAATAGGTTTAGAGAGAAAAAATTTGAAATTTGCTTTAAAATAAAATAAGTATCTACTTAAGCCCATGGGATACCTATACTTACTAGAGTTTGTGAAAACGTGGTACTTATTTTTATTGAATAACGTATAACATACAAACGCAAAAAATTGACCTTAATTTTGACTGGAGCTCTGTGTACAAATTAGAGGCTAAATCTATGGCTGGCTGAGCCAGATCAGGATCAATATTTTGAGCCAGGTGTACTTTACATATTGATTTGATTTCAATGAGCTCATTGATCCTCTTTAATGTCAGCTTCTTGGAGATGTTGTCCTTTTCTTATAATATGTTAATGTCGTTGTTCTCGAATGATAGTACCCAATTCCTCCTTTTACGTAACTTAAATCTAGGAAAATTGAGGGATGACTGTATTTTTGATTTTGAAACACTTCGTCTTTCATATCATTTCTACAAAATTTATAGAACTTCAACTTGTAGGTTTCCAAAACTTTTATTTAAATCAGTTTTGGTATTAAGAAAGCTGTAAGTTAATATTTGAAAAATTGACGTTCAGTAACTTAAATTGCCTACTTAGCACTTTAGTTAAAATAATATTTCTGTCTTTATAACATACAATTTCTAAACAATTAGGGGAGACTGTAGAAATGGAGACCAACGGGGTAATTGCGAAAACCCCATTACTGGGAAAACTGGCCATTTTAATTACATTTTCATATTTTCTATATGTGCTGCACTGTTTAAATGTGCTATCTAAAAAAACCAATTCCTGGGATGGTTATGTATTATTGATCTGTGACACAAAAACCAAAGTGTCTAGTAAAAAACATAGCTCATTTTCTGTTTTTCAAATTGGGATATGACGAGGAGATTATATTTCAAGTGGTAAAATTGTGTAGGTATTATGAATTTTTATTCAACCAGTGAAGTAATTAAACAAGTTCCATGTTTTGAAAATTATTCTGTCTTACATTCTATCAGTTTGTGCAGTCTACGATAGATGGAGAGGTGAGAACTCTATTTGTCCACCAAATTATACCTCTTTGCCGTTTCAACTTTTTGTTTTTTCAAGTTCTCAGCTTTGTTTTAGCTTAACTTCAGTTTTCCTATGTTGCCTCTTTACAGTGCATCTGCAGCTCTTGTCTTGATTAGTATAAAATAGCCAAGTAGGCTCAATTCGTGTTTATTTTCCTTTTAATTTTCAGGGCTTCTAAATTGTTACACATTAATTGTGCGCTTTTGCTCATTTTAATGCATAGGCGTCAACTTCAATTTTTTTCAGTGTTGCAAATTTTTGACTTATAATTTGTAAATGAGTGGAAACTGTTAATTAGATTGGAAAAAATAACTTTATTATTAGGGGAAGAAATTTTCAGTGTTGCAGGGCAACACTGAAAATCACTTCCATTTTGCAGTTTACACCTCATGTGCCCGTAAGTCAGCGCATAGCACCTATTTTCCCTCAACTGAGAAATTGTTTGACTTCACCATTGGCAACCAACACTTCTCAATTTGTCTGTTTGTCGTATATACAGGTTTTAAAGATGAACCTTAAAAATTATTTATATGTTTAATATTTGTTCGATATTTTAGTATTGAAAATGCTTCTGGAGTCATTCTGCGATAAAGTGTCCGCCATCCAATTTTTATTAAACGTGAAGATAAAGAGATGGGGTAGATAATGATGGTAAAAAAAATGGAAGGAGAAAATGGTAATGAAAAATAGAGTGTAGGTGGTAAAGTTGTTTCATTGTTTATACAAAGCGAATACAAAAATGACGAAAAACGAAAAATGAACATTTTATTTTTTTATTCATTTTCAATGCCCTCCTCTCATTGTTACAAACCGTGAAACATGTGAATTTTTCCATTTTGATCATTTATGGTACCTATTTGTAATAATTAAATTTGTGATGTTTTTCCAGTAGGTAAATACATTTGCTAATGTTATAAAATATGTTAATTCTTAAAATTGGAGGTTTTGTTCAAATCTGGAAAGGCACAGGGGGGATGTTTTCTTAAATATTAGCGCTATTTTGTCAATCAACATCCGGGGTTGGGACTCGGAAAATTATTTATTATTCTTGACTTATCTGCTCATGGAATTTGTCAAAGGCAATTGCAGCAGAATAACTCAGTTAATGAAGCTGTGGAGGCTACCACATAGTCGACTATCAATTGATTCTCCCTCATTAACCATCACACCGCACCACGGCCAAGTGAATGCAGTGCTGAATTTTAGGTGGCGGTGACAAAGGGTGTTTTTAAGTATTTGGTTGGTAAGGATGTTCAAATCCACGTGTTGCCCGAATACCTGAAGTGGTGACCCCAACGTGATTGCGGGAGATGGGTAACAACACCATCTCTCGGACACGCAGAGCCAGTGGGTAGTTCATCACACTGCCACTGCTGAAATGTGAAGGTGCTGTAGGGTGTGTACCACAGGGTGATGATGAGGGGGCATCACCACACATCAGCACACATACCTACCCGCAAGGCGCCTCCGTATCAGTAGCCATCGATTTCACTTCAGCTGTGTCTTAGAAATAAAATTTTTTGTCAGATTTAGGTCCCCCTGCGTACCTATATACTTACTGTATTTTTGGATGATAGATGATTTTCAACTTTATTCATTATGTTTTACTTTATTTAGATTTTTCAGAATAATTTGTGCCTACGTTTTTTTCATTTCGCAGTTATTCGATAAACTCCGAAAAATTAATCCATCTTTCCACAAGAAAATTGTGGCCGTAGAAGGTGACCTTATGCAAAGAGATTTGGCCATCGATCCGGAAATGAAGGAAAAATTGATCAATGAAGTATCGGTTGTAGTCAACGGTGCAGCTTCACTTCGTCTAGAAGCAAGTCTGAAGCCAGCCATTCTTCACAACACTCTCGGCACCAAAAGAGTACTGGAACTGAGTTGTCAAATGAAACACCTAAAGGTAAGTTTTATGCTCACATGAACACAGTGCATGGGCAATTGAGGAAAATATTTTATAAAGATGAGAGAATAGAAAAGTTACTTGTGATACGAGTGCAGCAGTGTAACAAATCACTAAAGTAGTCATCGCCTAATTCACATGTGTATCGCCACACAATTTTTCACAATGACCTACTGAAAAAAGATGTACGAAGAGGGAGAAGAAGGGGGAAAATGAGCTTATATATTTGCAGAAGCGAGAGGTTTATAAAAATTTACACAATTTTCATTTCTTGCACAGTCGAGGATACATTGGAAATGATTTTTGTATTTAATTTTCATTATGTCAAATTATCACTATTCCCACTTGAAAGTATTTTGCAATCATGATTTTTTTGTGAACTTCGTTTTCACTTTTTGTTAGTCCTACTGTCCTATGTGATTAGTTTTTCTATTATTGTACACCCAGTAGCCTATTTCAAAAAGTTCTTGGATTTGGCGTATTTGATTTTAAATAAGTGGGATAGATACCTATGCAATTGTTTTGTGAGTTTTTTCTGACTTTTTTTCATTTTTTGTTGCAAACTTTGTTTTTTTAAACTTTTTGTCGCAAACTTTTAGTTTTTGTTGCAAAATTTGTTTTATTTTTGTTGCAAACTTTGTTTTTTTCACTTTTTGTTATAAACTTTGTTTTTACTGTTCCGTTGCATAAGACGTCATTTGTTTGCTATGTACCTCAGGTTGAACATTTCCAACGTTAAAAGTTGTGCTTGAAGTAGGCGAGATCAAAAGTGTGAATGGAAGACCTAAAAGGCTGTGCAAGAATGTAAATAATTTGTCAGTGAGCATGCACATTCACTTTTTTGCGCATATTTTTGACATATAAAAACATCTATGTTTTGGGTAGATGTTATAATAAAGGTAAGTAAGTATAGTTGTCTCTGGAATAAAGTTGTTAGTTGAGCATAATATTGTACTGTTCTTGTTTGCTTTTTCATGCTGATGTTATGCGAACTTGTTCATCACATTTTGGCAATATCTCCTTGAATAGATTAATTACCGATTGACGAATTTCTGTAAAGACAAAAATATACGTGTTCAAATTTTCTTCACTTTTATTATACCGGAATTCATGTTTTTAGGGGTAGGTAGGTACTGTTCGAATTTGACGTTCATGTTTTCATTTTACTCACTTTTCAACCCTAGAGGCTCCTAAAAAAGGGGCCAGTGTAGGTTTTTTGAGACACTGTATTTGAATTTGATGTTCATTTTTTCATTTGACTGTTTATCAATTGCCAGGAACTCAAAAAAGGGGCCAGTTTTGGCTTTTAATATTTTACTGTGTAATACATCACCAAATATGTTTTATTAGGCGTCGAGTTCGAATTTGAGGTTTATTATTTCACTCGGTCCATTCTTCAATCTACAGGACATACAGTCTTACAGTGCTTTAAATGAGGGCCAATTCTGACTTTTTATATCTCAGATTTCCATCATAATCGATCGCCCATTCATACTAAAAAGTATAAATTAAATGATATATATATATATATATATATATATATATTTAAATAAGTTTTTATTCAGTAAATATCTCTTAGAAGAATAATAGCTTGAGGTGGAGCTGCAAGGTAGAAACGTCATAAGCCAGGACTGCTAAGATGGAATTTGGGAGAAACAATATTTAATTAGGTATTAGTGTAATGACTGTAGGTTTTATATTAATACTTTTCATCATATTCTCATCAAGCTATGATGTAGTTATTAGTCCTAGCTCCGCATCGCGCTTTCTTTCTGAGAGACATATATTGAATGAAACGTTGTTTTTAAGAAAAATTCTTTATACATATATAAATACACACACATTTTTTAAATGAAAAAAAATGAAGTGTTCTTTTTTTTCCCCACAAGTCACAACCACTGCGACACAAAAATTCGCTCCATGACATAAAAGATGGGCGCAGTCTTCGGAAGTACCGTTCTAGTCATCACGTGCACCTCATTTAAGTATTTATGGTCCACGTGTTGTGCATAAATTCGAATATGGTCCAATTCATTAAAAAAAAAGAAAAAAAGAAGCCCACGAACGCGCGTATGAGTTATGTTATACGCGTGTAACACACACTTGGCACATGTATCTACTTGCGAATCGTAATGCAGACGTTGAAACTGGTTTCAATTTATGTTTTTTATGAATGCCTTTTTTTTTTCTTTTTTTTTTTGTAGGCCTTCGTGCACTTGTCAACTGCCTTCTGCCATTGCGAGTACGAAAAACTGGAGGAGACGGTGTATCCGACACCAATTAGTCCGACTGATGTCATACAAACTGTGCAGTGGATGGACGATGCTGCTTTGGAAATGATAACACCGAAGTTTGTTTACGTTTTAGATTTTATATTTTAACCTCTAATCCTAATTACAATTCAAAAGATCTTTTTCGTTAATTAATGTAAAACTGAGATCGTCTTAGAGAGAGAGTGAGAGAGAGAGAGAAAAGCAGAAATTTAGTTATCAACGTAAAGCGAAAAACAGAGTGCGATAGGCGCTAATAATATGTAGCAATAAAATTTATAAATGATTATTGCCATTTGAAGCTAAATTCGACAATTTTTTTTTCACGAATGGCGCTTTGGAAATGTGTAGTGAGGCTCAGAATTAAGTGTAGGGTGAATGTAGGTACCGATTATGAGGTATGTACCAAATATGGTGTACAATTTATTGTTTCTTTTACACCATTAACGCAGTCTGCTGTAAAAAAAAATTGAGGATAGTTAGTAAGAATGTTCCATTGTATCAATCCGCAAAAAAAAAAAATAGTCGAAGGAACACGCCTAAAATGAGTTTTCCTCTCTTTTTAATTTTTATCACTGTTCTCTTAAATTTTTTGAAATTTTTCATAACTTTTGGACAAAATACTTATTGACGTTCTGAAATGTGATCAATATCAACAGAAAATTTAAACATTTGGCTTCTATTTCCAAGTATTTTTAATACTGTCACTTGATTTATTTAATTTTAGGGATTTTTTATTTTAATCACATCAAAATTTAGAGGATGAACCTAATATGAGGTACCTGTAACGGCCAAAAGAAGTAGTAATGTACCTAATTAGAACCACTTTCAGTGTTACACCATACATTAGATATTTAACAATGGACAAGCATTAATACCTCTATAATAATTTAAATGTTCAATTTATCATCCAGAACTATCGTGGACCTTAACATATTTGAGAGACTCAATAATATTTAAAACACAAGGTTGAATTAACACTTTTAATAAAACAATAATTTGTACAACACAAGTATAATAATTAATAGGTTAAATACTATTAATTAACTTTAACATTTGGGATTACAACCCTTTAGACAAGACTGTTTATTCACTAGTAGCTCTGTAAGAGAGGCTCTAGGTACTGAGTAGGAACTGTGTCTTATTCCTTCAAATCGAGGGTTTATATACGCATTTGGGGTATGAAAGTGTACGTGTCGGATAGGCTAAGTGAGATAAGGGATTGTTATTATAGGGTTGTGCTGACTCACAATATACTCAAGGGGCAGTCACAATTAGGTCATGAGTATACATACGTTATATCTATATTTATAAAATCAAATACGGGTAATTTAGTGGTTGTTTACAAAGAGCTATAGGATGTTTTCATTATTGATGAATACCAACATTTTTGGTATTTGAAAATGTGTAGATGAATATGTTCGTCATATTTAAAAATAGACGAAAATATGCGTTACAGTACCCACCAATTATTTGTGTTGAAAACAACAGATGATGGAATCAGAATGTTGTATTTGGTATTTGTAACCTTTGTAAGAAAGAATAATTAATTTTTGTAACTCTAATTTTGATGTTTTGCATAAATTTTCAGGCAGGTATCTCATATTAGGAAAATGTGATACCCGTATTAGGAAAGGGGGTACCCAATTTTGGAAACACCTTTTGTGAAGTCATTATTTTCGGTCAGGTGACATAAAATTCATGTAAAATAAAAGATTGGTTTCGTAGACTTTTTAATGTTACTAACAATAATCATTGATCATGATTCCTCCATAATTTTGAATTATATTGATTTTTCTAATTTATATACAATAATTTAAATTCTATACCCCATATATTCAGTATATTTACCCTAATATCAGTGTAATGTAGGCAGTGGTACATTTGAGAAGATGAAACTACTACCTACGACATAATGTTAAAATTGATTTCACATTAATTTTCTGTAATATTATGGCTCCATTAAATTATTCAAAGAATATCATTCGTTACTACAGTGATTGGAAAAATTGTAGAACAAAAAATCCGTAATTGACAGAAGAAAAAACGTAACCTCCTGAAATTTTAAAGGATTTTCTTAAAAAGAATGCCCACGTTTCATTAATATCCAGTAAAAAATGCCACGTAGTCCTTTTTATAGAGGCATATAACTTGAAATTTTAATTTTTTATGATAGAAAAGAGGATGTAAAAACCAGTTTTTATTTTATTTTTATTTTTTTTTAAGATTTTAATAAAATAAATTCTCGCTTTCACTATTTATTTATCTTCATTTCGGTATCTGGGTTGAGAAAGATTATTTTAACTTGACAATTTTCTATGCCTTGCAGGATACTTGGACCTCATCCGAATTGTTATACATTTTCGAAACGTCTGAGTGAATCGTTGGTCAGCGAATATGCCTCCAGAATTCCAGTGGCCATTGCTCGACCATCGATTGGTGAGTATCTGAAAAATTTTCCATGAAAATAAAAACGTTTTTAATCACCAACGATGAGAAAAATTGTCCATTTTCGAATAACATGTACCATAAGAAATATTGATCTAGAATGGTCTTATAAATGGAAACCGGTATTAAGGAAAGGGAGCAGAGAGATTCCATATGATCTTAAAACGAATTTCATGCACTCCTTATAAATAACGTATTTATGAATTATTAAGTAATACAAAATTTTAGGTGGCTCATAGAACACGCATGCAATCGTTATAAGGCGGAGGGGAGGGGCGTTCTTGGGTTAAAATAAATGATTTATTTGAAATCGAGAAAAAATAGAAAACGAATGGTTTTTAGAGAAAAAACTAATAAATTTATTGATTGACCTATTTTTTGAATTTTGATTTGATTTTCTATCTTGGTTAAAACTATCTCTGAAATATCGACTGGGGCTGGCCAATTGGATTTGTGGGCACAGCAGCCCCCCCCCCCAAAAGATAAACGTCACCGTGAAACACTATTCTTACCTAGTTTGTGTGAACGTTTCTCTACATACATTCACGATTTTTTGATTAACCTGCTACGATAAGTACCGGTACTTATTTATGATGCTTGCATTTTATTATTATTATTATTATTTTTTGAAATAAAAAACATGAAGCTATTATCTTTGTTTTGAACGTCTTTATAGTTTTTTAATTAAGTTATACTGTGCCAAGTCCTATTGTAAAGAAAAATTGACATAGGTGGTTAATTTATTTGGAAGTAGACTAGGTATCTATACGTCTTGTATGTAGGTATGGGATTTACGGCGCATATAAATGCAACTCGCATTACAAAGAATTTGACATAAACGTCATATCATCAGCTCCATTATTGTTATAATAAATTTTCGTTTTATCGAAATCTTGGTGTAAAATATAAAAATTAGATAAAATAAAATATTTTTCAGGTTCATTATATTTCTTTTATTACTATATACGACAGAATAATCATAAAAATTGAATAAGAACTCGTATAATTTTTTCAAGCTTATGAGCTCTTTCGAATAAATTGTAGGCTACCTACCTGATATTTTGAATAGGAAGTATCAATATTTTTAACTTATGCTGAAAAAAATCCTAAAATATTAATAGTTTTTACATTTCTTAGGAGAAATTTATAGCGAAGGATTGGTTTTTTCAATTTAATTTAAATTTTTTATTTTTTTCTCCGTCCATCAGAATGTTGTCGTTACCAGACAAAATGATGACCTGTCAAAGGTATCTTCTTGCAACACCCAATTGAAAAATACGTTTTTTAATGTCTCTTGATTGAACAAAAAGTAGCGAATTTCAACATGATGCGAAAAATAGTCATTTGTAATCCTTACAACTTTGTAAGAATTTGCCGCACGATTCGAGTAAATCATATGAGTATCAATCACTTACTTTGCACGCGTGTCACACATTGCGTTTTGCAACACACACCCTAGCCCACCTCGAAAAAAAAAACAAGGAATTTTTTTTTTTTAAACAAATACTTAATAATTTTAATTTTTTAAACCAAAAAATCTTCGTACTCTTCTCACGGGCTCGCCAAACAAACCTCAGAAAAAATGACTCACAAAATTTTTTTAAATCACATAATTAACTTTATAATTTTACTACAGAAAAAACAAAAAGTTGAGGAAGTATTCCACCTGTGCAGGAAAGTGATAGAGCCATGCAAAAAAGTTAACTCAAAAGCGCCCATTCGCCCAACAATATGTTTTTGCGTCGTATTGAAATTTGTTACTCTTTATTTAGTCAAGGGATACTAAAAAACATATTTTTCATTCGGGTGCAGCAGCAATATTGTTGGATGCATACGCCCTTTCGAGTTGAATTTCTCGCACAGCTCGATCACTTTCTTGCACGGCTGGACTACTTTCTCAGGTTTTTGTTTTTTCCAAAGTAAAATTTCAACAAATTTCGATAATTTTTTTTTTTCCAAAAAAGTACTTTTGAATAATTTTTCTCGGGATGAGGGTGAAAGGGATGCGGAGATTTTTTGGTTAAGAAAAAGTAAAATTAACTGTTAGTTATAATTTGGTTCTGAAAAAAACAAATCTTTTTTTGGAAATGGCGGGTGTTGCGAAAAATACCGTGTGGAAAGTAGGTGATTGATACTTGTGTGACTTACAGCATTTGGTGAGTGGTGCAAAATTCACACTCTATCGAAATTACCAATCGGTACTTTTTCCACTTGTATCACAAATAACTATTTTGGTTATTGTTGTGTTTGTTATCCCGGATAGTTGTGAACAAACACACAAAATAAATACGTGTTTTTATTAAACAGTATTTAATACAGGATAATAGTCACAATAAATTATGGTTAACACCTTGTCACAATAAGTTCTTATACTTAAATAACTTCGCTCACTTCGCGGATAATCGTACGTAAGAACATATATATATATATATTAATATTCCATTTATCGTCGTCTTACCTCTACATAGGGTGGACTACTAACTTGGCGGTGTCTAGGAACACCTACAGACTTTAGAGTTCAATGCAGTAGAACTACCTCGAAGCTCTTCAGAAAGGAAAGTGAAGTTTTGGTGTAAATCGATTTACCAAGTGACTTCTTTTCGTGCCTAATATTGTTTACTTTTGCAAAAAGGTACCTTAGGTACATGCCTAAATAGTGCTGACAGTTATGCTGATTAGTTGTACGTCTGCATAATTGTTAGCTCTGTTAATTAGGTTACTGACGGAGGTAACGGTGAATATTTAGAAGAAATGTTCGCCGTTAATTGTTCCGGAGTATTTAGGTCAGCGAATATGTTCGTCCGTCTAAATACGACGGAACAGTTATTAAGTATTAAAGTTTACTTTGTTTTTTTTCTCGCATTTTGGAAATTTTAAAATTCATTATTCGATAAAATTTTACTGACTGACACCTATATTAAAGTTAAATTATTTTCTAAACACGAACAAGAACTAAATAACATCCATAACTTCTGCAGAACCAACAGTGAGAAAACCTCACCAAAGATTTTATATAAATTTGTCCTACTTCTTGACGTTTAGTTGTTCTGCGTAAAGTTTTTCAAGACATTTATAAAAAATAGCTAAATTCATGCAAAATTAATGTTTCTTTACTCGCAGCATTTTGTTTTTTTTTTTTTTTTTTTTTATTGACAAACTGTCGAAATATTTCACTTTTTCTACTGAGGCCCACATTCACAAACGTCTCTTTAACCTCTCTTTACTTAAACTTCCCTGAAAAATGACTTTTGGCACAATTTTGTATTTAAGAATGTGGTAACATTTTATTTTTTCATTAGAACTCTCATGAGAAATACAATTTTCCCGTATTTTTAAATACGAAATTGCCAAAAATCTTTTTTAAAGTAAAATTTAAGTGAAAGTAGGTTAAAGTGACGTTTGTGAATATGGGCCCGAATGTATGAATTTGGTAGGTATCATTTCCCATACACATACACCCACATACATACACACACCACCACCACCACCACCACCGCCACCGCCACAACAACAACAACAAAAGCAACAACAAACAGCAACAACAACAACAGGAAGAACTAATGAAATTGGTTGGTTTGCTCACTCTTCTAACGCAGATACTCGTTTTCTATACTTCCAGTGATCCCTTCATTCAAAGAACCTATGCCTGGTTGGGTCGACAATCTTAATGGTCCAGTTGGCATTACTATTGCTGCTGGCAAAGGTGTGCTTCGTTCGATGATGGTTGTCAAAGAATACACCGCCGAAGTAGTTCCGGTGGACATCGCTATCAACATAATCATTGCCATAGCCTGGGAACGAGGCCGAACGCCGTAAGTATTCTAGGCTGTCTACGTGACCATATGATTCGTCTTCGCAGAAACTCATAAGGTTAGCCAGCGTCTAACTCGTATCGAAAATATTACTTAAAAAAGTCGGAGCTAAATGTCGTCAGAAAAAAAAAGAACTCGCGGTGTGTTGCCAGCGCTGGGATCCTAAAATCAGACACCAGACGACACGACAGACCTAACCGCGAAGCTACAACCATCTCCGGTGGTTTCTCTCATTTATTTTCACTGTACTAAACGTCAGAGTCTTCACTCCCCCCACCTCCTCCCCTCCTCCCATAGAGACTCTTTCGGAGTTAAGCGGCGATACTGGCTACGTTTTCTTTTTGCACCTAGCTAAGGAAAAGGTGGTGACGCCGTTATTTTTAACCTCCTTTCACATTCGCCAATCCTATATATTATATTATATATGAGAGCAAAACAAGCGTCTGCGACGTCAGCCGTGTAATTAACGCAACTGTTTGCCCTGTACTACAGGAAAGAAGAAGAAACGATACCCGTCTACAATATAACCAACGGCGACATAAAAACCATGACGTGGCAAGAGATATTCGAAAAAGGCAGAAAAATCGGCTACGAATATCCGTTCGAGGCTGGATTGTGGTTTCCGAATGGCACCATGCGAACGAATCCCATCACCCACTTCCTGGCGGTTTTATTCTTACAGATTATTCCGGCGTACTTCATCGACGCTTTGCTGTTTCTGGCCGGACAAAAGACTTTGTTAGTATCTATTTTGAAATAATGTTCTGTTTTGACGGCGGTACCGCTGTGGAGGTGAATGCACGAACCTGAACCTAAATCTGCGTACTGTACGCTTTCGTCCGCAGCATGGTACGCGTTCAAAAACGAATCTACGTAGGATTACAAGTTTTGCAGTATTTCACCACGAGGCAATGGATTTTCTTCAACGAGAATGTGAAAAAGTTGATGCATAAATTGAGCGAGAAGGAAAGGTCGATATTCTACATAAACAACGTCGAGGTGAACGTGGAGGAGTACATGAAAGACATCATACTCGGAGCCCGGCAATATGTCATGAAGGAACCTGTTTCAACGTTACCCAGAGCAAGAGTCATATTGCGAATGTACGTCATAACGTCTCGTATATTGTGACATTTATGAAGAAATAAAAATTTGGTAACCGTAGGCTGTGGGTGTCGAAAATTGGGGCGACAGGTGATAAACCAAAAAAGATCCGATAATAGTTGTCCACATCTTTCCACTGTAGGGTAGGTACCGCATATCGTTGTGTAGAAGAAGAAGACTGTTGTGAAGAGGCGAACCCGGGAGGCGTGATGGGGGAATTAATGGCGCCGAACCTGGCCACTCCACATCCGGAAACATTCGAAAGTAACTACAGAGTGTGTTTTGTTCGAAGCTTCCACGACCTTCGCCAGCGAATAGTGGACGCATCCTAAAATATTGAAAAAATGTTTACAAAATTTTGAACGGTTGACGGAGCTAGGTATACGTTATGCGTGGCACTGAAAAATTTACTTTTTGACTAGAAAGTCCTATGGTACTTGTCACAGGGAGTGAAAAAGTTCCTATTCACTTTTTGATGTGTAAACATCTTAGCGCTTGGTCTACGGTAGGCCGGGCTATAAAATGAGAATTACAATTGTCAGATTTGCGTAACTCAGTACGTCTTACAATATTGTAACTCTCATTTGTTTGTGTTAGTTGATGTGCAGCTCTGTGGCTGGGTGCATGTGCAATACGCATGCTTGCAACCACACACCTACACAACGAGAATTACATTCAGATATTTTTATGTTTACACATTAGCAATGGGAATTTTAGGTCTTTTTTAAAGTTTAGTTCATTTGGTCTTGGTCACAAAAATGTCCAGTTCAATGAACTAGTTCATCATGACCTAAACAATAAGAATGATAATGACTGAAAAACTGTGAAAAGTGAACAGAGATATGTTTGACTACTTCCAGCAGTAGTGGATTGTTGAATCATTTCCTCCAACTCATATTATCATTTAAAAAATTCGTATCAGTCAGGAACTAGTTCTTTGAGAGTTTAGGTCTCGGTCATTCAGGTCATTGAATTGTTTAGTTCAAATGAACTAGTTAGCGAACTACCGATACATTACTATTACACATCAGTCCTTCATGAGTATAGCAGAGGAACTCGTCTATTTTTTTATCTATTTTAAGGAGCAAAGGTGCAAGGGGTTCCGAAAGTTTCACTAAAAAATCCAAGAATCCTAAATATTGGCCTCTTCAAATGGATTAATATAAAGTTAATAGTATGGAAATGGTAAAAGTGAAGAAGACGTGTTGTGTTTGTTGTGGTGATTAGATATTCTTCCAGATGGATAATAAATTTAAAGTAAATTTCTTAATGTCGTGCTTTCAGTATACCCATATTTTTTTAACCACGTTGGTAACAGGGCAGATGTTTATTGAAAGTTTTTTCATTTGTGTCGAGTCATACTACTAACTATTACAGTTCAGGGGGCTTCCCAATAAAAATCATGTACAGATATTTTTTAAGTAATGTTTTAATTGAGAAAATATCACCAGTTCGACTTATTTTAATTTGAGGAGAAAATGACTGGACTTTGGAACCCCCCGGCCAGACATTCCATTTAAGTCTGGCTTCTGTTGCTACAGTTTGAGAAAATACTGTTTGAAAAGTTTGGCGAAACTTCAGTCTGAATATCACCTGAATGAAAAGTCACTGGAGATACAAACTCTGTGGGGTTCAACAGAACACCTAAACTTAATTTTTGTAATATTTTCTCTTCTTTTTATCTTCTAAGGAGGGAAAATTTTGACTTTGACTTATGATAATTATTTTAGAAAAAAAGTTGTGAATTCTGATGTATACCTAGTTAAATTAAGTGAAATAGGAATGCGCACATTTGATTTTTTCAAATTGAAAATTTACTTGAAGTACGCCTCTCTTGATGTTCAAGCATTTTTTCAAAAACCAATGGGTTACTTTTTTTTGTGTTAGAAATAAATTTCTAAGTTTTTATCATAAGTGGATATTTGAAATGTATTTAAGATTTTATTTATTGCAGTTCAAAAGGGCTAAAATGCTTTAAAACTTTGAATCTAAGTAATTTATAATTCGACAGTAAATTCACTAACCAAAAATTTATAGTGTTTTTGAAAATTTAGCAGCTTATTATTATAAATATTTTATTTTGTTTTTCAATATTATATTAAGCTGTGTTTGACGTGGCAAAAAATAGCAGCAATAAAAACTTTTAGTGAGGCTAATTTACTAATGTTGATTATATAGCCAATAAAAGTGCATGTGACTTGAACAGGAATAGTATACCTAAAATTAGTTAGTTCTGCCTTTTTTTGCTATGTCGAACATAACTGTGGTCAACCTGATTCTAGTTGCCTATCTTGGATATGAGGCATACAGATAACGATGAAAAAGTCTGCAAGACTATACACATTCCTGGTTTTTTTTTATACGTTTTCCTGATATTGAAAAAAAGATGGTGAAACCTCTAATTTGCGCAGTCATACTATAGCCAGTTGAATTGTGCTATTCGTGAAGGAGTTAACCAAAAAAAAAAAAACCCAATAGCATGGGAAAAACGACTTACATTTTTGAAAAAATGGTTATGTATTTATGATAAAAAGGCAAAAAGTAGTGATTTTGTTGCAAATCACACGACTGGTAATCACTTAGTTTGTATATGTGTCACATACCTGCTATTTTATTGTACTTAGCACCTACCCAAAAATGTGGCATCAAGATTTAAAGAAAATTTTCCCTGTTTATTGAAAACAAGTGCGCTCATGCATCTTAAATAGTGTTGCAAAAAGAAAACAAATTTGCAAATGCGCCTGAGCAAATTTCAAATTTTTTCACCATTTCAAATTCCATTTTTTTTTTTGCATACAAAAATGTAATGTTTTCGAGTGGTTGTTGCAAAAAATTACAAAATAAAAAGCAAGCAAAAGCAAAAGAACACAGTCATATGCGGCTAAGATAGGGGTGAAATAATTAAACGAATTTACAAATTGCGCTTGAGCAAAAATAATGATAGAAGTTGAAGCTCTTGGGCATTACTTTATTAAATACGACTTTGAACAAACCAAAGTTTCAATATATTGACGATTAGGTACGATTCAGGTGATATTCAGAAATATTCCATGGATTTTCTGGGAGGGAGGGAGGAAGAAGAGAAATTCCAAGGTTTACAACTTGAATAAGACTTTTCATTATTATAGCAATAGCACAAAACATTTTTTGCACGAGAAATTTGGAGTTGCTTGTAAAAATAAAAAAATAAAAAATTAAATCATCCTTTTCAGAATGATTGAAAACTGGTCCGTTTTCTCATAAATGGTACTCAAGCTCATATTCTTAAGATCTTTCCACTTACAGTGTTATGGTTACCGTTTTTTTTTTTTTTCAGTGTTAATATAAAATTGATTAACTTAAATGAAGAATAATATCCAGTTAATGATTAATTTTTACTTTTTATTTAGACAATATTACGTTGACTTGATTGTACAAACGTTATTTTATGGACTGCTGTTCTGGTATGTGACCAAATTCTTGAACCTGCATGGTGTGATGTTTTCACTAATTCCAGACTTATCTTAGACGCTTCAGTACTTATTTCCAATATCTATAAGGTGAGTAATTAATATTTTCTCAATATAAGATCGTTGTGTAAGGAATGAGTGGATCTTGAGGAATTCAATGCTCTACGATTGAGGGAGAAAATGAATCCAAATTAGGACATCGTAACTAAAATGCGAAGTTTAAACAGAATCAAAAGTGTATTTCAGTATCGGTTTTGACTAATTATTTTCAATGTGCTTTCACTAGACTATTATCATAGTCTCTTAATTATTGTATCAATCAAAAAATCTCTTCGAAAAATGATAAAAAAATTTACTGTCAACTGAAGGAGCTTTCCCTACTTGCTATGAGAGACCAATTTTTTACATAGTTTTGTGCAGTTCATTGTGTTGGAAATGCGTGAAGGTGGAGGAAAAAAAGAGAGTAAATCTTAAAGTTCTGCGAAAATTAGGCAAGATTTTTTTGAAAGTGCCTCAATTTAATTGCGTCTCTTTTTTTTAGAGTCATCTACTGGACTACAGCCATCCTACAGCACTTGTTGCAACACTTACCCCAAAAATTTTTCGTTTTTGCATGTCTAAATTATACCTACAAATTCCGCGATTCCAACACATTTATTATTAGTTATTTTTGCGACACCTGTTTATAAACTCCATTTTTATACGCACCTTGACAAAATGACGAAGTATAAAGCAGGCAATTTTAGAACAATTTCAGATCGATGTATAAAGTACTTACCTTATACATCGGTCTTTACTTTATTCATCGCCTTGAACACATGCGTCATTTTATACATTGGTCTTACTGCTGCACTTAGCCTATATCGTCATTTTCTTTCATTAAAAAAAAAATAAAAATTTTTTAAATAGAAGTTTCTTCGCTACATGGATTTGAACTTTTGACTTCAGCATTTTGCACTTATACGTTTCCCATTTGCAAAAATATTTTCTCTTTTTTTTTCCAGGAGGAGGTGTTGCAAAAAATATTGTGTCACACGTCTATGTAGTAGCTAATTGATTTGCCTTCGGCTCGTGTTGCAAATCATACGAATATCCTTTGGCTCGTGCTGCAAAAATCACCTACTTTATACTTACACTTGTATCATAATAATTATTTGTTATACAAGTGTGAGTTTTGTAGCACGAGTCGAAGGCGAATGATGCAAATTAGTGAATATCAATCATCTACTATATACACGTGCATCACACACTACTTTTTGCAACACACCTCCCTCTGAAAAGCAAAAAAACAAAAAAATTGAGATAATAAATATTTTGGCATCACAATGTACTCAATCAGAGCTCGTGGCGACGTGGGTACGGCGCTAATTTGCTAATCTAGATGGCAGTAGTTCAAATCCCCCTAGCAGAGAAACTTTTATGAAAGAATAAAACAAAAATATGTATATATTTAAAGAAAATGACGACGTAGGGATACCTATGTGCTTCTAAGGACTAGTGTATAAAGTGATTTATGTGCCCAAGACAGCATATAAAGTGAAGACCAATGTACAAAGTATGGAATTTATACATCGGTTCTAAAATTGCCTGCTTTATACATCGTCAAGGTGCGTATAAAAATGTAGCTTATCAGCTGGTGTTTCAAAAAATTATGGTTTTGCAACTGTGCAGTTTGAAACTTGGTTTGGATTTCTAAACCAATGTCTTGGCCACACATGGGCGCTTGGATGGAGCCCAATATAAAAACGATATTCGAGTAATTTACATGTTTTCCATTATCAGTCATTATACACCATACCTACATAAATATGTATAGGTACCTACTTATGCATGGATAACTCTACTGAGGAAAGTAATACTTCACTTAGAAATGTTCTGGCATTTGGGTCTTAGTACCTTATCAAACATTTTTGTATTATTAATTAATAGTTTAATACCTACTTGTTTTTTCGCACCTTATTCACCAAATTTGTGAAAATTAAAATTGTTCACTGAGTTGCCATTTGAATTGAACCCCGCTTCTAGTTCACTCAATGATTTCTCAGCTTCTTTTTGAGCAAGAGAGCTGGAATTGGTGCTGCTGAAAAGACGATAAAATTTACAAAATTTTCATACAACTTTCTAATAATCTTTAGCCGTAACAAATAAAAAAGAAGCAAATCATCCAGTGATATGTCAGTCGCTGTCCAAGTTAGAGAGCTGGAGTTGGTATTGCTACAAAGAAAATAAAATTTATTTGAATTTATATCTCGTAAAATTTTTTAATTATCTTCAGCAGTTTGAAAATAATTAAACGAAAAAGACTCAGATTAATGAAAAATACGATATTTTTTTAATACAGAAACCTCATACTTGTACAGGAAAACATAAAAAACAGACAGAAAAATGACTGAGAACAATAAAAATTATACCCATTGAACTGAACCGGGGTTATTATCCCTTAATCAGAGAGTTGAACAGAAATTTTTCAATACTGATCGACTGCCTTGCCCTCAATAAACCGTTATAATGTCCTTACAGTAAGTAATCAGATTTATTTCAGTTTTGAGGTGATTATTTTGGGACTTCTCCAGTTTGTCCAAAATAAACGGTTGTCCCCTTAATCCGGTGTCCCTAATAAGATGTTTCCACTTTACTAGATGTACGGGTACTTACCTTCGATATTTAAAATAAATTATACAATTTTGGTGACATTAACCTGTTTAACATTCTCACTGGTACGATAATCTATGCAAAAAAATTATTTTTTATTTTTTTTTTTAAACTCTTAATCAACTATTTCGTATAAATTAAGTTGGTATTGAAGCTTAGATACCTATTTCGTAATCCCTGATGAGCCGAACTGAACTTGAATGTTGATGGTGTGGGTCAAGTTGAGTGAAAATAAATTCTCTATGCATAAAAGTAGTGAACCTTGAAAAAAATTCGATGAAAGTAATCTGTTCGAAAATTTTTATTTTCTATGAACAATTTCGAGTAATGTTGGAAAGGGTATCTCTCTCTCTGCAATTCACGAGAATCGACTGTTAGTAATTATTTTCAAGGTGAGATTAATGATAATACACTGGATGGTTATATTTGAAAAATTACCAGTATTTGGCAGCAAGCACATTTTTTATTAGAAATTAATTTATCATTTATGTACCCATGTAGGTAGGTATTGCACTTGATATAAATCTGAAAAACTACCTACATGAATTAATGCAATACGGGCTTTCTCGCTAAGATTTTTAGTGATTGCAGAAAGAAATGGTAAGCTGTGCATATGCACCACCATAATTTTTAATTTTTGAGATAAAAAATTAATTCCATGTAAAGTTTGGAGATTCCTGAATGAAAGTAATTTGTTTTAAATAATTTTTTTATGGGCGTAAATTTAGCCAATATTTCGATTGAAGATTTATGTGTTTTAGTGCACTTTTCTTGTGCTTAATGGTTTTTTTTTTACATCAATGCTAAGCTCTATTCGATACTATGTAGATACGACATCAATATGCATATTCTTAACCATTTTCATGTTTCAGATATTTTATTAAAATAAATTTTTTTCGAAATTCATAATTTTTCGCCAACTTACTTATATTACATAGGTTTTTATCAACAAAGTACCTGTGGAAAGTGTTAGAATAAATATTTTCTAATAATTTATGGATTGAAATTTTAAAAAATTGCCACGAATTACAATTTTTTCAAAAGTTTTTGAAACAATTCCTGCTTTTGCGTTTGGAATATTAAGATTTTCAATTATATTTCTATTTGATGCAAAATGCATTATCTGACATAGTTGTTTGAATAAAAAATTCTGAAATCAATACTTTTACACAGTACGTACAAACGAAAACGTTAACGTTGAGTATTTTTGCCTCTTACACTGAATTAATGCCATAAAATCCACCTTATGCTTTCACTTATCACGTTGTTCTGCTTCCGGTTGAAAGCAATGACTGAGCTACAGGGATCTGAGGAACTCGTATCAACCAGAAAAATTCTGACTCATTCACTGCCCTCAAGAAAATTGGCAAGAAAAATGTAAACTATATTAGATGATAAATTACCAGCATATTGAAAAAAAAAAAGTTTTATCCCATTCAATCACGACTCCTCCCCCGAAAAGAACTTTCGTCCCACCGTCAAAAAAAAGTTTATCTACACCACTGGTTGAAGGGATGTCTATCTCATGCAGAACACACCCTGTATAGTCTAAACTTCCAATGTGTACGTACTCTTTATAAGTACCTACCTAATACTCAAAACAGGGAGTAAATGCTCTGTCAAGGAAGGTCGAGGAAATGTACATATATATATACAAATGTCTTCCAAAAAAAAAAACTGTCTAGACGTCCAAAAATACTTAAAAATGAAATTTTTTAAATTTACTTAATTTTTCCTTTAAATTTAATACAGGTTTTATCATGGGATAATTTTTAAAAATATTTTTTGCAAAGTGTTACGAATGTATTTTTTGCTACTGGTTTTTGTTCTGGTGAACCAAAACAACCTTGTGGCTATTGGTTATTGGTTGAGACAAAATTCGTGGTAACATGCATAAAAAAATTTTTCCTTGGTAAAATTGTCAATAATCAATAACTTTTCAGGAAATAATTGGTAATATAATTGGTAATTTTTGAAAAAAATTATTAATAATATAGATTTTTTAGAAAAACTAATAAGAATCAATTCTTTATGGTTATTGTTCTAGTTAATGGTTTCCAAATTTTGTGAAAATCGGTCATTGGTTACTAGTTACAATAAATATGTTTTCCTTATTTTTTTCTTACAATGTGGAACCTTGATCCAGGTGCAGTTTCAGATCTAGAAAAACCTTAATCTAAAATCCAATTTGTATGTGTGTTCTACTGTGATTACTGTCCATGATGATATGGAACAAAATTTAGAAACGGATTTTGTCCAATCTGGACCGATTGTACGTAAATGCTAAAATAAATTTTCAAGTTATTTTCAGGTTTTTTCAGATTTTCTTACGTTTTTTCAACGGAGATGGATAATACTTAATTTGTTTCATGTATGTTACATACCCATGAGATAAACATAATATTTAAAGGGAAATGGTATAAAATACGTATGTTTTGGTTATTGGTTCTCAATTCAATGTTGTCAATTTATTTAGGTTCTTAGCTTTTGTCTTGGTTATGGTTTCGATTACAGGCCACAGTAAAAATAACCACACTATTTTTTTTGCAAAATTTCCTCAAAAAAAAATTTCACTAAGAAAAAATAATGTTTGAAAAATATGTAATTGGATCTAAACAATATAAAAACCTCAAATTTTCTATTAATTTGTGATTTTTTGTTCGTTTATTTTTAAATAGCTGAAAATAATAAACAAATTTGATGAATTGCAGATTCAAGCTAAATTTTCTTTTCTTTCGAGCGGTATGAACCCTAGTTTTCTGGCTTAAATAGTGGCAGAGAAATCATTGAATGAAAGAGAAGTAGTTTTCTAGATTCCAAAAACCAACCAATGTTCTATTTTAATTTGGTGTTTTTTTCATTTGGTTATTTTCAAACAGCTAATGATAATTAAAAAGCTATTTAAGCTGGAAAGCTGGGGAGAGAAAATTTATTTAAATATGTATTCCATCAAATTTTTTATTCATCCTTAATTACTTGAAAATTAACGAACCAAAAAATGGAAATTAATGGAAAATTTACCTATTTTGTCCTGTTTTTGTAGAAGATTCAGTTTGTCTACAAAAAAGTGTCGAACAAATATAGACAACTATTATTCCTAATTCTTGGAATAATAGCCGTCTATATGATACCTAGCTTTTCACGGATGAACACCACCAAATATGCTGACAATGAAGAGTTATCATATCTGGCGGATGTTCCATGTGACTCCACCTTTTTGGTCGGCCATTTTGAACTATAACAACAAAATCACAAGTGATGTCTTGTCTTCCATTTGAAGACAAATTCATTCCTGAACTAACAGTCGAGTAGAAACATTAAGGTCCATACTCGATGTTATGGAAATCAGGTTTCAATTATATTAAGTAAAGGTAATAAGTAATAGTTAAAAGTGTTTGTAATAATTTGAAGTTTGAATTTAATAAAAGATAATAATCAGAAATTATCTTATTTGTTGAATAATTCTATACCTGAAATTAATTTGCAACATTTCCATTTTTGTATTTTTCAGATGGTTTCTGGACATTTTCTTGGAAGGCCATTTTCCAAAATGGGCAATTTCCCAACAAAAATTTTTTTTCTTTCATTTTGCTCTTCTATGAAATCATGAAAACTCGGGTGATGATTTAGTGGGAGATTAAGTGAGATGAATTATTATTTTTTGAAAAAGAACTTATTTTTCGCCTTTAGGTATTATGGGAGGTTATAGGTTTGGTAATTTTTTTTTTTTTGAAAAATTATTTGTATTGTTTGGGAAATTTTCAGTTCGAGGAAATTACTCCTCTAAGAAAAAAATTTTGGAAATTGTCCTTTTGAGAAAATGAAATGGCCTTTCTGGAAAACGGATTCGAGAAAATGATCGAAATCTTTTTAGATACTTTTTCAAGAAATTTCTTCATGCAGAAATTTTTGATGGAGGGTTGTTGCAAAAATAGTATGTGACACTCGGGTGAAATAAGTGATTATTATTCGTGTGATTTGCATAAGACTCGTATCAAAATCACTTACCTTACACCCTTGTATCACAAAGAACTATCATCGTTGAGTTCAACTAGAAGGTGAAAATCCTGAAAAATAGTTTACTTGAAAATTTTTTTGCAAAAATTTTTTGTTCACTTTCCAGTTGCTCCGCGTCATCAAAACTCGGAATATGATAAACGGCTCTATCTTCTGTAGAGCTGCCAAATCCATTAACGATTACTAGGAATTTTCCTACACAGTATATTATTATGTACTTATTACAGACTCATTATTTTACATCGACAGACCAATGTGCGACTGTAAATGACGCACATTAGGGAAAATTTGATAGGTATTGCACACTCGTCATGATAAAAAAAAAAAAATGTGGAGTATAATGAATGGAGTTGATAAATTTAGAAATGCAAACGGCAACAAGGCATATGACATGGTATCTATATAATTAAAAAAAAAATGTTTACATGTTTTCTAAACTGAAAAAAAAATAGAGCTCTGAGAGGAGAATTGAAAGAAAGAAAAAAAAAAAAACAAAAACAAAAACGTGGATAAACTCAACAATTCCCTAGCGTATTTTCCCATATTATCTGCAGATAATTAAAGAGTTAAAAATCTACGTGTTGATGACGATGATGAAAATCATCATACTGTTGACTTCCAATCCTTTTTGACGACTTTTGTTTAGTGTCGCTTGTATTGTAAAGTACAAAAAAATGACGTCTTAAATAATTTTTTTCTCCCATTTATGTTGGTTTATTGTTTTCCATTTTTCAGTTAGGGCTTCTTTTGTTTTTGTTTTTGCTTTTTTGTCTCTTCTTTATTTCATTAAATTATTCAAGAGTAATATAAAGGGATAGGTAGTTAACCTGGTACCTAGCTGCTAAACAACGATATAGCATCGTAAATATGGTGAGTTTTTAAACGATTTTTATCTTTTTATTTTTTTTTCTAATGTCATCGAAGGGCTGCTTACGCTGCCATAAAGCAAAAACGTGATTTGCGCCGGTACTCGTAAACCAGAAACAGACTTTAATAAATTCGAATCAGGTCTGTTTACTCAGTTTTCAAATTTTCATCGCCCAAACACGAGTTGAGTCGGTTGTTTTCTATTATTTTCATTTTCTGTGACCCACACAGTTTCCTCAAAGTTAACGTGACTTTACAGTTTTACATTGTCCACAAAGGTCTTGTCGCCCCATCATAAATGCAAGTGAATTCTGAAGGTATAAATTGAGAGTTGTCTACTACGTGAAACCGTAAAAATTAACTTCGCTGACATCATGTTAGCAATAATTTGTTTCATATACTTTGGTGCACAACGAATGCGTAATTAGCCGGTGAGAAAATGAGAAAACAAAACTGCCTTTTTGGTAGTTATAGGTGGGTACTATACGTGTTATGAAGTTGAATTAAGTATACTTAATACTTGGGGAATTCATCGACCTACGTATTTTTGGATGAATGATACATAGTAAAGTAATTAAAGTTACAAGGAGGCAGTCTTTGGTGGTGTATGTGGTGTAGGGCGACTGCAATGTGCATAGAATGTAAAGTGCGTGGTAAAAGAATTTATTTGCCAACGAGAATAATATACCTATTCGGTCCGAATTGCAATTGGTGAGAAATTTTTGCAGAATAATTTAATTTTAATTTTTGCGTTTCTTCATTCACCACCCTGTTTTTTGATATTCATTTTAATTCTTCAGTTATGATAAAGAACGATCAAACAATCCATCGTTTAAACCAACTTTCAAAAAAAACGAAGTTCTCAATTTGACCCGCGTATACTTACTTATGTATGCATGTTTGTCAGCGAATTTTTGGAGAAATACTGGACCGATTTTCATGAAATTTTTTCTTAAATAATAAATGGTGATTCCACCGCAGTCATATATATATATATATATATACATATCTTTTTAGAATCGATTAGGATTAAAAAATAGTGGTCAGTATCAGTGGCTGAAGTGATTACAATTAATGTGATAACATTTTCATATTATTTGACTTTAATCCATCGATGGATTCTACTCGATTCACCAACCAATTTTCCTTTAATTTGTAGTGAAATAATTCATGGGTGAATTGAGTAGATTCCGTCGATAGATTCTATTCTACTCGATTCACCGACTGACTTTCCTTCAATTTAATAATATAATTCATCGGCGAATCAAGAATGCATTGATGGATGAATTCATTTGCAAAATTTGTTGGCGTTATATTTACAAAGATAAATTAAGTTAGTTATTGTACCAAATTTGTAGATGAAACATAGAAAACCTCTGGATACTGCAAAGATTGATAACACAATAAACATATTATTTCAGATTATACTTATTGAAATTCAAATGAATATAAAGATGAATACTTACAATTTTGTAATTTGAAAACATTATCAAAAAAACAACTAGGTACACTTTAAAATTATGAATATTAAAAATAATTCAAATCACCACTCACTCATTCTCATTCACTGATAAACCTTAGAAAAATTTCAGTTAATATTTTAGCTACTTAATATATTGATAAAAATTTGATTTTGATGTTAAATGGGAAATACATGTAAATAAATATTGATCTGGTTTATAAAAATTCGATATATAAAAAAATCTATATTTTTCGATGTTAAATGGAAAATGCATGTAAACCAATATCGATATTTTATCGATGTGTGAGAAAAAATAGGAAAATAAAGAAACATCGAATTCAAAAACAGATCCCATATAGAAAATAAAAATTTTATCACATTAAAAACTGTATATTTAAAAGCAAAATTGTAGCCAGTGCTAATGTACGTGCAAGGAAACAAAAAAGCCTTAAAAAATTTCAAAAACATTAATAAAAATTCGCGAAAAAGAGAAAAATAATAGTTTTGAAATTTCTTCAGCAAAATCTGGGGACTGAAACTATTATTAAATAAAAAAGTATTAGGCTTTGGCTAAAATGAAAATTTTTTTGAAAAAATAAAACCAACTTCACAGAATAAAAAACAATAAAAATGTGCTAAAAACCAAAAAAAAAGCTTTTAAAATTTCTCCAGCAAGATCTATAGGGACTAGAACTATCGAAGTTGGCGTTAATTGAGAGGTTTTGTCACAAAATTGTAAAAAATTGGCATAGGTATGAGCCTATCCTATGTGGTAAAGGAAAAGGGAACATGTTTTGTGATCTCGCATCTTTGGAGAGGAAAGTAGGTTCCTATATTGAATGAACTAATTCTGTCAACCAAAACAATCATATATCTACGGGAGAAAGCTTTTTTAATATAGCCTTTGAGATTTAGAAAGCCTTGAACCCCTCTTTTTTGTCAACTTTCTGTCTTAAACTTATTTTTCTGAATAATTGGTTGGCCATCTAGAAACAAAATTGTAACAAAGCTTGAAATTCGTGTGACAATCAAGTACCTACCTATGTAACTTACATTATATGAATTTTGATTCGTCTCCATTCATTAATGAAGAAAATTTTTTTGTTGTGTTATTTCCTTCGTGATTTTTATAAAAGGTTTTAACCATTCGTGGACAGCTTCTCCTCCATGGGACAAACTATTTAAACTGTTGTCAAGCTGCAACAAAATAGGTTAAAAATTCAGTCAAAGTTGTACATAGCTTATTTATCAAATAAACAATCAATAAAAAAACTAAAACTTTTTTTTTTACCTTCAAACTTATTTATATCCGTCATGTTGCATAGGCCTAAGTCGTGTAAGCTGCCACTAAAAATTTTTCTACAATTTATCTCAATTTTTTTTTCTGATCATTGATTGAAAAACTGCAATATTTTATAATTTTATTTTTCCTTATTTTAAAACAAATGTTTCAAAATTCAGACGAAGTTCACATTTATGATGACAAAAAATTTTAAGACAAATTTAATACTTTGCTAGGGAAGAATTTTCTAGAAAATTTTTGTTCAGTATCCAAAGGTAATAATTAAAATTACATTTTTACACCTCCGGTCAATAATAGAACATTTTCTGCCCTAATTTTAGGATTGAAAGTTCATATTTTCAGATTAGAGGGCTACTTTTTGGTATTTATAGGACCGAAAAATTCTAAGAATTGATCATATTTTATTATCTGGTCCAAGGACTAAAAAGTGAAATTTACAAGTTTGAAAAGTTCATTTTTAGGTTGTAGGACCGAAAAATTAATGTTTCCAATGAAACATCATAAAAATCTTGCTTAAAATAACATTTCTATTTTGAGAAAAACGTATAGTGATACACTTGATGATTTCTCAGCTGCTATTGAAACTAGAAAGCTGAGATTAGTATTGCTGGAAAGAAGAGAAAATTTACTCAAATTTACCACCAATCAATTTTTTCATCATTAATAATTTCTTCATAACTACGGAATAAAAAATAGCTAATTAATTGAAAACTTACTGTTTTTTTAAACTATTGTTTATTTAAAAACTAATAATTTATTGAAAAAAAAAATTTTCAATAATAACCCCCTATTTTTTAACTGCAAATTAATTTTTATAATACCTGCTGATAAACCACATTTTTATACGCACCTTGATGATGTATATAGCTGTTGATTTTAGAACCATTTAGAATTTATATATAAAGTCCTTATTTTGTACATCGTTCTTTACTTTAAACATTGTCTTGGGTACAGGCGTCATTTTATACCCTGATCCTTAGAAGCACATAGTTATTGTGGGGACTATACATCTCATACACACGCCATTCTTTATCAGGCGTATTACATTCAACAGTATATAATATACACTGTTTGTTCGTATGCTCTTACTTGTGCACACAGGCAAGTAAGATGCAATGTTTGGCTGATGACAAAACGATAGATAAGGATCTCGGTAATGTCTCGGACCGGTACACGAACGCATTATATCATTTCTTATCAGTTGCTTTAGCAATGAATAAGAAATGACGTGATTTCTCTTACACACCTACATATGTATATGTACATAAGTGTGTCTGTGTGCATGTGCCAAATCCTGTATATAAACTCTCCGAACCGGATCTAAAATCGCCAGTGTTCGCCATGGTTTTGGCTTACCCATATGTTAAATATGAAGTGGCTGAACACGCTTAAATTCTGTTGAATTTACCTTCTGGTGAGAATACTTTCTCAGGATAAGGTATTCCACAGTTATCATTTTCTTTAATCATATATTATTTGGGGATTCAAACCACTGACATCTAAGCTGGCAAAATAGCACTACATCCACTGTGCTACAAGATCTGGTTGAGTAGGTGGTGATAGTTTGCACTTATATGTTTATCAATCAATTGCCAAAATATGTATTTATCTTGATTTTTTAAAATTTGTTTTTGTTTTTTGGGGGAGATGTTGTTGCAAAAAAATAGTGAGTGATATATGTGTATATAGTAGGTGATTGATACTCATGTGATTTTCAACACGAGCCGAAGGTGAGTGATGCAAAAATCACACGGATCAAAACTACCTACTTTACACACTTGTTTCACAAATAACTGTTTTATCATCAGCTTTCACTAAAAACGAAGTTCTTTTTAGTTACTGATAGTGAAAATAGAAGAAAACTTAAACCCGTTTTTAGCATTGACAATGCCTAGTCAGTTGGTGAAAAAGGGTTTGCCACCCAATTTTTACCAAAGTTTTATGCCTGAAGAGTAAGAAAAGAGGTAGATATGGTAAAAAAAGTCGAAGGAGAAAATGGTAGTGAAAAATAAAGTGGAGGAGGTAACGTTTTTTTGTTTCATTATTTACAGAGAGAATACTTAAATGAAAAGAAACAAAAAATGAACAACTCTACTGTTTTTTCTTTTAATTCATTTTAAATGCCCTCTTCTTGTTCTTATGAAGTGTGAAACCTGTGAATTTTTTCACAATATCACTTTTCCTTTTAGTTTTACAATACAAATAGGTCTGTTTAAAAATAAAGCCCATAAGTTTTCCTACAAAAAAAATTACTTATAATTTTTTTATAGGGTTAACAATAATGTGCTGGTGGTATGAAGTACAGTGTATACTATTCTAATATTATTTAACTTGGGTACAAGTCGTACGAATTGTAAGTAAGTCGGAAATTAGTTGATTCAACATGAAACATAAAATCTAATGAACTGTGAAAATTCGATTGCCTACAAAATTTTGACACCTTATTTTCCTTCAAAATTTTTTTGAAAATTATTCAAATAAACTCAACCTAAAATTGCAGCCATAGCTTAAAGTAGTTTATCAATGGATTTTTTAAATTTATTCTTACAATATTTTTCCACCTCGGTGCACCAATTTTTCAAAATTCTTTATGTTTCAACTACCCTTCCAACCAATTAAATTTTCTCCAGTTTATTTTTTTTCTTTCGTTAACCGGTACTTAAGTTATTTCAATTACCTACCTGTCTAAAAACAACACTGAATTCAAGTTTGAGTTGGTATCGCACGAAGTTCGACTGTAATTCGAGCGATTAGCTGATTCGTATTCTTAAAAACAAATATTTACTGAAATGAGGTTCATTGGTGCGACTACAATCGTAATATTATTATCGACTACTTTGGGAATAGAATTTCGAAGAATAATCGATGTTGCATGCGAAATTTTAAAGTCACATTTCTATCATTCCGCGAAACTAGGTACGTATTTAAATGGCGCTTGAAATGCAAACTGGACCTATAAAATGAGAAATGACTTGAGAAGTATTAAATTTTTTATGGTTGTCGTCAGGTTTTAAGAATAAAATACTAGCAGTGCAATACACGGTGTATCAGTGTCTTTGTATATGCCTGTCTTTAGGCTTGGATATTTTTCGCATAGTTTTAAAAATTCATCAGCCAAAGAGACCTTAACTTTAGAAAAAACAGATACTATGAGACATCAGTGTCATACAAACCAGATACAGTGATAATAAACTAGTTTTTATTTATAAAACTTTAACGCGCCATTATAGCGTTAGTTAATAACATTTTAATCGCAATTATCTGCGCATACGGTCGTGCGAGCTTTGAATTTCCAGATCACCAATGATTTATTCAATATTGTGCAACGTGAAAGCTACCTTTGACTGAACCCTACAGTATATTAATCGAATAAAACTAACCCCAACAACGATTAAATGAAAAACAAAATTGGTAAAATAAGAAGAAATTTCAGCATTAAATACTTTCAGTTTTAGAAAAAGCGTAACCTGTTCTCGGTGGCGTAGAATGTTTTTGTTGGGGTGGACCATTGGAGGGGTCAGTGAAAGTTCTTTAGGGGGCCTGCATAGAATGAAATAAAGCTTGAAATTGCGATTTTTTTAGGATGCGAATTGATCGATTACATCCTCCCTGCATGCATAACAACCGGTTCAAAATCAGTTCCTAGAACATACTTACTTACTGCATTAAAAAGAAACTTCATGACTTTTTTTTACACCTAGTAACCGGTTTCTTCGAGTAATAAAAAATGAAATTACATTTATTATGTAACTTGGTAGTGGATTTTGTATTCTTCTAGCTGAAGGAATAGCTCAGTAAAGTTTGGGGGGAGGCTGAGCCCCGTGTTGAAATGTTACAAAATTTTATATTTGTATAATAATCTCACCCCATCCATTTTCATCCTTAAACACTCTCATTCTTCCTATTTTACTCATTGTAACAGGTACCTAGTAATTGTAAAATTGTTACAGGTAAATTTTGATTTAAAAAAAAAAAAGATAAATCTCTCTAAAAAGATGAGCTTTAAAATGTTCAAATGTACACATTTCTATTTCTGCTGTAAAATCACTAAGCTGGAAATTTATTTGGGATCTAAGCAGAAGAGTTGAGAAAAAATGAATGTGTAAGCTGCTAATAGACAATCTTAACACTTGTTTTTTCTTTTTTTTTCTTGAAGGGGTTCCTAATCCCAAAAATTGTGAGTCGAGGAATTTTATTTCTGAATATGGACTGTTTCTGCTTATTTTTAATAAATAAGATTGGGTAATTGCTAATTGAAATTTCATGGCTTTGATCATATAGAGGGTGTATGGATACCAAGGTAAACATAAAAATCCGTGTTAATATTCTAAAACCCCAAAATGGGCATTGGTTATCTGTACATGCGCAGTATGTCTTTTTGCATCTGTCTTCACCGTGTTCAGTTTGATGGTGCTGTGAATCTGAGCTATCTGAAAATTTTTCTGTGAATCTAGTGAATTTTTAAAATGGCTTTGGAAACAAATAAAAAGCATGAGCAGAAATTCTATGTCAATTTTAGGGTTTTAGAATAATGGCACACTCGATTAACATTGGTGAGATAGGGTTAGTAGGTATTCATACAATGATGTGATGGAAGGTTTATGGTGCGATAGTGTATGTTTATATCAGGTATACATATAGGCTACCTAGGTATTAGGTAGGTACCTACACATTCATCTAGCCTTTATTTTTAAGAAGAAGCTAATGACTGCATTTATAGGGTATTTTTTGAAAAATTCTGCTGAAGTTCTCCCCTAGCTACGCCTGTGGGTGAAAACTAAACAGCTGAGGTAGGTATGCTCTATGTTGATTCATTTTAGGAATAAGTATTCAAAGAAGAAAAAAAAAAGAAGACCGAAAGTGCCTGTAATAGGGGGAGTGAAGAGAGGAGGGGTGGATTTAAGTGTGTCGAAATATTTTACAGTAGGTAACATCAAAATAGTTTCGTTATGGGAACATCAAAATGTTCTGAGAGCCAATGGAAGATGGCTGAACAATCAAAAACACGGTGAACATTGCATATATCAATAATCTGTAGGATTAGATAAGATGAAGATGAGTTGAATCTAGCATAAGTATAAAATGGAGGACATTAACTTTAGGAATCAGAGAAAATAATGATGGACTCGGTGGTGTTGGGGGAAGGTTGTGTGAACATACTCAAAGTTCTGGAAGTATGCATAGTCCTCAGCTGTATATATCTTAACTAGAGGTATAAATGAGGTAAGAACATCTTCATGTTACTGGAGGAGATTAGGTATACCAGTAAATTTAAAACCACTATTAAGATTGAGAGAACATATGAATGTATATTTATGAACACAGAAAAACTGCAAAATTACATGACACTGTTAAATTTTATCAGATTATCACTTTATTTGGTAAAGATGCTATATTGAGACAATAGTAACAGCTGAATGTGGTAAAATAGTTTGTTTCTTGTAACTACAGGGGAAACCCGGACATGAAGAGTTACACAAATTTGAATCAATTTCAGAACTAAAATATTATTTTCACAAAAAAACCTTTTGGATCTTGTAAATGGCTTACAATCCTATTTCTGTTTTGCCAAAAAAGATGCTCTCAATCTAATTACCATTTTGAGAAAAACGTAAAATTCCGACTCTTCTTATTTTTAAACATTTGAAAAGTATCCTGGCAAAAAGAATCATCTACTTAAATCCCAAAATTTACGGAAAAAATTATAATTTTTTCTTTAGAAATGATAATTTAGACTTTTTAAAGTAAAATTACAATGTTGAGAAAAAAAAGTGTGAGTTCATCATATGCATACTCATGAAGGATTGATGTGTAAACATAAAATTTTATGATTATGTGCCCATGGAACATGTTCCCTGCGCAAACAACCACACACCTACACATCATATAACATATACAAATGAGAATTATGATTTTAAGAGTTACAGTTTTGCAAATTTAATGATTTTAATTCTTGTTTAGCCCTTACCATAGACACTGAGCGCTAAGATATTTACATATCGAAAAAATTTAATGAAGAAACTACCAAAAAATTGATTAAATAAAATTACTGATATTTGAATACTAATTTTTTTTTTTCATAGCTGTTTTCCAGTCTAAGAAACTACTCCGTCCAACTTCCTCTTACAATTGCAAACCATCTGCAAGAAAATAACAGACCTTCATTTGATATCTTGATAAGTAAATGTAATTCCTTTTGCCCAATCCCTCTTGCTCGGATTGTATATCTTCTTTTTTCATAATATTATGAAATCCTATGAGAAATTAACCAAAAACATCAACATATTCAAAAAATACGTAAAATTATCAACATACTTAGTTATTTACTTATATTGTTTGATTAATTTTACTCTGTTTCATAAAATTCCTGCAGTTACTTTTAAACAAACTTAAATCACAGACACAATGATGAAGATAATTTTTTTAGCTTTTTGCCATGTGTTAGTATTGTTTTACACTTTACCATAGCAGTGTTTCCAACTTTCCATTACTTATGAGAAGAAAGTTATTCGAGTGATTCTTAATGCCCGGATCTCCCCTACCTCATTTGCCCAGCTTTATTGACACCAACACTGAATACTTAACCCCTCCCCAACAATAAACCATAACGTAAATTATGCGTACGTATGTAAAATATAGTGACTATAAAGCATTTTCTGTTCGCAGTATACAGATATTAAAACCGAATACCTCGATTTTGGCGCCGTCAGTTGGCTGGACACTGAATCGTTCGCCGATTCGACGTCATATCCTCTGACATTCGACGCCAACCTCAACGTGTGCCTCAACAATGTCAACACATCTCTCGAAACGCTTTGGTCTTTGGACACCGAAGATCTTCTTCATTCGAATACGACGACGACGACGTTGCCGACGCCGCCGACGCCGCCGACGCCGTCATCCCCATTGTGCTCGTCGACGACGTGCGGTGACTTTTTCGACCTTGGGGTTGATTTGTGTTCGCTCCCATCCGCCCTAATCAACGACGACAACTTCCAAACGACCTTTTCCGGCGCCATAGACTCGACGATTCCGGTCCACAACTGGCAGCTACGCTACGATATGGAGCCTTCGGATTCGGTTCGATGGTCGTCTCCTTGTTACAGTCTGACGAGCGCAGCCTGCTGCAGTAGCGGCAGTAGCAGCAGTAGCAGCAGTAGCGTCAGCAGCAGCGAATGTAAAGAAGAAAATGTCGACGAGCTGCGTTCCTACGGCAACTACTGCGCCCTGACGAAGATGTCGTCCGAGAAGATGTTCGTCTGCGACTACGTCGGATGCGACAAAGTCTACTCGAAAGCGTCGCATCTGAAAACGCATCTGCGTCGACACACGGGCGAGAAGCCGTTCCGGTGCACGTGGGTCGGATGCAGCTGGAGGTTCTCGCGATCCGACGAGTTGGCCAGGCATAGGAGATCGCATTCGGGGGTGAAACCGTACGGCTGCACCGTGTGCGAAAAACGCTTCGCTCGATCCGATCACCTGACCAAGCATTTGAAGGTGCATCAACGTAGGCGCCATCGTCAGCTTAAGGTTTGACGACTGAGCAGCGTATGAAGAATATGGCGTCTTTAGCGTGGCTTCGCAGCGCGTACCAACCGTATCCGAATAATTGTGGAGCGTACGATAAACATAGGGCATCTAAATGGGGTCGAATGGAAGGGGACACCTTCTACGTCTTGACAGGGTTTCAAAACAAAACGACAAACCTGATTTTATTTTATTTTTTTTTCTACATTTTTAAAATTTATTATTTTTATTGTACAAATTCGACCTATAATACTACTGTACGTCGGTACTATACTTGTAGGTAGGTAATCAAAAGATAAGATTTATGTGACGTTCACTCGGACAAGATAGACTTAATTTTTAAAATGATGGTAACTATTGTGGTGGGTGTCAGTCGTGTCACAAAGTCAGACTGAAACCGTTGTTTCGTGTGGACGCCAAATACTGTGCTGCCATTTATGGGTGAAGAAGATATGGGTTATGACTAGCTTCAGTTTTTCAGTCGACGCATTTGACTGCGTAGGTATGGTTTAGTGGTTCTCAAACATTTTTCACCCGTGGCTCAATCATCACGCACATAAATATTCACAGTTCCAAGCCGGTTGAGATGTTATTTCGACACCTCAGAACGAAATTAGCTTAAGTCCAAAAATGCCATTTTTGTATAATCCGTATCAAAATTCACCTTATGCTTCCCTCTATCATTTAGTAAAGCTATCTCAAGTCCATGCTGTTTAGAAATTTAAACAAACACCAAATGCATACTATCTTATGTCGGGTATGAAAGAATTAGTTCTTGTGGAAGTAACTTAACTCCACTTTTCTCAAATTTATTTGCGCAGAACTATCTCAACTCCAAGTTAAGCTACTTAATTTTCTGGAATGAAAGAATTAGTTCGCGTAGAAGTAACTTGACTCCACTTTTTTTGATTAATTTATTTGTAAAAAACTATCGTAAGTCAAAGATAAGTTACTTTTGCCCTAACATTTTCATTCAGTGTTCAATGCAAAAGTAGCTTATGTGGGACTTAACATCCCCTGGTAGATAATTTTGTTCAATACTACGTCTTTAGTCCCTTAATTGGAAGGAAAATAATAGAATTTTAATTTTTTTGTAAAGAATATCTTTATTTGGCTCCACTTATTAATATACTAAGTATAGGTAATTTTTTTTACATCCCATTGTAATAACTGAAAAAATCAAAATTTTGAACTTTTTTTTCACTCTCCTAAAAAGTCTAGTTTTGTTCTAGAGTGACGAGTTATTAAATGACCAGCGTCCTAAAAATGTTTATCAGGTTGAATCCGTGACTCTTACACACAGTTTGAATACCTCTGATATGGTTCAATTAAAAAAGTGGCTTTCATGATAAAGACTGAAAATCCTTCATATTTAGTTAATAACCACTTCGAAAAATGTTGGTCCTGTTCTCCCATGTCCATGTATAGATGCCCACAGATTACTGAATTTTCAAAAAATAACTGAACCTGAAGAATAGTGAGACCTACAATTTCTAAATTCTAATATTCCTCTTTCTGAGTGTGCGACTGTAATATCTGTAACACACGGAAAAAATCTACATTTCTACCACTGGATGTATCACTTGAATAAACGTGCCTAAGTATTTCTATGAATTAAAACAAAAAAAGTGTTTTCAGATTCGTTAAACAGCGTATATTCCAAAAGATTAACTTATATAATTTGGCACTACCAAGTGATAGGGGTGCAAGATATCAATATTTTTTTGTATCGATGCATCGATATTTTAGGGAAAATATTGATACGCAAAATATTGTCGTATATTGGATAGATGTGAATTAATTTAGTCAAATATCGATATTTTTGCATATTGGTACTAAAAATATTTATATTTTCTCCAAAATATCGATACGTTTCGATATTTTTTGCACCTCCACTAAGTTGCAATCACAGCAGCATGCCACAAAATCTGTACTCTTATGCATATCAGCTTTGTAACACTTATATATGCATTTCTTTTTTTTATAGCTGTATAATGTTTCGGTGTATTTACTGCTAATTCACTGCTGGCACCAATAGCCTACATAAAATCTATAAAATTATGAGCAGCTTATGTGTAAGATTGATGTATCTGTAAAATATTTGAAAGGGTAATGATTCAACTTTACATAATTATATGGACTAAGCATAGTAATACGAACATGAAGGCAATATATCTCTTGCAAATAAGCATAATTGGAGGAATAAGATCCTTTTGATTTTGCATTTTTTCGTCGATTTTTGATATTGTTTATGCGTGAAAGATCTATAACAAGTAAGAAATAAAGTAATTTTAACCAAAATGAAAAATTTTCAGTATTCAAATTATAATGGTACAGTTACCAAACGTTTTGTAATAAAAATCACCTTCGACCAATTATACTTATTATGTTTGCCTTTAACCGCGCTGTATTGCTATCCATTTTAAGCTTAGTCCTTATAGTTACATATAGTCAAAGCGGTAATGTGCAGCTATCTGATTTAGTACCGGTTTTTCCATCCTCAGTTAAGAACTTAGTTTTACTGACAGATCACGTTAAAAGTTAAACAGGATTTTAACAATAGTTGGCTGTTGAATTTCTTAGCTGGCTATTGAGAAACCGGCCTTTAATTAGCAATATTTTGTCAGTAAAAAAGCAAATTTTCACAAAAAAAAAGAAAAAAAAAAGACCCTGAAAACTACCTTTTTAGGTGTACTGTTTACGACATACACTAGACACTAATTATATATGACGGTAAATTAGAGATTCTATAGCTAAAATATGGATATAATTATTAAAAATCATCAGCTGTAAAGTAGCCATATATTAATTGTAAAATGTGTGCCAAATTTTAGGATTTATGGCTAGTTTAACATTTGCTATTACCCGGAAGAGAACGTTAACATAATATATGGCTAAAATTAGCAACGGAGACACCTAATTTTTTTTAAGAGTTGGCTGTGAATTGTTTACCGGGTACAATCTGAATTATTACTCAGTTTTCTTCTTTTTTTTTTGTTGGTTTTTTTATTTGATTTTTATGTTACCTACGTCCTTGTCGCTTCATGTTGTAGATGTCATTAGGTTCCAATGCTATTACATTAGGCTTCTTTCACTGTAACGAACCGAAGATGCTGATTTAACTGCTGATTAAACCGTGTAGCCTGCTCCCTTATTTGAGAAGGCTATTGACGGGTAAAGGGGTAAATAATTATAAATTGGGGAGCCCAGAAACAAGTCTAGAAAGCAAAGAGGAAAAAAGCTGTTCCGAAAGAAAAACGAGTTTTGAGTTCATTCTTTTTCTAGAATGAAAATCGGTTCAAATGTTGAAAACATCAGATTTTAACACGATTCAAAGAACTATTCCGATTCACTTGTGGTTACGCCACTGCATTGATTCAGTGTGCGGTATTTTATTGGTCAGATAGAAGAGGTGATCGAAAACTGGAATTCTGTGTATATCGACTGTTATTATCATAGTTCTTTTCAGAAAGCCAATGGACGTCTGTACTTATGGTTAAGAGTCTTGTATATAGGTACCTACTCAAGAACTTATAATAATTACAGTTTCTGCGAATACCTACCTAAGTACGTTGTAGGCGGAACTAAATTAATGGGCATTTTCTCAAATGTTTTGAAGTTGAGAAGGCCGATAAAATAACATCCAATGGCTTTTAATTTTATCTTTTCCTTTTTTTTTTTTTTTTATTTCTTTTTGTATTCCCAGTCAACTTATTATACCTTGTAAATAGTTTGATTAATTTTAACCATTCAAAAGTCTTCTAATGATGAGAAATAATTTTATTGAAAACCTCATCGTCTGTATATTTTGTCATCTGTTCACGGTTTTCGATAAATATTGCGATCTCATTACTCGGTTATTTTTTGTAAAACTTTACGTTTTTCTCTTCTGTTTTGAGTTTATATTAGACATAAGTAACAATTATATTATTTTATCGTTTATTATTCTTTCTTGTTGCTTGTTATAAACAAAATATACTTAAAATAATAATTAGAAAATTAACTTCTTAATATAAACATTGATACCTACCTAAATTTTGTAATTTTTTTCTCACGATTTGCAATTCGATATAACGGCCAATACGGCTACAGCCTATTTAGATATGGAAAACACGAGAGATTCAAAGGCATGACCAAACGTCGAACTGAACATAAAATGTCGCGAGGGCAAGTTAAATAAATGAGGAGTCGGGGGAAATAAATTTGTAAGTATAAAAAATGAGTTGTTTTTGAACAGATCAGTTGAAAGAAAATAGAGGCACTTACATACGTGAGAATCTTTATTTATTCTAATTCTCAGAAAAATCATTTACTTTTCCATATACATAATATTATGAGAAATGAAATTATAGCTATAACTGATGAAAAACTTCAAAATGCCCAATAATATAGCCACTTGATGCCTATAATAGCCATTTTAAATTCCTTTTGTAGCTACCTCATTAAAAGTATTAAAAATAAAGAATAAAGTAGAACATTTTAAATTATTATTTTTGAAGCAGTTTTAGTAAAATGTAAGTTATTATTATGAAATATGGTATTAAAAAACCTGGGACTGAGTGAAATATGCCTCAATTATTGAAAATAATTCACTTATTTCTTCTTTCATTTTCCCTCATTTGTTTTTCTTATTTGTTTTTTATTTTCATCGCAGAAGTCATATCTGAATTTTCTGCTGAACTTTTACTGGTGCACTGTTTACGAACCCATTTTTTGCAGCCTGAACATTTTACGGATACCATAAAAAATCACCCAAAAATGAACAATTGCAATGTAAACAGAGGGCATCCGCATTTTTCAATAAAAACTTTTTCTACGGGGATTTCTTCTTTAATGAGGATATTTTCTGTCTTACATGAGGAACTTTTAGTTTTAATTGAAAAAGAAAAAAAACTTTAACTCGTTAAAACTATAAATTTCACAATGAACTTGATAGAAACTACCTCAAAAATTCATAGTAGGAAGAAAACTTGAATAAATGTGGTTCTTACTGCCAAAGAAAAAACAATTGGCATAAACATGCATTACTACAATAACTTTAACAAAAACCAAGAAAATAAACCTTAAAATTGATAAGAATTAAGTAGTATTTGTTAAATGACTTCAAAAGGAGTAATTAATTCCGTTTGTAGCCATAGGGTGGCTCTAAATGGAAAATGTGCATTTTAGAAGATCCTAAACTGGCCATTCTCAAAAATTAATTTAAAATAAATAATTTGCTACAAAAGAAGTTACCAGTATTTAGATACACTCTTTTCAAATTCAAAACACTACTCCACAACTTAATTAAACATAATTTCAATTAATTACAGCATTCTCCTCTTTTAGCTAGTAAAAACAAGAAAAATATTTTTTTTCACGACTAACTTTTTTTGTGAAGTATTTAGTAAACAGTGCCTTGGTGTATGTCATAAGGAAGCATGAATTTGAATAAACGAGGTTGTCCATTTATGAGAAAAAAATTCTCTTGCCCCATAACTTTTTTTCAATTTATTTCACAAAATTATGGGTAGGTATTCTACCTGATGTATATATGTGTATCTATGTGTGAATATGTATGTAAATGCATTCTGACAAACTAGACCGACCATATTGCTAAAAATTACAATCAAGAGGCATTTGGGCCAGAAAAAACAATTTAGATAGGTCTCAAATTGAAAATTTGTTATAAGTATCACAATCTATCTATCAGCAGCAAATGATAATAACGAACAATGAAAAATTGTGATTAACCTTAAAAGTAATAGATAGGAAGGTTTTACTAGCGAATTTTGCTTGGTCTAATCAGCGTATGATTATTATGATTTAAGACTAATGAAGTAAGTTAAATAATGCAATCTTAATTCTCGAGATAGGTATACTTACAATAATACCGAAAGATATACCTAACAAATATATTGCTGAAATTATCCAGCTTGATTTAAGTTCACAAAATTTTTTCTATTTTCCACATCACAGCAATGCTTGGTGAACCAGATATTGATGTGTAAACATTTAAGAACTCGACGTCTGCAGTAGGGGCTAAACAATAATTATGATTGTCAGATTCACGAAACTGTAAGTCTTGTTTGTGTGTGTTATATGACCTGTAGTTGTGTGGTTGTGGGTGTAACACACACGCAACCACACAACCACACTATTTTATGTTTATACATCAATCATTCATAAGTATACCCAAGTGGAACTCACGCCTTTGTTTTCATTATTTTAGGTAAAAAAATAGGAAAAACTAGACAAAATACATGAAAATGGTGTATTTTTAAATGACAAATCCAATGAGTCTATTGGGGAAGCTGTACCTCCATCCTCCATTAGGTCTAAAGTTCTCATTCTTTTAAATTTCTATAAATTTTACTAGTAGTTTTCATTATTCAAGGTAATAAAACAGCCAAAATTGAAATTTCCAATTTTACTTCAAATAAAAAAAAAATACATGAAAATGGTGTATTTTTTCTCAGCAAATTTAATGAGCCTATTCGTAGAGCTGTAGCTCCATCAGATCAAAAGTTATTACTGTCTTCAATTTCTCCGAATTTTGCTGGTATTTTTCACTTTCCTAATAAAAAGGCCAAAACTGAAATTGCCAATTTTGTTTCAAACTGAAAAAACAATACTTCATGAAAATGGTGTATTTTGTCACGGCAAATTTAATGAGCCTATTGACGAAGCTATAGCTCCATTAGATCGAAAGTTAGTGCAATTTTAAATTCAAAATAATGATATTTCCCAAAATGAGTGGAAGATTTTTTCCAAGTCTCATTCAACAGCATCATTTTCAAGGTAACTGTATATTAATTTGCTAAGGATTTTATGCGATCTAGGATCAGTATGAAGGAAAATTGTAATGAGAGAAGGTGTTTTTCCAGAAAAATTGGAAATAATGGAATTTCCTACAATGGGGAGCAGATTTTTTTTCATATTCCATTCGGCAGCATCATTTGCAAGATAATTGTATTGATTTACTAATGATTCTATGTGATCTAAGATTAGTATGAAGGAAATATAATAATATTTTTCACTATTTTGATAAAATCGACTCCTAAATTCAAATTATCAATTTTTGCCTCAATTAGAGAAAATAATACATGAAAATGGTGTATTTTTTATTCCAAATTCATTGAACCTATTAGCAAAGATTTTACTCCATCATATCGAATGTTATTGCTGTTTGAAATTTTTCCGAATTTTGTTGGTATTTTTCATTATTCTTATAAACAGCCAAAATTCAAATAGCCCATTTTGCTTCAAAATGAGGAAACAATACGTGAAAATTATGTATTTTTTCATGGAGAATCGAATGAGTCTACCAGCAAAACTCAGCTTCATTAGGTCAAAAGTTATCGCTTTTTTAAATTTTTTCTTATTTTACTGATATCTTTTATTATTCAAGTTAATAAAAGATCCATAATTGAGGTTCTCAATTTTGCTTCAAATGGATTACGTGAAATTGGTATATTTTTTCATGACGAGTCTAATATGAACCTATCGGCAAACCTGTAGCTAAGTTAGGTCGAATGTAATCGCCGATTCGAATTTCTCTAAATTTTACTGGTACTTTTGATTTTTCAAGGTAATAAGACGGCCAAAATTGAGATTCTTAAATTTTATTCAAATAGACAAAATAACACGTGAAATTAATGTATTTTTTGTGGCGAATCTAATGAGCCTTTCGGCAAAGCTGTAGCTCCATTAGGTCGAAAATTATCGTTCTTTAAATTTCTCGAAATTTTATTGATAGGTATTTTTCATTATTGCAGGTAAATAAATCAGCCAAAATTGAGATTTTCAATTTTGTTTCAAATGGACTGAATGATACATGGAAATGGTGTATTTTTTCACAGCGAATCCAAGAAGCCTATTGGCGAAGTTATATCTCCATTTAGGTCGAAAGTTATCGTTTCTTTTAATTTCTCCGAATTTTACTGTCATTTTTCTTTACGCTAGGTAATAAAACTGCTCTCCAAACGACCAAGAGTAACCATGGTTCAATGAAGTTTCAAAATTTCATGTTAAGAATATAAGGCAAATGAACCTTGTGAGTAACAGCTTATGGATGAAATTTCCTGCCAAATGTTAACAGTTTAAATGTGTCTCCAAAAAACCAAGTAGGTATGCTCATGTTTCATGATGTATTCATGTTTAAATATTGTAAACAGTTGTCATAAAACTTTTTGTCAGGAAATGATCTGAATTTTGCTATAAATTATATTACCAGGTAGTATAAAGTAGTCTAGCAGAGTGCGATTAGACCTTTTTAGGCCTTCCCAAGGACCAGGATTTATCATGATTCCTTATACCATATTGATCAATGTTAAACTTTGATCTTCAAAATTTGTTTGGAAAGGGTCTGAATTCAGAATTAGCATTCAATGCTTTGCTTCAACTGATATAACTGTCATAATATATCTGATTGCAAAAACAACATGAATATCATTGTGTAAAAAATGATCACTGTCTTCATATTCTTCTTAAATAATGTTTAATGCTGAGCGATATGCATTGTCACTCAATACTTTTGTTTTTAATGACGGATGATACTGAAACTAATTCAGTTATAACGACTAAATAAGCCATGCTGTAAACAAAAATTAGTCATAAACTCTTGACCTGTGGACTAATTTCAATTTCTGTCGCTGAGAATCTGAAATAACCTTCATAAGTGATGACAAGTGTTGTAAGGAGGTATGGACTAAATTGAATGAGTCATAATATACCGTAAGCAAAAATTAATTCTAAACTAAATTCTTAACCTTAAACCAAACACTAAACTGAATAAGCCATGCTTTAAGAAAAACAGGTCATTATTATTCACAAATCACAACACTGAGGGAAACATATGACTGAAAAAATATGCTACCCTAATGGATTTGTGGGGAATGCGAAACAGGAGTGAAATTTTTTTTAACAAACTCCTTGCTTTTATTGTAATGATATAATGATGAATTGATGATGATGATGTATATTAAATAAAAATTAGGTCAAAATGGGAAAATGGTACTAGTGGCGTTTTCTTTTCTCATGAAACGGATAATTTTCATCATCCGCACCCCTAACCGTTTTATAAGGTCAATTTTAATACCTCGTTCGCGAGAAAACTGGGTAAAAACAATATGTGTTTCTCATTGGAAATGGTATTGTTGCAGGAGGATGGGATCGGAAGAGAAAAATGTGAAGATATGAACCCCCATCACGAACATACGCCCTTGTGGTCTATTAACATCCCCTTTTTCACTGTCTTGTGGACGATAATATATTATGCTGATATATTATATTTCCTGAAAATTGAGGATTTTTCTTTTCGTTCTAATCCATTGCTGGTCTTAACTGAAAGTATTTATTTTGCTTCCCTTTTGGCTTATCTGCTTCTTTTATTTAACTTACAGAGGAAAAGAGAACCCTTTGAAATTTGATAACCTATCATTTTTACTCATTTTATTAATAATTATTTGATTTGTTTTGTAATAATTACTGTCCACGTATTAAATCATGTGCGAAACTTGTAAAAAAAGACTATAGAGTTTGTAGGAATTTGTGAAAACTTAAAAAAAAAAAAAAAAAGTCTCCATAGCACGTGCTAAAAAGAAATGTCTACAATGTACGTTATTTTTCGTCAAATGAATTCAAACACATGACATGTTTGTGGATTTGATTTATCTACAAAACGATATAGACAAGAATAAAACGTGTAACGTACAATCGAATATTTTGTGTTAAGCTGACACTCGGTGGCACGAGCTAATAACTGCTGCAGCGTTTCAAGTGCATGTGTTTCTGTGTTGATAATACTAGCGTTAGTCGTGACGGAAGGGCGGACTTTAGGATGAAAACTGTCACCGTCTGTTCGTTGAAGTTATAAAACAGATGCTACCAATTACAACAATGGCTGCAGCCTGTTGTACCGAGTTCGCAAAAGATCAAATCAATACGATTATTATAAAATACATAGTGTTCAGGCACCTATATACCTACCTAATTTCTGGTTCCTTTATTACACGCCGTTTCCAGGACAAACCCACCGGCAGTCCAAAGAATCAGGAGTCATGATAATGGAGTTTATTTCTGTATTAATATACACCTAGAAATTCATTTTATTGGAAACGTAGATTTGCGCAAACACTATGAGAAGTTCGAACAGGAAGAACTTTCTACGGTAGGCTATTCGGGCAAAATGGCTAACGAAAATTTAGTCGTTTCAGTAGATAGGCAACTGGTGTTTCATCAAAAGTCGTCACAAATGACAACTGCGATTGGAGGATATAATGAGTAAGAAGCAACAGATCGAGATAGAGTCTGTAAGCTGTTTCGAAAAGAAAACGTTAAAATTTCGTGATATGGGGCAAGAATTTTCCAGACCTTCATATCGACAAACACTTTTGTCACATAATGACATTTGAATGAATGTAGTGGCGTAGCCACAAGTCACGATCAATCAATGAAAGGGCGCATGTTTCGAACAGAAAATACTTTCATGACGCAAAAATTTCATACCTATTTTTATATTCTCCTATATTTCAGAAATATTTGGCAACGAGATCTGGGCGAAGCTAAGGGGATAGCAGGAGGGGGTCTTACCCCAAAAAATTTACGGTAGTTCTTCAACGGAATTTCAATACTTTGAATAGGGGCCAATCATCGAACAGTGTCATGGAGTCTAGGACCATGTTATATTGATAAGGGGGGTTTTCAAAAAATATTGGAGGCCACTTCCTATCATTTTTTCCACTCCCCTTAATTATTCCTCCGGTATATACCTACTCAGAAGGGCAAATTCGAAAAATACGCAGGTATTGTTGAGGAAAAGACCTGTAAAATAATTTTATGTATTTTCATTTGAGGGAAAATTAGCATAAAACGAAGCTCCTAAGAAATTATATCCTATACCTTCTCTTCTGAAGAGGATTTTGAAGCATTCGAATGGGGATTTAAAACACCCAGTAATCCTCTTAGTTAAACCATTGAATAAATTATTATAAAATGATAATTTGATTATGTAGAAAGCAGAATAAAATGAAACCAAATTAAACTACGTGAGAATGAAAACAATAAACATTTTTTTCTATTCCTAATGAATAGTCTATATTCTCATCCTTATAGTCAGCTATAGGATTATAAGTTGCTCTATTTCTTTTGTATAACTGCTGATTTGCTAAATTGTACTTTGTACGGTTCATAATTAAATCAAAACATAAAAATATGCTTCAAATTCCGGATGAGAAGCTTATCTAGATTTCAAGGTGCATACATCCAACTATGGCGGTGTAATTAAAAATGACTATTCTCTCAAACAGAACTGATTCTAATTAAAATAACCGGTCAAGAGTTTCGTAGTATTTGTCGGCTATGAATAAACTTTCATATTTTTCTCTTCAACCGCATTATCAATACCTATTTTATAATTAATTCGCATTAAATTACTTGCAGTCCAAGAAATTTTTTGTTTTATTTTTGTGTCGTAATAAACCAGAAAAAGCTAGTCTACTCCTCCAGCACCTCCATGGTAGCCTCTATCCATACTAATCAAACCGATCACTAGGATTCGAAATAGATTTGTACAGAAGTCCTAAATTCTATGCTGGCGAATGTTGAAAATTATGACAATGGTGACCTTCGACGAAGACAGGATTTTCGACAACTTGGACTTTACAAGTATTAATTACAGTAAATTAATAAGCTGTTGGTCAGAGTTCAATGTTCGAAAAAAATCAAATTTACCGATACATATCGCAGTTATGTGGCCAAACGTGGCCAATAATCTAACAAAATTATGCATCAACTAGTTTTAATTTGCTTAGAGATCGCTCATCTTTGTTGCTTTAATCGAGTTTTTGCAACAATTCAGACAGGTTGAAATTTTTATCACAAAAAATATAACTATAATCAGTTTACTCTCTGCTTAATCAATTTGAGGGCATCAATAAAGAAAATAAAAAAACACAAAAATTTAGAACAGTGAATAGAACTGATCCGAGAAAGGGAATAATCATGTTTTGGGATCGAAAATATATTAAAAATTTTTTTCAAAAGATGGTTTTCAGAAATCGTAACCAGCGAAAGTCTCAAGTTTTATATTTACAGTTTCACCTCTACATTATAAATCTCGAATAGGCTAATGTAGGTAGCAATTATAAAAAAATGTTCCTTAATTGTCCATAAAAAATAAGGTTAATCGTTAACTGAATAAGCAGGAGTACACCATAGTTTTATGAGGGGACTTTCGCACAATTTTAGAGTTACAAGTGGAAATGTCACAGTAAAACATTTCTAAATTCAGGAATAAAAATATATTGAAAATTGAATAAATATAGTTCTTCATTTTCTGGAAAGAGAATGATATAGATGAAATAGCATTAAAGAGATACAAGTGTAACTAGCTATACTCTTTTATGAATTACACCTTACACGAGAATATTAACATCAGAAATGATTATTAATATCTCTAAATAAAATAGTTTATTATCCACACTCATATGATGGACCTTAACTTTTCTGGAACTAAACTTTAAGCTAAATAATTCAATCACAAAGAGTAATTTGACACTTTAATAATTTTTACAATACAATTTCAAGAACAGTGTTGAGAATGTTACTCTAACAGAGTATAAAATGGAGTGTGTCTTATTGACTTCGAAACACGAGTTTATATACATTTTTAGAGATATGTTTTTTACACTGTGATTAATGTGTAGTGGTAATACATGAAATGGAGGGATCCGTATATTCAAGAGACCAGTGTAAATGAGGTCACCAAATACCATTAGATATAGTCTCGGGTATAAAGTAATTTTTAAACAATGGAAAAAAGAAGATAAATTTGTGAAGAAGAAGAGTCAATGGAATTTAGGGATATCATTAGGAAAATAAAATAATATCGCTTGTGTACGAATATAGTCATCTACAATTTTTATGGCAGACTAACTACGCATTACAATTGATACCTACTTAGTCAATAAATCTTTTTTGCAACTCCCAACCAAAAAATACAAATGCCCCTTGACTGAACAAAAAGTAGAAAATTTTAATATTACACAAAATATTTATTTGTGATACAAGTGCAAAAAGTAGGTTATTTTGATAAGAGTGCTGCAAATCACACAAGTATCAATTATCTACTTTGCACATGTGTCACGCACCTATTTTTTTGCAACATTTCCTTAATGTCACCCAAAAAATGGTGATGATTTTTTTTTTTTTTTTTTTAAGATCAAAATAATAATTAATAAAAAATTTATTACCATTTCTTAGGGCACTGTGAGGGGATGTTGGAAAAAGTATTTTGTGACATACGTGCAAAGTAGGTGACTGATTCTCTTGTGATTTGCAGCACTCACCTTCGGCTTGTACTGCAAAATTCATTCTTGTAACAAAATCATCTATTTTTTGCACTTGTATTACAAATAACTATTTTGACTTCATATTGAAATTCAATACTTTTTGTTCTATTAAGGCGTGTAAAAAAACGTATTCCTGGGAAGGGTGTTGCAAAAAATTATTGTTGGGCACATGCTCACTTTCGAGTTGACTTTCTCACACGGCTCGATCACTTTCTTGTACGGTTAGACTACTTACTCAGTTTTTTGTTGTTTCTAGAGTAAAATTATTAAGCTAATTTCTTGGCTCTAAGAAAAAAAATGTTACCTTTTCTTTTTTCATTTTTGAGGGGAGGGGAAGGGGTGTTGCAGAAAATAGTGTATGACACGGGTGCGAAGTAGGTGATTGATACGAGTGTCAAAATCGCCTAATTTCAACACTTATATCACTAATAACTATTTTCAGATCAATGCACAAATGAAAAAAAGTAGAAATTTTAAAATTTTATTAGGGAAGTAAGCAAAAGTTTCATTTTCAAGATGAAAACATTTTGGAATTAAAAATTGAGAAATTTCTTCGAACAGAGAGCCAGTTTTTCCATTAAGTATTTTACAAGTAAAATGTACAGATGATGGAGAGTATACTCAAATTGAAATGAAAAAACAGGATAATTGGATTATTTACGGTCAAGTATCGATGTGTAGGTAACCTATATTCGAACAATTACTTAAGACAAACTTGTTAATTTTCTAATATATTTATTAAGAATCCATCCGAGGTGTATAATTATCTTATTTTTTCTCAACGCTGGATTTTTAAGTTACGAAAAAATCCAATTCGCCTTTTTTCATAGATTTTAAACGAAATTTATTATTGATAGTATTAAAATTGAAACTTGTAAGTCATTAGGTCCGAAAACATGAACGGGTATGAGTGATATTTTCCTTCTAAATGCTCGTATCAAAATCATTGAAAAGAGGCTCTGAAGTAAGAAAATTTTGCGAATTCATGTAAAATTTATAATTCGTCTCTCTTAGTGAAATTTGTAAAACTAGGTACGATAGTTCATTCGAGAATGGACCAAATCTCCTATAATTTTCCATTTTCTAGAATTGTTTTTTGTAAGTTTTGTCATATCCTTAAAGATTTTTCTAATACGCTACTTAAGGAATGAATAGAAATGCCATTGTTGCTTTTTTTTTTTTTAAATTGGAAATGGCTCGTAAAAAAAAAGAAGGAAAAAGGACCTCCATCGTTTAAACGATCATTGTTTTTGAGAGCTGTTAAATAAAACAATGTAAAAAAGTATTTTAGGAAAAATATAATCTCTTTATCTCAATAAATTAAGGTAATTGAAATATTAAAACATAGCCCAATAGTTGTTATGTTTTAACTTTAGGTACTTCGTCTCCACAAATTCCAGTATCTACTTCGTTTCGATCCCATGTTACACAGTTTGAAATGGCACAAGGCTCGATCTTTGAAGCAAAAAAGGAACAAAATATAGGTGCAAATATTATCACGCAGCTTTATGCACTAATTGGTTTATTTCGAAGATAAAATATAAAATACATAATACTTACGATATGCTCGTTTACGTTTCATTTCGTCATTATTTAACCAAGGTGGCAAAAATTTAAGATCAGAATATGAGACATCGCTTAATGACGTAGGAAGATGATCATCGTTGCTACTTTCAATGAAATTATTGTTTAAATTACGTTCGCTCATGAGTTCATTTTCATTCCAGTATTTAATTAGTGCGTTTAAAAATTCTGGATAGACGGTGCGAAATCTTTCGTAGTCTTTATTCTGAAAATTTAAAGGAAAAATGTGAATGCTTACTTCATTTTCATGTTATATATCTTGGTCTCGGTTTAAAAATCTGATACGGAAGTCACAATTTCCTGGTAATGTATATTTTACCCATTTGCCGATAAAAAAATCTAATAAATTAAAAATAGACGCCTCACAAATCGTTTTAGGGTCCGGTGTACGGTGGTGAGTTAATTTTAATCTTAGGTAAATTTTCACGGGTTAACGCGTGTCATCCTATACATTCACAATGATAGACTATATAAATGTAGTTTTTTCAACACATGCACAAAAGAACGAGTTTTTTATGCATGTATAGCATTCGTAAATGAACAAATTTTTGTCGTTTGAAGTAAACGATAATTTTACAATCTCTCGCGCATTCAAATCCTGCACGAGAGTGTGTAAAGTACTTTACACATTGTTGCGCATTCCAGTCCTGTGCAACAGGATATAAAATATTCGAACACATATGCATTTTGATGTTATTATTTACGTTATTTCGTGAAAAACTATTCGTCAAGTTGCCACTCTAATCAAACACAAAATTTCAATTTTCAAAAAAAAGTCTCAAATTATTCCTCAGCCTCTAATTAAGTTAAAGAGCGGCGATATGTAATGATATGAAGCGGGTAAAATTAAAAAAATTATCATATAATTTTCTAATTATCTTTAGCTACTTGACAATAGATAAACGAAAAAAATGCTAATTAATGAAAGATTTGCCATTGTTTGGAATCTAGAAACTTCTCATCTGATCCCTTAATGATTCCTCAGTCGCTATTCAAGCTAAACTGCTGGAAATATTACGTCTAAAAAGAGCAGAAAATTTTTCTGAATTTAGTTTTCATCTAATTTTTTAATCATCTTTGCCAATTTGAAAATAAATGAATGAAAAAAATGCAAATTGATTATAAAATTTTTTTTTGAAATCCAGAAACCTAACTTCTTTTACTCGATGATTCCTCAGCTCCTGCTTAAACTAAAAATCTGAGATTAATATTGCTAGAAAGAAGAAAATATTTACTTGAAACTACTTTCTTTAAAATTTGTTAATCGTTCTTAGCTGTTTGAAGATAAAGGAACAAAAAAACTCAAATAATTAAAATCTTGCCATTTTTGCGTTTTTTATAGTATAATTTCCAAAATTTATTTCCTTTATAAGTTTTTTTTCATTGACAGGGAGAGTGGTTGTTATACTTTTTTTGTGCATTAGTTGCAAAAAGTATGGTGTGCGATAATTTCTTCTGGGCAATTTCAACTCGTGTCAAGTTTGCAGCACTCGCCTTCGGCTCGTCTGTAAATCTCACTAATAAAAAAATAGCCCACATTACGCACTTGTCACACAATATACTTTCAAGCACGTCATGTGATACACAATAGTTGCCTATTTAGCGCCGATATGTCTAACTATGAATCATCGTTCTTTACAGGTCCAGTACTATGTATAGTGAAAATTTGAAAGTATTGTGGGTGTTTAGTTGAGGTAGGTTGTTTTTTAATTATAAAAACCTATCTCTTCAGAATTAATTTTTAACCTAAACATAATTTTCTTCAGAAAGCTTTACACTTTAATAACACCCACTGAAATAGTAGATATTTGGTTGGTTCCTTTGGAGTAAGAAAACAGAAAAAAAATTTCAACCCACGATAAAAAATGAAAATTTGCGCATGCGCGCTTGCGAATTTATTCACTTTTTTCACCAATATCTTGGCCAGGCATTTATACCTTCGATTTTTCCACCTTTACGCACTACCATTTACACATCTTTCACTTCCACAAAAAAATTATAATTTTTCCCTCCCTCTTCATAAAACTTCTTCCGGTTGATATTATGAAAAATAGTGGGTAATACACCTGGAAAGTAGGAGACTTGTATCCCTAATTTTTGACTCATACTACAATCATAACATTTTTATTGCAATCATCAACTTTTCGCTATTGTATCGTAAATTATTATTTTATGATACCTACTCACTGGAGAAATAGACTTGTTTTTACACGACCAAAGTATGCGTAAAAAGGCAAATTTATATATAGGGTGAAAAAATAAGAATTTGCTCACGTGCTCTCGTAAATTCACTCACAATTTACACTACTAGCTTGGCTACGCATGCGCACTTTTTATTTCGCTTATACTTTACGTATCTACTACTTCTTACACATCTCTCCCTCATGTAAAAAAGTGGACTTTTGTTTTATTTTCCTTTTCATATCTCTTTTTTTGGGGGTTTGTACAGTAAAAAATTGTGATTAAACACGTTTTATGAAGTAGATGATCGCTACCTGTGTCATTTGCAACAATTGTCTTCGGCTCATGCAAAAATCAACTCGCTTGTATTGCAATCACAAACTTCTTACGCATATATTACAAATAACTATTGTCTATATTATGGCATATTGTTTAGGTGATTGACTTTGCAATGGAGCGGTTGTAAGTTTGAAACCAGCCATCCTCACATTTCCCTCACAAAATACCGGTATATTTGTTTTAGCAATGTGTGACTGTAAGATTCATATTTGTAGACCATTACAGCCGCCAGTACTCAAACATCTTCCTCCCCCACTCCGATATCAATATATTTCCTAGATGCTGGACTAAACTGCCTAGTATCCACAGCCTAATAAAAATAAATGAAAAAGAATACTGGTTATTCATATAGATGAATATTCACTTTCGTGTCTCTATTGTTTTCCAAAAAGGTAAAAAATAATCCTCAATAAAAATGGTAACACCCGCACGAAGTCACAAAATGGCTTTTCTTATATCCTAACATTCGAAAAACAATCATGTAAAATGTAGGAGGACATTTCATTTTATTTATTTATTTATTTATTTATTTTTTCAAAGTAATTATGAAAGATATTTTCTAGACGATGTCGGAATTCAGGTTACCTACTGATGGATTTAGGTACCATTCAATCATATTTGAGAGGCAAAGGTTAAGAGCAGACATGGTACCCTACAAAAATTAAATCTAGAGCTGAAAAGCAGAAGGTGATAAGTCAGAAAACTGTAATTTTAAAGAAAACGAGTTTGAAAATTTGTTTTGCCATTATCTCCAATGAGTATAACCACATTTTCATTATTTCCATCCGGATAGTGGTGGTTATGAAAAATTGAGGAGTTTTTTATGGGTGTACATAGATTGAAACTAGATTTAATTCAATTTGGTTTGACTTTCACCTCTAGAAATAAAGTTAATTGTCAAATTTCAAATTCTTTTAATTTTTTACGTTAGGCTCTTCACTTGAATTGGGTGAATATCTTATGAAATATTGAATTCAACTTTCAATAAGTAACAATACCAGCAATAATAAGATATTATTTCTCGAACAACACCGACATGTAAACGTTATTAGCTGACGTACGTATAGTTCAGTGATCCTTTTCAAAGAAAAAGGACGGATACCTGTACGTATTTAACCAGGGTGAACTTACCTTTAATATTTGTCCGATTTTTTCCAAGATAAAAAAAATATCATCATTGGCAATGGTTTCTTGTTCGTCCGCCAGTGTCGTGTTCATTACAAATGCAAAAACAATTCCACTGATCAAAGAAAATCTCCGCACCATGATATCTGCGAAATACGAACAAATTAATTAGGTATTATAATTTTGTTGGTCTTAGATGCTGATTTGAAAAATTCTGCCGTCAAAAAATATGTGCAGACGCAATGGAGGGGGCAAAATCTCTCCTGCTGTAAGCCAGCGTAAAGGTTTCCAACGTGAAAATGAGATAACTCAACGGAGCAACCCTGACGAAAGGGGGAAGGGAGGATTTTCTCAAGGCTTGGGATTTTTAAGGACCTAAAATTCTCAAAAAAAAAAAAAAAAAATAAGAAAAAAAAAGAGATAATTAAATTTTTTTTAAATCTACTGAAAAAGCATTGAACAAATTTGAGTGAAATAGATTTGCCCAATATTATAAAACTCATTGCAAAGGTAAATTATAAATACTACCCCCGAATATAGATACAATTTTCAATTTTTTAAGGTCCAATAAATTTTTTCTCCCCAGCCTGAATTTCCTCTCAATGGCCCTGCGAGAGAATATTTTTGTCCAACTTCACGATATTGGAATAGGTACGTTTTAAAACAGTTTAAAACTGTTTGACATTAACGACATCGACTACGTGCGTATGGAGAAGGATGAGTAAATATTGCTGGGAAAAAAAAAAGAAAGACATTGAAAAACTATCGAGAATACGAGAAAGAAAATTAATATTTAATGTATATAAAAACCAAAATTTTGACCCCTTATAAATTATTTTTTGCAACACCTGCTGATAAACTATATTTTTATACGCATCTTGACGATGTATAATACAAGCGATTTTAGAACCACTTAGAATCGATGTTTAAAGTCCTTAATTTATGACTTTATTCATCGGCTTTTACTTTATACATCGTCTTGGATGTATATGTCATTTTATACACTGGTCTTAGAAGCACATATAGTCTACGTACTCATTTTCTTTTATTTCTTTTATTTTTTTTAATATATTTTTAATATTTTTTTTATAAAAGTTTCTCTTCTACGGGGATTTAAATCACTGACATCTGAATTCTTTGACCTTCAAGGGCTTCAAAAAGTAGTTAAATTTTAATTTTTTCTATTTTATATTGTAACTCATCATCGGGAATGTTTTTTCAGGCCCAGAGTTCGAATTTCACAGTCTTCATTTAACCCATTCTTCGACCTCAGGAACTTCAGAATTGGTTCAAATTCTGATTTTTAGTATTTTGTTGAATTATAGTCATCAATGAGCATGTCTTTGGAGGTGTTAAGTTGAAATTTGATAATTATAATTTATTCTACATTATAAAATTCAATCCTACTTTTCGTATTTTATCCGTGTTTTTTGCAACATTCACAACATTTTAATTTTGAAAAAAACTATTCTTCTTTCACTTCACGATATCTCAAAATCTATTTAAGCTAAAAAGTTGGGGTTTATACAACTGAAAAGAGGAGAAAATTCGCTCGAGTTTCCTAGTAAAATTTTTTTTTATCGCTATTAATTTTTCACAAATTGTTCATAAAAAAAACAGCAAATTAATGAGAAATTTGCCGTTTTCTAATTTTTCATATGTTTCAAAAACAAATGATGGCAGAAAAAAATTTTCAGCCATGATCCCCCTATTTTTTAACAACAAATTCATTTACACCATTAGATTTAGCCTAAAACGAATTAATCACGAGATAACGGGAGATAAAATACAAGAACAAAACTGGGCGCTCTGCGTATTATTATATGTATAGAGGTACGTATATATATATGTGTATATATACGTATATATATATACATATAATATACAAAGTGCTTTCTGCATAATATTTCGCCACCTATCACATGTATACGTGTATGATTTTGGTCATCGAGAAATTGTAACTGGAGCGGATGGAGAGGGGCGTTGACCCCTCCACCAAAGCTAGAAGGTAATGATAATCGATACGTACTTAACCATATTTATTATAATCAATGATAAGTTGTTGTTATAATCAAATACGTTATGTTATATATGCACCAGTTATAACAATAATATTCTAATTTCATTTATGATATGGAGAAGTAAAATATAGAGGAAGATATTTAATAGTATTTACCACATGGAAATGGATAAGACAGAGGAAAGGCATGCTTCATTTCTCATCATTAATACTGACACAATGGATCGTAAGTACAAGTTCTACTCACCCAAAACACTTATAAAAAACAATCATTTTCAGTGAATTACGACCATCCGTCAATAAGCTGAAACCTTTTAATTTTTTTTTATAACATCAATGTCTTTCATAATATAATTATGTGTCTTAATAACTCACTCAACCGTGCATTTTCAAAAAATTGTCATTTAACTGGCACGCAGTAAGATTTTTAAAATTGCTGAATAACATAATTTCAATAAAATTACACTTTCATTTCTCACATAGCATTAAAAATTAAAAATTTTCCTCGAAATAAATAATCAATCTGAGTTGAAAAATAAAATCAATCAAATTTAATTTGAATAGATTCGATGGTTGCAGAAAAAAGACAAATATACATTTTTTCAGTTAGCCTACGCTAAAACCAGAATCAAAACTAATTCTAATCGAAAAACTCATGAAAAAAAAAAATTATCTACTTAATTGTTCCGTAATTAATTTTAATTATAGCAATGAAACTTGGTCAGACGTTGTTGGAGAATTAAAAAATTGATTTTTTAATATTTTTTGATCTTGTTTCAATGACTTTGGAAATAGTTCGATCATAAAGTTAATAAAAAAATTACTAATTATAATGTAAGACTGGCATTGTAGAAGCTAAATTTAAGAATGATTGAAAAAAAAAGAATGGCTCTTAATGTGAAGTTGAACCTTCCATGCAAATTCTTACATGTAAAAGTACAGTCTGTAATCATGGGCGGATGGGTGGAGGGTAAAGAGGGCGTAATCCGGCCGTTCCTTCAAAATTATTTCGAAAGGGAAAAAATTTAACTACAAATCGTGTTTTTTCGCTTTAACCCGACCTCTCCCGAGGGCTTGGATTTTCTTTGCCCAAATTCGCGCCCTCCGTTCAGGAATGAAATTCAGTAGGCAATTTCGCAATAAAAAGTACTGCTTTTTTTTTATCGAATGCTGAAATTTTTCAGTATAGTTTTTGTCTATTTTATCGAGAATAAAAGGTGTACACTTTCACTGAACAAAATTAAAATAATTTGATTAGGCCTAATTTGGGATACAAAATCGGATATAAAGATGATTATTTCAAAATTTTCGCATTCTATTAATTTTGATTACATTTTTTTTTAAACTCTTTTTTATTACTATAGAAAAAAGATTCTTCGGCATTTATAAACTAATTTTGATAAAAGCTAGACTAGTACTGACAAAAATGTAATCCGATTCAGTTGGGAGAAAGCCTGGGAATGAAATTTTATTTCGCTAAAATTTTCCAAAAATGTAATAATTGACAAAAATTGAATAAATGCTGAAAAAGTGCTAAATTTTCGAATTTTAATAAAAATTTGCAAGTTTTGAAAAAAAATCATACAATGAATCATAAAATCAATTTTAATTTTATCCAACATTCTACTCTGCCTGCAACAAGCTTGGTTACAACCCTAACAGCATTCGAGGGAGGGTATATTCGAAAGGTTCATATTTTAAAGAAGCAAAAGATTCTATTTTTTCAAAAATTTCAGGCTTTTCACTCTCTCAAAAATAGAATGCTCTAATTGATGTTCACTTTGTATCAATGCTTCTTGAGACCGGATAATATTAAGTGCATATATATGTATGCCTCTTTAGTATCAGTGGATGTAGAACTTTTTTTTTTCTGAAAATCAAGGTATTTTCAGCGATAAACGAAATTGATTTAAGAAAGAAAACGTGGAAAAACATTTATTTCGATGATGGATATCCAGAAATATTTGTAATTTACTTGATTGTTACTCAAATTTTGCATTTTTTTATGTGACTTCCTTTAAACGTCTAATAATGCCAGAATTAAAATTTTTAGCTTCGAATTTTATATTTCTTGGTGTGAAGAAATCTGTTTTCTGTTTATTACTTTTGACGACTGGTGGTAATGGCATACCTTCTATAAGGCATTAAGGCGCACTCACAGAAGGAGAACTGTAATAATATTAATGAAAGTAACTAACTTAGAAATTGATAAAACTGCATTAGGCCTATTTTAATTATCCATCCAATAAATAATAGTCTAAGATAATTGACAGCAGTTTTCTATTTAAGGGAAGCTAAAGTTCTCCTCTCCTTCTAATAAAAAAATTCCGGATTAAGTTAATGGCTTAAGGCTTAACCTTTTAGCTTATGGTTATAACTTTAAAAAATTTTGTTAGAGAAGTTTCTTAAAATAACCTTGGTTTGCCGCTAAGTTTTTGTTTTCAGTTGTTTACACTTCAGTTTGTCTTATTTTAAATTTAAATTTCTGAAAAGGGAAATTTCCTGAATGCAGATTTTTAAAAAATGAAAAAATATAAAAAACATTAATTCCATAAGCAGCCAAAAAATATAGCTTATGGTACGTTTAGCTTAAACTTATGGCGGACTTAAATTTATCAAGAAGATTTGGCTTATGGTTGACTTATCATCCCTAGTTGGAGAGGCGAGTTTTTTATTTTTTATTATAAAGAAACAAAGGAAGATTTAGGAATTTTCAACTTAAGGTAATTTGTCAATTGCAACCACCCTGCCTATTTCCACCACCCTGAAACAAACAAATGGATTTTAATGTATTAATGTTTCATCTGGCAACATTGATTAACAGTATACCTCCAACCATGCTTCCTTTGTTTAATCATTTCAGTTATTGTTTTCTGTTGCAAATGTGTTCGTGATATTAATTTAATGTTTTTTTTCTCAAAAATCCAGTGAAAATCAATGAAAAATTTTGAAAAAAATTAAAGTATATGATTCATGTAACTCCTTCATTTTATACTTGAGCTTAAAGTAAAATACAATTGGGTTATGGAATATGTAATATGATCTTCTATGAATGTTTCATTACAAAGCAATCATATTGCTTTTAAATTCAGATAATTCCAAGTGTGCCAGCTACTAGAAAACAAATGATACAATTTGCTAGTTTCCAACACATGTGTTAGACCTTAATTATGGATCTATACTGAAAACGCAATACAATGGTGTTGTGGAATATGTAATATGAACATCCAGGAATATTTTATTATTGGCAAATTGGCATTTTTTCTTCAGATTCATATAAAAAGTTTTGTATGAAAAATATAGAGAGACAAAATTCACAGCACATACAATACTTCAAAGTAACTATGATCCAATTTTCATTAAATTCAACTAATAAAATTTTTTGATATAGGAATTTAAACAAAAATTTTATGATAGATGTGACAGTAATTGGCAAATTACCTTACTATGACTTAGCTGCTTTTTGTATCAAGTAAGCCACATTTTCATTTGAAACATTGTTTTCCGGATCGAATTTACATTGAAAAATCATATTTAATCAACCCGCATTCAGGTATTGACTCGCTCCTTCAATATTCCGAACTTCTCTGTTTCCAAAATAATCAAAAATGAAAAATACAATAGAAAATATCAGTCGAAAAATCTCTGGAAATGTACTTAGGTACTGTTTTAATTTTTTATGCGGATCCTCAACTCCTCATACCATTATCGTCATCGGTGTTAAGTAAACGTGCCCCTATGCAAGAAGATGTGTCACATTTTTACATGAAGGCACGTTCACTTTACATCGAGCTTACATTTCGTTAATGTAAAACGCTTCCTTTCGCTTGAAAAATATCCGTGTAAACATTGCTTTTCTGAACATGTATTATAATAAGTTTCGGTTAAAAACGAATTTTTAAAAGATAAGCTTTTATTTATTTTTTATGGCTTTAGCTTCATGCGAAATAAACATTATTTTGTTGGCGAAGGTTAGGCTGCAGTATTGGTATATTTTAAAATCCCAATAGTGAGTAGAATAAAAGCTTATAGAAAATAAGTAACTTCGTTTGTGAGCTTATCGATTTACTACACGGGGTAGGTATTATGTTTTGGAAAGCATCGAGGAGCCAGTCATTCATTGATATTCCACCTCAGTTTTTCCGGGTCAAGTTGGAAAGTGAAATGACAAAAATTTCGCAAGCTAGCCTATATTCGAATTTTCTATTTTCCTCAGTCACTTAGTCTACGTAATGGTGGCACTCCTCATCTTGATACGTAACCGCGAAAACAAAGCATAAACATGCCTATTAATGAAATTTTTGATCGAAAAATATTTTCAACCCGTGCCGCTCATTTTTGTATTGAATCGTTTCCTCATCGTAAACTCGTCAAACGTTTTCCACCACTCAAACAGATAAAAATATAAATGTGGATTTGATTTATTTCGTCCGCCCTCTACGTTGTCTTTCACACATTTCATCCAACCTTCGCAGACTAAATGTAGGAAATTCGTGTGTATTATTGACAAAGATGCAATTTACATACCGAAATGGGTGACATTTATTCGAACGTAGACGAATTTTCAAACGTCGTATAGTAGGTACGCATTTCAAATTATAAAATACGTATAATATTCTGTACCTTTTATAATGAATAATATCTTCAGCTTTTGACGTTGTTATGTAGGTGCGAATAAAACTAAAGGCAAACAAAGATATTGCGAATATCCACGCTGCAAACGTAAATCGTCAAAAGGTTGGCAATGAGATTCCTAAGGATGGGAGAGGGTCTATGATAATCTGTGTTCCTTTATAAATATATGTATAGATACGTTAAGAATAATTTAGCGTCTTATTTGCTGTAGGTAGTAGGTAACTATAGGCAGCAGCCCACACGATTTGAATAAAATTAAATACATATATCTATATTTTTGGTTTTTTCGCAATATTAAGTTGATCTTTTTGCGATTTCTGTTCAACCGAAGTTAGGTAAACCATCCGACGTACAGATTGTGTTTTCCCAATAAACTGCTTCCAATTTGTCACCTCTAAACAATTCTTCTCCCTTCGTCATCCACGGCCCCATTCATTATTTTCTCTAATTCTCAAAGTGTTCTCCTTTATCTGAAAAATAATTCCATTTTCAAAGGTCCGAATCAAAACGAAATTTATTTGAAAATGCTGAAAATACACGAAGACCCGGGCTCGACGTACTATGTTAAAATTTGTGAAATTCATCCGATATTTTTGGACTGAAATTCTGTAAGCTCTCCTGAAAAATCTTAATATTTTCGGTAAATATAAACAATATATCAGAAGCAGCGATATAACCTGTCATATTACCCTAAACTATAATGTGGATAATATTATTACTTTACCAGAAACTGCAATACAACTGCATTGTTCCAATCAATGATAATGATAATACATATTATATACTGCAAATATCTTCGGTGCATCAACCACGGTGAGTGTGTATTTTACAAAAGTATCAAATTTTGTGATAGTTGCCATTTAAAAACCAGTGGACCGATTTCGATCAAATTCAATACCCAACCAGTTCCTAATAGTTTCCAACTACCATAAAAATTTCAAGCCAAAATATTTTGGTTTACGAGAGTTATCGTGATGACAATATAGTGGGTTTGCAATACTTTGAGAACCATTTTATCCGAAACTAGCAAATGAATTTCAAAAATTTTAACACAAGTATGTAACTCATGAAAGTTTCTAACATTACTCCAAATTTCATTGCTATAGGTCAAACAGTGGAGGCTCCACAGACTCCCAAAAATTGATAAAATAAGAAAAAAAGCAGAAATATATATAAATATACAATTATACTATGTGCAGAAAAATTTGAGTGACCTATACATATATTCGTGATTTACGACTCAGAATCTGCACTTTTCCACAAATCCCACCCCAAGATTCCGCCATAGGAAGGTTTGAGGGGCTTAGCTCCCCGGATTTCCTGAGAACCCTTCCACATTTTTGACAAGAAAAAAAACATGTAATAACGTTGTATGTACAACATACAGGTAGAAACACTTTTTAAGGCTTTTTTTTTTTAATGTTCTTATTAAAATTCATTTCGTGAAAAGACCTAAGGCTGGTACCTAGTATACACTTTTTGTATCATAACTCAACCATATGTTTGACACCAAGTGCTAAATTTGATTATTTATGTTGCTTTGTATGTAGCTGACTAGGTATGTATTTTGTACCTATGTGTAACACCAGAAAAAGAGTGATATAATGGTTTTTTTACTTCTTTTTGGTGGTGACACTTCTATCAAGTATTTTATGTGTAAAAAAACACAAACAAATCCTTTCGGACAGTAAATAAAATAAACTTTGATTAAATATAATAAATTCCCAGTTATCCACACTTTTATGGTTGACCTTCACTTTGTTTTTCAAAAACTTTAGAATGATTCCAACACCATTAAGTTATTCACACTTTCATATTTTTTATCAATTATAATACAAATAAATTTTATTAGTACTGAGCAAGATTACTAAGAACAAACAAAAGTGAGCAAAAATAATAAGAATGAACATTGTGTTCTTCTGTGTATTAGTTTAAATAATCTCCTTCAGGACATAATGTATGAAGAAGTAGTAGGATGAAATTTACTACGATTGGTTCTTACCAAGAAGAAGGAGAAATTAAAATTTTCCTTTAGAGGGGGATAGTTCAAGAGGTTACATGTGTGTGTAAATTTTAATGAGGTCAAAGACTATTGTCTTGCTTTTGAATGAATTATCTTCGTCAAATTTTAATGGTACTGTTCCATCACCTTTTTGTAGACGTTTTAGTTCATCTACAAAAACGTGTCGAACAAAATATAGACTACTATTATTCCAAATTCTAGGAATGATAGCCGCCTATATGATACCTGTTCTCATGGACAAACACCACCAGATGTGCTGACAATGATGAGTCATAATATTTGGCGGATGTTCTAACATTACACCACCTATTTTAGGTCGGCCATTTTCAAAGTAATGATAAAATTGCGGACACTGTGTTCTCTTCAATTGAAGACAAATTCATTTCTTTGACTACTTTCAAACTGAAAAGTTAAGGTGTCTACACTAGAAGATTGTAGATCATTAGGTTTCACTAAGTTATAAGATATAATTAGATTTAAAGTAATGAAGAATAATCGAAGATTTAAAGTATTAATGTTATGTGATTTGTAGTATTAAATTATATTAAAGAGATAAATAAAAAGCTTTGTCTCTAAATTGTATGAAGTTTTCTAAACATAAGAAAACATTCACTACAGGTACGATTTACCATCAGGTTTTATTTCAAAGAAGAAGTCAATGGAATGTGATAATTTCGGAAATTAATGAAAATTATTTTGTTTGTGTAGAATATAGTTACACAATAGAAAAATATCCATCTATATTTATTACACTATGTACATTTCTTGTTAACATGGTACAGGTTCTGTTCGATGCCACAAAATTTAGACCAAAAATTAGTACTCAGACAAGGACCAGACTATATGAATTTGGTGCAGATTAGCTTGGTGGTACTTCAGGTATAACTATTTTTGCTCCGATTTTGGAGGATTAATAAAATAGATATGTAATTTTCAATCAATCACAACGAAATTGGAACAGCTGTTCATTATATGGTCTATTCTAACAAGCTACCAATTTTGGTTGCAATTGGTAATATGGTTCTTGCCTTTAAGCGATTTTATTTCTTATTTAAAGGTTTAGATCTAAAATAGTGAATTAAATTTCGATCAATAGAAACCAATTTTGGTTGCAATCGGTGTTATAGTTAATCCTTTGAGACTATTTTATTTATGGCTCGAATATTTAATGGTTCTAATACAGGTACGCACTTTTCCTTCAAAAGAGTTGAAATTTGGTACATATACATTATAGCCTCCAAAATGTTGCTAAACTTTAGTGATTTTGGTTTTGATTGATCAAATTGATCTCCATTTACCTGCTACTTAGCGGGATTTTTTGTGATTAGTTCATTTTTTCCCCTTAGGATAACAGTAAAGTTGTACTTGATGATGTAAAAGGTCAGTCTTTCTAGGTTCACGTAGAAAATAAACTTCGCTAATAGAAAGGGAAGATCTCTGAATAAATTATTAGAATAAAGAAAAAGAGAAGTAGAAATAGACAGAGTAGGATATAGCAGGATATTAAAGTAGGGTAAGTAGTCGAAGTGTTTTGAAGACAATGCAACACTATGGAAATATGTTACACTTAAATTATGCAAATGTTTGGCAGGCTTAAAATAAATAAGCGGAATTCCATGGCTAAGCTCGTTACTCATTCTGGATCTTCTACCAATGTCTATCCGAGAACAGACTGCCGTGTCTAAGTACACATTATGACAAATAACTCTCGTCAACAGTCATAGGTACTTACATCCTAAGTGGTACAGTTCTGTGATTTTGGTGACAGTTTAGTTGAATAGGTGATGCTGGTTCGAATTCTCAGACTGCCAAAACCTACAGCGATAACTTCAACATGGGAGGGGGATGTGCACTTGTGATACTCGACTTTCTCGAGAATACATTCTACCAGTGCAGGTTGGTTAACCACCACCGCTAGACATTGAAAGCATTGGGTGCAGCCTAGCCCAACAGTTTGCATATCATACTTCCTGTTGCCAGCTGGAGCTCCACCACCGCCCATTAAATCGTATTGCGCTCTGCTGTACTGTGGAAGTGTGGTGTGGTATTTAAGCACACATTACAACAAATAACTCTCATCAGCATTCATAGGTACTCGATAATAATCTAATCGGTAGAGTACTGTGATTTTGGTGACGATTGTGTTTAGTAGATGACACTGATTCGAATCTCTGGATGGTGAAACCTACACATACATTATCCCACTTTGGAGTTCCCATACCTTGGACCCATCTTCAACTCCAAATCCTATTATTATCGTTATTATTATTATTATTATTATTATTATTATTATTATTAATATTATAAATGAGTATTGTTTGTAAAACTGAGACCAATCACGCTAAAACTACAGAATGGATTCGAATGGAATTTTGTACGTACGTAGAGTATCTCCTGGTATAGAATATAGTTTAATTTATATCTTAAAAACTTGAACGGTTTTTGAACAAAAGGCCAAAAACAAAAATCCGGCTGATAGGCAACTATTCATACATACATGTAAAAATATAAAAATAGTTGCATAACCTATCAGGTATTAAGTGTCTTGAAAAAATTAAATGTGCATTTTTATTGCAGTTGAAGCTACAATGGGTAATGGCTAGTCGTTTCATAAATGTAATCTTACCTTCATTTTTTTTTTTTTTAAATCTATCTATTCAATATCAACGTAACCTTCTTGTCTTTCCTTAGGTTTTTACATTAAAATTATATCAAAAAGCAACAAGCACTGCAGTATGGGTCATCCAGTTTTTACCTACATAATTTTTGCGTTAATATACATATATTTTTTTATTCTATCAACTTATTTGAGAAAACGAAATATTCATTTAATTAGCACAAGTTGTTTATTTCCAGCATGAGGGTTGCACATTTCGTTGACCATTTCGGCAAATGTCGAATTTTAAAAAGGTTAAGAGGGGAATATTTGAAAAGCATTACGAAAAAACGTCAAAAAATATGCAACGAAGAGTTTATACAGTAGTGAATCCAAGGAGAAATGACAAAGTTTTCCCCCAAATGCCAAAAAAAAATGAAACAAAAAATATTGGAAAAAATGAAATACGACCACAGAATTGAGATAAAAATAGTAAAAAAATTAGCCGAAGAAAAAAAGAAGGTCAACTCTCCAAAAATTTAGTCATTTCCTCCTCAAAATGACTTTCTTGATCCTCCACTGAGTATTCATCTCTTTGTCTATTTATACTTTTTAGGTAGGTAGATAGATATCTATCTATTTCATACTTATTTGATGTAGATAAATAAATACATCTACTGCATATTATTGATATGGATTTGTTAAAATGGATGGTGATGGGCCTTATCTAAGGAGCACCTGGAGGGGCTGATGACATCATAATTTTGGACTTAAAAATTTCAAAGGGATTGTCAATGGATGTGCAGGGGATGGGTGAGGGGCTGAATCAAATTATTTTGATTTTATTTAATCTTATAAGTTTTGATCTTTTTTTTTTTACTCTCATTTAAGTAGCCGAAGTACCGTCAAATTTTGTTTCACCAGAATTCAAATTCGCATTTTCATCAATTTATTTTTCAAGTTACAAAAGTTTATTTGAATGATTTGACTTTTATTCCAATCCCTGCATTAAAGAGAATAATTTTGTCAATTAATCTACTGCAAATTGGCATCTTTTATAGTCTTGTACCTTATATGTGTGTTTCAAAAAATAATATCTTTTGGGCTGTTATAGGTATTCTTACATTTCGTCAGTAATTTGAGAAATTATGTCATTATTGAGTAATTTTACATTTATACATTTCAAAATGTCCTCGTGTTTTGTTTTGGTAATGGGTGTTTCCTCAATTAACCTAAGTAGGCATCAGTGTGAAGTAAATATTCTTCATTTCTTCACTTGCTTGGCCGATTCTAATAGTCTTAAATATTAAATTTATATTTTCTATTTAGGCCGAATTTTTTTTCTCCATTTTTGTTGCACTCACACACCACACTATCGTATTCTAGACACTATCATATCCAAGCTTTCAAAATGAAATCTACAATAACATCCCCTCAAATCTGTTTCTTTCCTGAAGGTTCAGAGGTGGTGGTAGACATGAGTCATTTCTTTTTCCATTATCTTTATTTGTGTCTTACAGTACTCATTCATAAATGCTCATATTCAAGCTTAATCTTATGAAAGAATTTCCCTCATTTCCACATTCCTGCCGGCTAAAAATTTTATTCCTATTCATCGCTTCTTATATTATTTTGTAATATCTTCTCAACAGTTCTTTTCGTTTCCTTCTCACATTTCTCAACTGTATTTATGTGCATGGTATAATCACAAGCCTAACTGTATAGGTACCCAGGTACCGATATAATGATAACCAATTTTTTTGTTAAATTTTTTTTCACGAATAATAAAAATTAAACTTGAATACCTTATAGAAGTTCTATCATGAGAGAGATTGTAATTATGACATTTTCCAAATAACCATATCGAGGTGTAATTACTGAACTAGTAAATTATAGCGTACATATTATTTGGAGGAAATCTGAATTGGGCCACCAAATTAGGATCATTTGAAAAACAAAAAAAATTTTTTTTGAAAAGAGAATTAATTTGTCAACAATTTGAGTTAACAAATGACTACTTTCAAAAATTGGCCAACTGGCACACCTTCATACATAGTGAGTGAAACATTTTCGGAATTTTTCGTCCAAAGTACCTATATATTTTTTTAAACAAATATTAAAATTCGCGAGAACCAAACAACATTTTGTTTTGTTGGAAAGTTGCAAGACGCCTGCCGCAGGGCATCTTATAAAGGCAATAAAATCACGTTTCTCTCTCCTAAACTGTGCCGTTTTTCATTCATTCAATATAATTTCCTGTACTTAAATCAGTTGTAAAAGTGGAATTGAATTAAAATGTTTGTTACGTTTCGAACTTAGAACAGGATACAAGCCTACAGTGTATCATCATTGTTGCCAAAAAGTTCTTCAAAAGTTGACCAAAAGTTGAAACACAATTTGATAAAGTTCTCAGAGATTAGTTCAGGCAAAGTCAACTTCACTTACCAAGCCATGAAGTAGAATGAAAATCGGTTCCTCAACACAGTTGCCAGATTTACTTTTTTAGTACATTTTCAAGTATAAATTGAAAAAAATGGACGAAAACGATTAAAAATTTATGACGAATTATATTTTTTGGATTGAGGAATTTGAAAATCAACTTAAAAAACTTCAGTTCTGTCAATAATTAATCTCTCGCTTATCAATTTGCTACGTTTCGATTTTCACTTCACGGCTTGATAAATGAAGTTGGCTTTGGTTCAGGGTTCACATTTTCAGTTCAAAAATCAAAGACAACTTCCAACATCTTTCATTCCTATATATCTACCAGACGTCACAAACTTTTACACTCAATAAGCTAATCAAAATAATTAAAAAATTTGGTGTAATTTTATCGATGATAGGATTATGAGTCTCTAAATTTTCTCAAAAACAATATAATACATTTTCTTAACTGCTAAATTTTTCACGTAGTGTTTTAATATTTGAGTAATTGTCACGACAAAAAAAAAAACAAAAAAAAAACAAAAGAGATAAAAAGTTAAAACTTTCTAAAATCATTTATTAACATTGGTCTCACATATGTTTACACTTCAGAGAATTGAATTTTTGTTTTTAAATTTTTGCAGTAAGTTCTTATATAAATGATCGCAGTTTCATTAAATTTGCTTAGCAAAAAAATTCAGCAGCCTGTGTAAGAATACTCCGCAGTATAGGATAGGTAGATACCGCAATTGAAAATGTTTTGATAACAACCGGAATATTGGTATAAATTGTTGGTAATGGTCCCTAGACCAACGTTTGAAAATCCTAGCCCATAACCCTGGTACTAAATTTTCTAAAGAGTAAAACCCACTCCAAATATCTAAAAAATTGTTATTTTGGATACAAGTGCGAAAAACAGGTGATTTTGCTACGATCCAATGTGACTGTTTCCTGCTTCGTATGCGTTTCATACACAATTTCTTGTAACAACCCCCCTCTAAAAATAAAAATCGTGATAAAAAATTTTAGAACTTCATAATTAATAATTTTACCGTTTTTGATGGAAAAATTACGATGTTTGGCCCCAACGCCTCCTATCCTTAAAAACAAATTCAACATACGGTAAATAATAACAATACTTATATTGGCTACCATTAATTTTTATAAAATTCAATGATAATAAAATTTCACTTTTTCTTTAAATTGTTTCCCCCATCCCAAAAAAGGGTTACTTACAGGGAACAAATTAATTTTACTGGAATGAGATCATAAATTAATAACCGCAATATAATCTTTTTTTTTAAAAAAAAAAAAAAAAATTGACCTAATTTTTAATAGAAAAAGTGAGCCGTGCGAGAAAGTGATCGAACTGTGCAAGAAAGTCGACGTGCAAGTGTGCATGTGCTTAACTACACTTTCACGTCCTACTGAAATTTTTTACTTCTCGTTTAGCTAAGGCGTACAAAAAAAAAGTATTTTTTGGTAGGGTGTTACAAAAATAGTTTTTTGTTCATTCATCCAGAACAGTTGTTCATAGGTAAAGAAATTTCGAACAAAAGCTATTCTAGAAATTCTGCACAAAAAATATTTTTATCATTTTTAAAGTAAATCCCCTCTATTTCCGACAAACTCGATAACGTACATTTTCAGAAAAAAGGTTATGCAGCAGGTACACACATATAATATTGGGTACTTATTGCATCTCATCAGATGATCAGACACAAACTAAGAAACAAACTTTTTACACAGAATGATGAGCATCCCGCACTTTGGTAGAAGAGAGAAATAAGCTAAGGGAGCCCAACCTATAATAAAATCAATTTTTTTGTTCATACCGATCAAATGGTTATTTTTACATTTATCAAGAATAGTTGTTAATAATATGTAGAAAAGTTTCGAATAATATTTAGACATTATTGTCCCAGTAATTGAGTACCTACGCACGAAAAATAATTTTGCATCACCCGACCGAAAAGTAGACTTTTTTGTGTGCCTAGACTGTCCGAGAAGTAGGAAATTTCAACGCAACGTGAGAAAACAAGATATTATGTACGCATATCTGCTCACCTATGTCTTCAGTCAATTCGAGTCTAGCCTAGTTTACCAATATTTGAACCCATACCTTAGCAATTAAAAGTCGTCCCCTCAACTTGGAAAATAATTCGAACACCTCCGTCTCCATGACTCGTCACATATGATGTAATAAATCATCGGTGCAGTTATTTTTTATTTTTCCCATTTACATGAAACGTTTCTCAACTTGAAATAATAATTCAAAAAACAAAAAAATAAAAATAAAAAATAAAAAAAAAAGAAGAAAAACGTTATCATATCCTCTCAACGGATGCCATTTTTCTCGTTGTTCGTATTTGCAGAAATATTAAATGCCAAAATATTCGGTCGAAATAAAACACGTTATTCGTGAGAGAATAACAAATTAAACTTAGTCCCACTTTAATGCCATATATACCGCTGTTTGTTTTCTTAAATCGTTCGTTGTCAAATTAAGCGGAAGTAAATTATATTGCCAACGACAATGTCGAGGATCGTATTAAAAATTCCACTTTGCATCGTCCTCTCCTCACTCTTTAGATCTCGTTGACATCACCGAAATGTATTTCATTTTACAATAGATTAGGTACACTTATATTTAAGAAGACAACGAATTAGACTCCTGTTGGTATCTATAACACGGATATTGCTGTTTCGTTTTATGTTTTTCAAAAACGAAATTCTTTTCTTCGTACTTTTTAGAAAAAAGTTTCAAAACAGTGTGAAAACTTTCATTTATTTCGTTCTTTTAAAATTTAACGAGCATTAACGTACCTACCCACCTAAAGGTAAGTACAAGTCGATTCAACAGATAAACTTTATAGATTTTTTCTTTTTTATCACTTTGAATTTATGAAGCGAGGCGAAAATTTTGTAATTGGACAGAAATAAATGAAAAGAAAAAAACAACACTCTTCTAAACAAAGTCAACTTTTGAAGACGTTAAAATCTACTTTCACTTTTTATTCAAACACGAATTATTTTTGACATCCTCCTAACTAAGAAGTCTGGATTTTCCCCCTTTTTTTAGTGCTCTCCTTTTTCAAGAATTTAGTTTATTAAAATACACTTTCACGTATTTATTTAAGGCCATTGTACTTTTTATTTTTTGTCAATCAAATTACTGTTTCTACTTTTTTTTTTTTTTTTTTTTTTTTTTGAAAGAAAAATAACTGTGGGATAAAATACGATTTCGCAAATTCTTGGAAATATAATTCGTATGTATGTAGGTCTACCTATACCCATCTCTTTCGATAGGAAACTTCTAGACTAGACTAAAACCCTAAAACTAAATTAAATTTATTTGGATTGTGCTAGTTTTTTTTTTTTTTTTTTTTTTTTTTTATTTTGTGAAAGCTTTTCATGTAGAGGGAGAGAAAAAGTTTGGCCTTATTAAATTTACGAAAAGGAGATGAAAAAATTGATGTAAATAAAATATTTTCAATTTTTTCCCTCTTTTTTTCTGATTTTGTTTGGTTATTTATAATTATAGTTTTCAAAATCGTCATATTAATGGGTACGATTCTTAACTGAGATTTTTTTTTCATTCGTTGGCCTATAATAAAATAAGATGGTATAAATTCAAGTAATTTGTGTAGAAAAGTTATTTCCTTCTGGTTTGTGAAAGTTTGTCTGGTAAAATTGTCATAATGTTAAACTTCAACATAAATTTAGTTTTATATGCATCCTGAGAATAACGTCATACTTCCAAATTGGTAATTTGGACGTTTTGAACTGTGTATATCTACGTAATTTTTCATGTGGAATTGGACGGAATTCTGAAGTAACTTACATTATGAGACCTTAAAAAGATAATTACAAAAATTATGTATTGAAAAACATGATTTTGATCAACGTTTTCTAAAAATACTGCAGCATATTAAATTAATACTTCAATATCATTATTATTATCAACATTATGAACAGGCATGTGGAAACCGCAATAAGTTCAGTCGCAGATTGCAGTAAGTTCCACGTAATTATTCCAATTTATGGAATACGATTGTAACATTCTTTGTAACTTCCATGTTTATTACCATTCAGTTTTTGGAAAATTGTTGTATCTTACACTCATTTCTGTGTTTTTAGGTATCTTGCTGTAATGGGGAATTGAACCGCCAACTGATAAGAATCTAACTCAATCATCATCACCAAAATACAGCACCAAATCACTCGACCATGGTGCTCGTTGATCGATGAGAGTATGCGCCACATATGTGAGTGCCACACTACTCCCCTTCCAATACAGTTGAGTAAAGCACAATCTATAGAGGCGGAGCAAGTGAATGGGTAGATGCAGCATGTAAAGAAGCAGCGTATGTCAACCCTCCAAAACATCCCTGCCTCGAACCAGTACTCACTACCATAATCGCTGATGCTCAATGCCATTTCATAGTGGGCTGGCAAATAAGTAAACTATACACACTGATGGACATGTCCTTGATTAGGAAATGCCGCATTTCTCGTATCACATTAAGGTCACCAATTAAGGTAAGTATTCTGTCAGAACAGGAAATTGAACTTCCAACTAACAGGAACTTTTATCTTCAACACAAAAATACCAGCACCATATTTCTTCAGCCTTGATGCTGATTGGTGGTGATGAGAGTATGCAACCATATGTGTGTATGCCACAGTTTGCATCAGTGCGGGGCACAGATCTTTTAAAATTGGACTGACAGATCAATAGATCGAAAAATTGTAATCTTAGATCATTAGATCACTTCAAAAAAATTCCTAATTTTGCGATCTAGGTCACCATTTTTCAGATATTTTAGATCTCTAGATTTTCAAATTAGATTGTTTGTAATAACTAAAGTACTCAAATCAGATAATCAAATCAATAATAAAAATAAATTAATGAATGACTCAAACTTAAGTCTGATTCACTTGACTAGTTTTCCTACTTTGGGTATTATTCTGTTAACAGTTAAAGTTACTTTCCATTTTAACCTTTTAATTTCAACTTCAACTTGGAGGAAAGTTATGTGAGATTCTAATGAGATTCTTGAAAAACTGTCAGCTAAGCTAAAGTTAACTTCAATGGCTAAAACAGCAAACTGACTTAAACTGTTCACAGAATAGTACCCTAAATAGCTCACTAGTAGCTAAAAAACTAGCCAAGTGTGAATCAAGCTTTATTGTTATTGTGGCGACACATTTCGGTGGAGTACTCTCGTCACCGTCAACCGGCTCCATGGCTGAGTTTATACAGTTGCCATATTTTGGTGATGGTGGTAGGGTTTCTGTTGGTCAATGATTTGAGTTCCCGGGTTGGCAGGAAGCCTACATGGGGACTTCGATGTGAGCTGGGAAATGGTGAACAGCGCCATCTCTTGGAAGAACACATCAGCCACTAGTTCACCTGCTCTCCACCTCAAAATGTGATGGCATTGAGTGCACTAGCACTGAAGAGGTTGTGTACTGGTGTGATGCAGGGATGTATTGCAGGCAAGCATCAACCGCTCCCTTACATGCACCTACCCTTCCGTTAGTAGCTCCATCTCCATGAGTCCCTAGGCTGGCAGGAAGCCTACAGTTATAATTTTAATTTTGTCCTTTTTTCTCACTTTTCAATTCTTATATGGTGGAAAGAGATGATGGGGAGGAAATTGGGAAGTGATCAGAAAAATCAGGAAATGATCTAATTAATTTGATCATGATCTAGATTGCTCTGATTGATCTATTATTCCACACTGGTTTGCATTCCATTTTTTCATGCAATATTGAAGTTTTTTCTTTATAAAGGACATTAATCGTTGAATTTTAAAATTATATTTTGAGTCATTGTGATGAGAGTGCAAACTTCACACGCGTTTTTCTCAAAATTACATTTTGGAAGTTATGGCGTTACTATTTTCAGGGTGCTTTGGAGTATGGTTGTAATTTTTATTGCTCAGTTTGTATCCTATTGGGATAATCATCATCATAAAAAGACTTTTATATTTCTTCATTATCAAATTGTTGTTCTATATTGAGCAAAAAAATTATTGTTTCCATCAAACTATCTACCCCAAGACAAGTTTTACACTTATTTTTGTCATTCATAGATATTCCTTAGGCAATTCTATGTAATAAGTGTAGAAGCTTTATCTACAAAAGGACTTTTTTTGAATGGAACTCCAAGAGGAAAATCTCCCTGTTAGCTTCTGAAAGAAATACTGGAAATTCTCAACGTTAAAGTTCCAGTAGTCTACAGCCACAACAATGATTTCAGCTAATTAAAACAATGAATGGCCATTTCTGGTAAACTAGCCACCAATCATTGTCACCAACAGTGATGTGCTCATAAAATTTCTTGATACATAGTTTACTTACCTTTTTGTTGACCCCACTATTAAAAACAAAAAAACATTTTTTTAAACTTTTATTAACTTAAAAAGAAGATTTCACATGTATACAAACTTTAAAAAAAATATTTTTCTCCATTCTTTTCAGAAGTTTGAAATGAAAGTGGAAATTAGATCATACACATGGATTATGAAATTTTTGATTGTTTTAGAAATAAAGTCAGTTCACAATTCTTTGGTTTCGCTAGCGGATGTTTTTTAGTCTTTATTGAATTATTTATAGTATGATAGTGAGAATTTGAATGGAATACCATATAGAAAAAGGAAAAACTAATTAGTAGACATTATTGACAAGTGCCCTTCTAGTAGAGATGTGTGTGGGGTTGTTGCTTCAGCCCCCTGGCTCTATCACAGTTGGAAAAATCATGATGCAGATGAAAAAATTGGCATAATTGTGTAACTACAGATGAATTTATTTTTTGATAGTCAATTTATAAATTTTTCAAAATTTGACTATTTTCTTGAAGAAAAGTTAGCTAAATTAGGAATTTTACCTTCACTTAATAACCTAACCTACTCCCTCCTCCCTTTGACAAAAATTTTTATTTTGATAGTTCCAGCCTATTGTTTAGAAAATAGCCAATTAATCAATTAAAGTTGAACCACCTAATGAAGAAAACCTTATGGTAAGTGTGGCATCTTTATCTTTGAAATTTTTTTTGCCATTTAATATTTTTTACCCACTTTGTTTTCAAACTGGGTATTAAAATTGACTTCATGGAACGGTCAAGGGTGGGGATGATGAAAATTATCCGTTTCATAAGAAAAGAAAACAATTGGTACCACGTTTTTCATTTTGACCCAATTTTATATACCTATGTATATGTATGTATCACCCAAAATTTTGTGTTCACAGTTCTGAGAAAACTATTGAGTTGATATGGCGGAAATTTTTACGGCAAATTGTTCTCATATTGGAGCAGTTTGAAAGAAGCTGTTTGCTTATTGGTTAATTATTTTCTCAGAAAACTGGAAAACAAAAAATTCCTGGAGAAATTGCTCTTTTGGGATTTTGAGAAAATGACGAAATGAATCGGACTGAAATTTTATACAATAGACTTTCCTTAGATTAGTGCAAAAGTTTTAGAAGTTTAATGCGTATTAATTCAGTATTTCCAAGGAAACTGGAGAAGAAAAATTTCTAGAAAAAATTTTGTGATCACGGCTTTAAAAAACACTACCAAACCGATAGATCTGAAATTTTTACAAAAGATAGCTATTGTATGGGAACAGGTCTGAAGTTTAGTGCTCATAGGTTTAGTAGTTCTCAAAAAAACTAGAAATAAAAAATTTCTGGAAAATTGATTTATAGCAATAAAACATCGATAGATCAATATTTTTGTCAAAGATATGAACAATTGTCGACAGTTTTTTGTAATTTCTTGACCTGAAGCTAGCAATGAAATATCAATATATCATAACAATTGATATAAATATCAATGACTATAGATATAAATATTATGGAGGTTGTGGATCAATGCAGCAGAGTAATTGTATAAAAGAAATAAAGATGTACTCAAAGTAACGTCTCAGAAGTGTGTGGCATTGCAGCAAGGCTGTGAATTATGTACATGGTATAAAGTGTTATTGGTAAAAGAACATGTACGGAGATAAAACAAATGAGGGCGGAGTACTGTATCAGTGTAACCGCAAGTATAGGTACGAAATTACCTATATAGGTAAAGATAGTCGAGTGTTTGCAGGAGTGAGGGGGGAGGAAGATTGGTGGTGCCAACAAATATTGATGACTATCGGTATAAATATCGGGCAAACTGTATTTTCCAGAGAAGCATTGCTGCGCTAGAGTTTTTTTTCATGAGGTGGAAAAATTAATATCGATCTAATATTAATCGTCAGTCTCCTTTTATTCTTTCACTTTATTAGTTTGGAAAATAATCAAAATTATCTGTAAAGTATTTTTCTTAAATTTAAAAATAAAGTTAACAGAACCCAGTACAGGACTTTCAGGATTTAGAAACATATTTTTCAATTTCTGTTTTCTTTGAATTTCTCCGGAAGGCATCTTTATGACATTGTTTCCAGTTTCGGTGAATATTTTCGTTACTTCGTAGTTACACTCAAAAGTTTTTTGTTTTTTTTCATCTTCAGTTGTTAATAAATTTGTAACGAAAAAATGTTCTCGTTCTTGTCGTGTTCCTATGTAAAAGCCTGTTGGGTACTTTCAACGGATATCAAGCTGCTGAAGGTTCCATCCAACTGTCGCATTGTTAACATGTTTTCAAACCTGCTTTTTAAAATCGAACGAGTTGGTTAAGATAGGGCTGCGGAACCATGATAGCCTCTCATTTCATGACAAATCATGATTATTGGGATAAAAATTATAAATTCACAAGATGAATTACCCGCCCTTTGGACGGGTTATTCGAGTGTTAAAGAAAATATTATTCACTTGAGTTAGGTACTTATTATCTTTCATATTTTACGTTAATCTTTATTTTTACCTAATTTTTTGTTTCATTTAGTGGAGTAGGTAACCTATTATTTTTTATTATTAATTATGTTATCACTTTAACACTTTGTTCTTTAATAATGAACTAAAGAGTGCATGAAAATCAAAAAATACTTAGGTTTTCAATAATTGAAGTATAAAACATAAAATAAAAAAAATATTTTTTATACAGAATATTTTAAGAAATGGAAGAAAATGAAATTTAGCATATAATATACTGAATTGTAACATAATGTTCAATGAATAGTATTATGTCTTTATGTTACCTAGGTACTTGTGTTCGGTCACATTTTTCTCTTTAATAATTATTTAATCACAGGGTACATGAAAATCAAAAAATGCTTAGGTATTCATAAATTAAAGACTAAAATAAAAAATAAAAAATTTATACAGAATATTGAATAAATGGAAGAAAATGAAATTTATCATAATTTGTTAAAGTGTAGCATAATGTTTGAAGGTATTCATCACGACAAAAAAAAATTTTAATGTTAATACTGACCTCTAATTTCTTCATAATACCTCTTGATATACAATATTTTGCATCTCTCCAAAGGATGAATGAAGAAACAAACTACTTTGTGAAGTGATTCTAGAAAAGGACACATATAACTGGCCATGAGAAAAACAATGCTCCTCTAAGTAAACTCTTAATTGTTTTTAAGTTTGTTCTTGTGATTTGTTAACGGATATATCAAACATAGTTTGATAGGAAACTGAAGTCTCACAAAAGAAAAGGAGTATTTGCAGAAGTTAGAGGCATATGGGATATAAGCACTTTTTCTCCAGCACTGATCTCAATTAAAACAGTTGCTTGTAAAATGTTTGATCCCATTGCATTGATAATTAATCTAGTGCCATTGCACAATTGTAGAGAGTTTATGTTGCGAATTAATATAACTGGCACACCAATTTTTAATTTCAATTTATGTGGAGGTAGTCCTGAGTCATTAATAGATTCCACAAATTCTACTGGAAAATCATCAGATGTTCTATTTTTGGATTTATATACAACCTCTTACAAAATCAACATACATAATTATAATGAATAATATATAATATACAACCTTTTCCAAATATTTTGAAAATTTTCAATTTTTTCAAGAGGATATGAACAACTTATAGGAGAAACTATACATACCATCCAAAATTTGTTGATTAGTTTCACTCATTGCTTCATTTCATTGACTTAAAAAAGTTCGTTGAGTTATCCATTCCAGGGAATGAAGAACAATGTCTTTTGTAATGTCCCACATCATATAAATTAATGTATCCAGACTGTCAACGACTGAACATATTCTATCTGTATTGATGTATGAATCAATATATGGAAATATTCATACAGATATTAAAAAAATAGTTATTGTAAAGGTGAATTATAAGTGAATCAGTCAATTGCAAAAAGGTTGAAGTTAACATTTTAAAATTTTTCAGACGAAAAAATGACTAAAAAATATTTAGTAAAAATGCTGACTTAAACCCGTTTGCCAATGACTGGTTCAAGTGTAGATGATACAATAGGAAACATGCTAAAAATAACAGACCACTTCCAATTTTTTGTGAAATCTTGGCAAAGTTGGTATTCTGATCTGTCAAATGCATATTTATCTTAAGTGATAATAAGATAGAAATGTTTGGCCACAACATAGAATGCTTTAAAGAAGCATGAACAGTATCTGCTCTTGTTTCAATATGAATTTATGGTATATAAACATTAGTTAATAAAAAGTGTCACTTCAGTTTTTCTAATAAGTATAATAAGTATGGAAAATGACCTCTGGGAATAAAAGGTAGAGTCTGACAAAAGTCTCCACTCAAAAGCACTGTGACACTTCCCATTAGAGAATTGTTTGACTAAATATCAAGCAGTGTGCTATCTAGTGCTTTAAATCCACATTTGTGTGACATAGTGACCTCATCCCGTATTAAGAGTTTGTATTTTCAAAGGATATACGTTTTAGTACTCGCTTTACAAATATTGCAAACTGCATAAGAACCAACAGTGGCTAAATCTAGAGGTAATTTAAATGCTGAATGAGTAGTACGACATTGAGAGTAAGAGTGGCTTCGATTTCTGAAGATGCTACTCCAAGTGCAATAAATCCTGCAAGTCCTATTTTTGCAAGCAATAAATTCAAAAGAAATGTTTTTCCTGTAAACAGTTAATAACTATAAAACATAATTGAAAGGGATACTGATAACAGAAACACAATATCATACCTGTGCCTCCAGGCGCTTCCAAGCAATATGTTTTGCTCAAACCTGAGTCAATATCTTTGAATATTGTATGAAAGTTATTTTTTTGTTCAACATTCAGTTTCAATTCCCTTTCATTAACAATATTTTCTATCTGATTTTTATCATAATGTATTTCTCGAAAATATTCTGCATTGACTGCAATGCAGTTACTAACACTTGGAGTGGAAATCCATAATCAGTCATAGTTTTTCCATTGGATGCAGAGCATATTTTATCTTGAATATCAAGAAGCAATGTATTGTAAATGCCGTCATCAAAATCAACAACTGATTGTACATTTTTTCAATACTATAACAAATGTCATCCATAAATTCATTTTTAAATGTTTCCTATAACTATAAAGGATTGGAAGTATAACAATGTATCAAAATTATAACAAACAATTCCCTTAATTTGCATGGATTTACAAATATAATTACCCCGTTAATTGTGTCTTCCTATTCTACTATTTTTAATTTTCATCTATGGTTACTTCAAACTGATGATGATTGTCCGAAAACTGAAAACCTACGAGAAATAATTGTACGTCGGTATCTATAAATTGATTTTATTTCAAATTATATAATTATCGAAGGATTGTCTGAAAAATGAAAACGTAGGAAAAATAATTATGTATCGATATCTACAAATCGATTCTATTTCAAACTATATATCGATTTTACTTACACATACACACTTATACATCACAACTTTCAAAACTTATTACAGGTGAATAAAATTATATTTTTTTAAACTCATCAGCCACGAACCTTCTCCAGTATCGTATCTATAATTTCTGAAAATTTCAAGTGATCTGTTTGGTAATAAGGAAGAACATAGGACTATAAAAGGAGCACTTTGTCTTTATTTATTAGATAAATATCTTTAGGTATAGGTAAGTAAATATATAATTGTACATATAATATAATTACTATCGTAGGCTATGCATTTATGTATGTATTTATGGACAAAATTTTTTTGTAAATACAATGGAGGGATTGTTTTTGATTCTAAGGGAGTCGAAATGAGTTTCACCGATGAGAAATTTCAGATAAAACAAGAAGGGTGCACGAAAAGCAGGATTTCGGTTATTTTATTTGTTAACCACTTGCTATTATTAACCCATACCTATTTTTCATTTTCTTGTATTTGAGTCACTATTGTAATTTTGTGACTTGAAAATACAATCGAATACCTATTAATTACGTCGACAGTTTGACGAAATGGGACAAAAATTTTATTTGTGAAATATATAGGGGCTACTCATTTCGTTTGTTTTATAATTTGAAAAATACTTCAAACAAAAAATTTATGAATCATGTTTGATGATTTTTTAAAACCTACTTTTCTAGTGTAGGTAATTAGCTGCGTAAAACTTTTTAGCAGGTTTTCAAATATGCTACTTAAAATCATGCGAGTTGGCGAAGTGGAGATTGGGAGAATGAGAGTTTTTATTTCGTGTAATGGACAACCTGGCGGCGCCGACTGTCGTCTTATGGAATGAACCCCTAATACCTCGTACCAGGATGATCCCCATAAGCAACAAGCCAAATAAAATCTTCGATTTTCGCTGAAAAAGCAAGATGAAAGTTGGTGGCCGATGAAAACGTATGATTGTCCAAGTAAACGAAATCCGTTAAAAAGTAGGAATAGTTATAATGAAAAAGAAAAGGATTGCGCAGATATTAATTAAACTAAAAATAGAAGCAAAAATTAAGTATATGAATTTATGAAAATAGTGGTGAAAATAAATACGCGCACTACACAGACTTTTTTGATAATTCAAAAATTTTGCTGGTTGGGGCAGAGAAAAAGATGAGTTGGAAAGAGGAAGGTTCAAAGACTGGCGTGGATTATGGAACAGAAAAAAATTTTTGAAAGGGTTGAAAAAATTTTCGATTTTTCTTTCTTTTTTTCGTTCTTTTTTCCCATCTCTCCCCTTTTTCGTTATAATTCCGGAGGAGTTTTCAATCCCCAAAACCACCACCGGTATTAGCCCTAGTTGAAAGAATATGAAGAAATATTGTTCAAGGTCATATTATACGACCAATTATTGAGCGGTGCTCGTATCCTACATTTGGTTATGAAATTAAGGCTTTCAAAATTTCATTAAATTACAATAGTGACTCAAATACAAGAAAATGAAAAATAGGTATGGGTTAATAATAGCAAGTGGTTAACAAATAAAATAACCGAAATCCTGCTTTTCGTGCACCCTTCTTGTTTTATCTGAAATTTCTCATCGGTGAAACTCATTTCGACTCCCTTAGAATCAAAAACAATCCCTCCATTGTATTTACAAAAAAATTTTGTCCATAAATACATACATAAATGCATAGCCTACGATAGTAATTATATTATATGTACAATTATATATTTACTTACCTATACCTAAAGATATTTATCTAATAAATAAAGACAAAGTGCTCCTTTGATAGTCCTATGTTCTTCCTTATTACCAAACAGATCACTTGAAATTTTCAGAAATTATAGATATGATACTGGAGAAGGTTCGTGGCTGATGAGTTTAAAAAAATATAAGTTTATTCACCTGTAATAAGTTTTGAAAGTTGTGATGTATAAGTGTGTATGTGGGACTGCGACCTGACAGAATATTCCACAAGGTATCAGTAGTTTTGTCTTCGCAATATTTATCAATATCTGTGATAATATCGCAAAAAAAAAATGGATTACGTGTGTGAAAAGTTATATGATTTAATACGCAGTTTTATGATGGAAATGTCTAAAGTTGTTCATTTTGATAGGGCGAAAGTCTATCCCAAACACACAAAAACACACGCAAACAAAATGAAAGAGTGAGTCAAAATGAACTGAAATGAACCCAATATGCTCGAGTTTGAGCGTAGGTACGATAGCCTATGAACAATCCTTTATAGTGCTTATGTATCCTCTTGGAACGAAATTCTATCATCACTTATGCGATAATTTTTGATATAAAATAGGCATTAATGTAACGATCACTGAAATTTCAGAATTGAATTGATTGAAAAACGGCATAAATAATACGTTGGACCTACTAGCTGGGTACTTAGTTACAGCTACTACTTAGCACCTACCGACCAATTGGTCACTACCCAACAAAAACCTAACAGCCCTACGACGTATTCCATGCTCAAAAAATCTGTGGTTATGGGTACGACGCAGCTTCCACCAATTTTTTTCGTTGATTTTTCAAATTGTCTATTATCTTTCAAAAAACAAAGTATATTAGGTAAGTATGATATACCTACACAACTACTATATAAACATTTTAAGTCCTATGAAAATCTGCTGAAAAACAGTGCGGAAACAATTCCAAAAAAAACAAAAAAAACAGCGCAGTCACGTAAATAATTCAATGTTGTTTCGTTATTTTTCGTTTTTATTTTCTTGGTTAAATTTTGGCAGCGTCTCAAGTAAAAAGCAAAATTGTCTTAAACGTCGTAAAAATTTCTCAGTTTGTCTTTTCCCCATCATCCAACCACCATTGTTTTTTTTGAATTTTTTTTTTTTTTCTACTACGTCAAATATTTTGTATTAAATTATTTCAGGCGTTTGTTTCTCTATGGTATTTGATCGAAAGCATGCGTCCAAAGCGTCCCAATCGTAATATAGTTAGTGAGTTTTTTTCTACCACTTTTCTCCATCTATAAAAAACATCGAAAAAAGAAAAAAAAATTAATGGATTTTACTTTAATGTAGAATGTCGGTTGAGAGAAATTTGAGGGCGTTGTTTTCGTGTGGTTCAGTTTTTTAGGTTTTTCTACTTTTTTTTTCTTGATTTTGATTTTTTTCTTTTGAAATACCTACCTACCTAATAAAAAAAATAGTGCACGTCCATGGAGTTTTTTCCAAATATAGACGTTTGAATCAAAATTAGATATATTTTTGAGGATGAATTGAGTTACACATTTTTGGGATGACGTTTATTACAGACTAAAACGTGTGTTTTCAAACTCAAGAAATGTAGGTCAACGTCTTGTTTTGCTCAGAAATGGTCTTTCTTTGTGTTGGCACATAGATTTTGTTGTTTTTTGAATCGAACCAAAAAATTTTCTATTACCTGCCTTCATTTGAGTCTAGAAGAAAATCATCTATAACTTCTCAAGACTTGAACTTATTAATGATGATAAGGTTCCGAGTGTTTGTATTTGAATTTATATGTATCCAGTTCACAAACTCAACTCAAACCATAACCATGAGAGACGGGTCATATAACCCCCCAGAGACCCTAAAAAATCGAAAAATTTGTAACCTCAATCCTCAGTAATGGCTAATGGATGGGCATTCGAAAAATTAAAGATTGAACCTTGCTCATCGCTGAATGTTGATTTTGCAACGACACTATTGGTCTGTACGAAAGTACTTATGCATTTTATTACAATGAATTTACATTTTTTTTATTCATAAAACAGAATTTTACAGGCTCAGAGGTGAGTGCATGATATCAATTATTAATAAACCTAAAATAAAAATCAACTTGAGTTTTTTCTGAACAAAATAGCAGTCAAATATAAATGAAGTTAGGAGATGCAGACTAGCTTGAAAAGACGCCGTAGGTAACAATTTAGCTTTCTTAGACGCTCGGTTCACTTAGGTGAACTACTTAAGGAAAAAAATAAGAGCACTTATCTGACGTTAGAAAATGATTGTCACATAATTATTTGAAAAAGTTGATTAAAAAATATTAGTAGATAGTTACCCAGTAAAGACGAAAACTAGACAGACAGCCCAAGATACAGATCGCAAGAAATATCAATGTTGTAGATCAGGAGGGGAAATGACTCAAAACAAGCATGCCTACATACTACTTGGAACCATGAGGTCTTGCCTCAATGTATTTCACACAACTCCTCATAACTAGATTGTGAAAGGCCTACATTTCATATAAAATGAATTTCACAACAGAAATAATAAATATGATTATACATAATAGTTGGTAGCCATATTGTGGCCAGTGGTTAAAGCTTAACAAACTTGATGTTTAGAGCTATTAGACGATCAATCGTGGTACTTATTATGTACAATGGTGATGATGTAGAAGTCATTTTATTTTCAGCTTGATCTTCCTTTCATCTCCATATCGCAAATTATTAATATTTGATTACAAAGTTTGAAGAAAAAACAAACTCTGATAATGATAGAACTTTTTATATTTGACTTGTATTCTCATTGTGATAAATGCGTAATGAAAAACTTATTACTTATTTGGCCAGTTAAAGATGGACTAGAGATTGTAGGTGTGAAGGTTTTTCATCGCACCAAGTTATTATCTTTTAGATCTATCATACCTATTATTTGGCACGTCGAATGATTCTTCAATTGTCATTGTTGAGTTCAATTTTCTTAGTCCATTTCTGTTACACATAATCTTTATAATTTAATTTCCACATTTTGATCGAGTGTAGGAAAAATGAGAATTATTTGGAGGAATTGGTGTTTACCTACACCTATGGAACACAAGGGATCTTGTAAAAAATATGAGAAATTTATGTTTTATATTATGAATTGATACGATGAACTGATATTAAATCAAGTTGAACTTTACATTTAATAGTTTCGGTATTTTTAAAACATCATTTTTTCTACTATTAACATGGCTGGCAAGTTTTGTGTAGCGTGGGTAGCAGTTGCTACACATGAGAAATTCCCGAGTGGTTTTCGCTAAACATGGGAAAATGAAAAGTTGCCAGCCCTGACTATTAAGGTATGAATATTAAGGGAAAAATTTAAGTCTGGTCAGGAGGTCACTTGAGTGAATTCATTTATTTCCAAATGCACTTAGTGTTGAGTAAATACTAAATGAAAACTAAGAATATAGCCCATTATGCACTCAAATTCACATAATTAACCTGAAAATCAGTAACACTATATTAGGCTTTATGTTTGTGTGATTTTATTGAACTTGGTATTAATTGTCTACTGAAGACTGCCTATAATTTGAAATTCACAATGAGTAAGTTTTTAAGAAGAGTTCCATTCTTAAATATATAACCTTAACTAATATTTTTTATATCCCATGCCCATCTTATCAAAAAAGTCAAGTATTTTCATTATCCTATTTCAGACACTGTTTTATTCTAACTCTAAATTCTTATGAACAGGCAACTTTGCCTTTATATTTTATTAGACAATAATTTTCTTAATTCTTATTATTATGTTCGATGTAGGTATTCAATACCTACATCCCGTTTGATTTAAGTTTGATAAATAAATCTACTTTCAATTGTTCTAAATATTAATTCTGTTAGTTGGAATTAAAACAACTAATGTCATAACTTTAAGTTTTGAGAAAAATGCATTTAAAGATATCATCCAAATATTTCTCATTTGAATAACTAAAACAAATGTCGGACATTCGTTGTTTTTGTTACTGCTTATATTCCATTCATTTTAGACATAGGTTATAACTCAATCTTTAAGTTTCTTATGAGTTTTGACATTGGTTGTTTTAATCTTCGCTATGTTCATCAATATTTCACATGGTTATATCTGAAGATTCAAATTTGGTGTGTTTTAGAGGGATGGAGACATTATTGGTTGTTCTTACATCGCATAGAATACACATTCGGCAACTCTCTGATTCTACTAACTCAAAACAGCAAAAACGTGACATTGTTTGTTCTAATTTCAAGCCACAGAATTATTTCAAAACAATTTAGGTATTAATGTAAAAGTGAAAATGTTTAGTGCATGATTGGGATCAATATCACAACTCACAAAACAAGTTTCAATTCACTGTTGGTTGATTTGGATTCAAATGATCAGTCAGTATTGCATCATCTTCTCAAATTCCAATTTAATATTGTGAGTAATCTCCAGTTTGTTTTCAAAATCACTGGTGTATGGATCCAACAGTTTCGATAGTTGTTCATGGAAGCCTTTAAATCTTCCTTGCAATCACTAAAGAAAAGTGGTGGTACTCCAACTTCTATTTCCAACATAATTTCAAATTCCAATTTAACTTTCATGGAAGCCTTCAAATCTTCCATGTAATTAGTATACAGAAAAGTGGTAATAGTCCAGCTTCTACTTCCAGTATCATTTCCAATTCCAGTTTAATTTTCATCAAAGCCTTCAAATTCTCCATCCAATCACAATAGAAAAATGGTGAAACTCCAGCCTCTACTTCCATCATCATTATAAGTTCCAATTAATTTCATTCAAAAAAGGGTACAGAAATGGGTTATTTTTGATCTGTCCACATCCAACCAATCTAAGGGTGTAGATAGGTCCATTATAAGGGGTAAGGTTTAAAAAATTTTCTTCTCTGTCCTGTCTGACACTTTACACCCTCCTCCCATACATCCAACTGTAGATAAATAAAAAAAGAGATTGTCGTAAGTATGTAGGTAGGTCTTGTACTTATATGAAAGACATGCTTGCCAATGATTGATTTTGTTTACTAAGAGGGTTCCAGACTGCTACGAACCCCCTTATCTACACCCTCATCAAATATGATGTGGTACAGCCACCAAAAATTGATCCAGTTCAAGAATCAGTGGGTCCTTCAACATGTGAGAATACGATACATCTTCCTCCAGCTGTTCTAGTATCTGGTTCATCTGGTCAATTCTACATCGGTACATCCAGTCTCCAGTATGTCAACAAGAGTCTCCTATGTACTTAAAGGACTATGCTTTATTTTGATTCAGACTACTACTTCTTTCACAAAAATTCTTTTGTTTTTTGTTTTTTAGTGAATAATTCAGTGTTTCTTTCTTTTTATAGATTTAAGCTCATTTTTTTAATGTGTAAACATCTTAGCGCTCTGTCTATGGTAGGGTCTAAATGAGAATTACAATTGTCAGATTTGCGTAACTCTTACAACTGTAACTCTTGTTTGTATGTGTTACATGATGTGTAGGTGGGTGGTTGTGTGCGTGCACAACACAACACCACCATTGTGTTTACACATCAATCCTTCATGAGTATAACAGTAGGGGAATTCACATTTTTTTTCCTATCATTCCATTTTATAAAATTTATTTCAGTGGAGGAGACATTCAAATTCTAACTCCTAATTTCTATGGATAAACAACCTTATATTTTTTTTTATCAGTCGATAACTTTTCTAAGTTCTTATTACGTTTGACATTGTAGCAATCCAAGTGTCGCACTGTTTTGCAATATAAAACAACTATTTGTTCAACAAGCTAAAAAAACTCAGAAACTTCGCATAAAAAACTCTAAAAATTCACCTGATGATACTTATATAATATTTTTGTTCAAAATTCAACTCTTAATATGTTTTCGGAAGATAGTATTATTTTTGACTGCAACTGACCAAACGTTAATGAAGAACTGAGGAATCAATATTTCTCATGCTGGAAATTACTGCTCTTCATAGAAAAAAATCGAGAAAAAAACACTATTAAGTTATAAGTACTGCTTCGCTACGTCTCTAAATCAAGGGCGCAGATAAGGGAGATGGTGATCCTGGGAGTTTAGACCCCTTAGTATCAAAAAACTACTTGATTTATAAAAAATATTAGGCTCTTGTTGATGGGGGTATTGGGTTAGAAGGGAAGAATGGATTGAAGGGAAGGTCCAGATGATATGGAACCCCCTCTCATACAATCAAGCTATCTACCTACATGCTCTAAATCAAGTCTTCAACTTTTTAATATCCAAGGGCCAAATTTCATTATTCTCATGCGCCCGTGGCAGCAATAAAAATTTTTCTGACTAATTTATTCAAACAAACCCTTAAATTTGTAACATAATTGAAAAGAGAAATAAATACCACAATTAGGTATTTACCTCTCCACTGTTCACAAAAAACAGAAATACTTTGGTATTTTATACGTAAAAAAAAATTTCTGTTTACTTCACGGGCACAGAAAATCTCTCGACGGGCCGCAGGTTGAAGAACACTCCCCTAAATGCACGGTTTTCCAGCTCTTTACGTCTTTCTAGTTCTTTACATCGTATACTTTATTAATACAACAATTAAAAAATATGAAAATCGTTACTTTAGCCTCAAACTCTCTCCAGATTTATTCGTCGGTTTTGACATAGGTAGTTTAAACCGCTTTCATCATTTACCTCGAAGGGTATCTGGTGGAATTAATTCAGTCTAGGTATGGCTCTCTTTTGTGTATAAAAGGTCGACGTTACAATAATAAAGAAGCTTTCGATTACGGTATCAATATTTTGTTATAGGTAACCAATAGTCTAGAAAAGTTACGAGACTTACGAGAAAATTTTTGTTGTAAAAAACTTCTACATTTCGAATGCAGCAGGTATACCGAAACAACTAATTTTTCATTAATTAAAAACCGCAAAAATTAGGAGCAAATATACCGTGTAAAATTAAAAATTATATTTTCCAGTCGACCCCTGACACTTGTTTTTTAATTAAATAATTTTCGTATCAACTTCATTCCTACCCTTCAAAGTTTGATACCATAACGAAATAAAAAAAAGATAAATAAATATTGTACCCATATTATTTGTACTCATCCAAAAATATAAATTAGTTGACAAAATTTTACTTTCAAAAAAAATAAATAAATTAACGTCGGATGATGGGCTTACTTTACGTGATTTACTATTTTTCGAACTTTTTTTTTTTTTCCCCACATCATAAGTATATACTACATAATACGAGGAGGAAAAAAGAGAAAAGGAGACAGAAAAAAAAACAACTTTTCAACTTCTTATATTCGTAGGTAGAGCACACCTGTTGAAAATATCGTATCTCTCTTTTTTTTTTATCCCTTCAATTCTACTTTAATCACCTTTAGCGTTGCAACCGTACCAGTGGTTGAAAAATGAAAGAAAAAAACCGGAGTAAGATAAGATTACGAAAATTTTTTGAATAGAATTTGTCGTTTTTCATTTAAAATAAATTCTCCACATTGGTACCTACAGTATATATGTGTAGAAGTAGATAGGTACAGACAAAAGAACTGTTGAACTCGCCAACTTCCACTTGTACAAAAGAAACGTTAGAATTTTCCACCTTTTTTCACCTCATTTGGAGGGTTTAGAATCTAACATACCTAATTGAAATAATTTTTTTGTAACATGTGCTCGAAATTCTGTATTTCCGACGCATGTATGGCGCGATGAAAGTGGCCAATTTCAGAACTCTTATTTTCCTCGCACCTTAATTTGCTTTTACTCACTCCTTAATTTCTATTTCCCACTATTTAATTTTTTTTCTCACTCCTTAACTCTCTTTCTTACTCCTTAATTGTTTCTCTCAGCCTTTAATTTTTTTTCTCACTCCTAATTGGTTCTCCAGTTTTCCCCAAACTTTTAAATGTTTTTTTTTCATTTAAATTAATTTCATTTTATTTCTTAAAAATACCTTCTCCCATAAACGGGATTGCACCCAGCAACCCGTAGATTTTATTGCCACAGGTTCAAATTCAGCATTCAGCTCGGTTTTCAACTCCGGCAATCACCACAATCGCCTTTTACAAAACATTGCAATCGTTGAGAAATTGCTCCCTTTCCTCCCTAGTTGTGTAATATTCTATTTGTAGGATGGTATGCACAGGCATACAACTATATATAAACCTCGTATATGTGTGCGAGCCAAGCTCAGTATTAAATTAGATTAGCAGTGGTGAGCTACTAACCCATGTGTACCAAAAGAGTGTTTGCCCTACATAATGTAGGGACTGGCCACACAACCTACCAACAAGTGCACAAGTACACCCGTCACCACTAGTAGGAAGTTGTCACACTATTCAACAAACAATAAATGAAATGAACTACTCACTGGACTACAGTCCTAACAACTCTCTTTGCTGCGCCATTAAGCGATATAAAGGATATCCTATGATTTTCAGGTATGAAATTCTATCCATAAATTAAAGCAACTATCCAACAATCGATTTTATTTAAATTAAATTTGTTTGAGTGTGAAAAGATTACAATTATTCTAAGTGAACTTTAGTTTAAAAGTATCGAAACTTTTAATGAATATCTCGTAGTTTCCTCAAAGAAATATGAATTTTTGCCATTTGTGACTCGTAATTTCACGTAAAATTTTCAAAAAGGTGCTAAACTTGGGAAAATCGCTAGAATTTATAAGAAATTTAATTGTTTTTTTTGGTTTTTTTTTTGTGTATAATTTCCTAAACTCAAAAATGAGGCCATCATTAAATTTCACTGAATACCTATTCGTTTGCCTATCACTTGCATTCTTGGTATTTAACCTATTTAATGTGATAATTATAAATTAATTTTTTTTAAATAGAATAACATTTATTATAGGCACGTAATTCTCTTAATAAACTGACCAAACCGTTCTGCAAAAGTCAATTTTGAACTTTGTTTTCAATTTAATTTTCTTATTTAATTCATTTCAATCGTTTTTCTCGTTTTTCAGAAGCCAATTCTAAAAATTATTTTTAATTAAGATGTGGCCTATCGTATTTGCATTTTACTTTTTTTTCCTTTTAATTATTCTTTGATTTCAGAGTCTCGAAGATAGGATCATTTCTCAATAAATCTGAAAAAATAATTTTGGCAAATTTCTAGGGACACAAACCTATTCAAACGTAAAGATGAGTTATATTTAACAATATGCGGTGAGGAGGTTTTTTCAAGAGAAAATGGAACCAACAAACGGTACTTTCAAAAGATTCAAATCAAGAAGTGACTCAACATGTTTGAGTACAGAAATAAGTCTCCGTTAGAATTCAAAAAAGATTCACTCGAATAAATTATTATAGTATTGAAAATGATAATAGCTTTAAAAATTTACGCTCATCAACTGATTGCAGTTTCTTGGATGAATGTTTCATGAGAACTAACGCATTCTTTCAACCAAGTAGCTGAAGAATAACAAAAAAAAATTGGATGTGTAGTTATTTATAATTTATTTTCAAAATATAATATCAATATGCGAGGTTACTTTCGTGAATGAACGAAACGAAAAGAAGAATATTACTCAGTTATAAAATTATGTAAGCATAGGCTTAGCTATAGGCAACTCTACTGTGGGAGGGGGCTAGTACTCCAAGTTAAAATGTTTCCAAATTTCTATATAATAATCTCATCTCGTCTATTCTCATCCTTAAGTCCCCCATTTCCCCAACTGTATTTAGAGTAGATAATAACTTTGAAACTGCTGAAATTAAATTTTGATTTGAAAACAATAAAAAAAAATAAACAAAAACAAGATTATGGTAGGTAAATCTTTCCGAGGAGATGTGGTTCAAAATGTTCGAATCTGATGCAAAGTCTAAAAGAGATTCGGGTCCGTGAAATAAAATTTCTGGACCATCCGAAAAAATGAAAATTGCATTTTGTGTTCAGTGCCGTATGTAGGATTTATCTAGGTATAAATTTTCAAAAACAAATTTTGCCAGCAAAGAACATTTTTAGGTGTGAGAAAATTTACTTTCTTTTCTATTTTTTTTTTTCTAAATACCTGCCCCTAAAAAGCCCGGGCTCTCATCAGGCTTGATGGAAAGAACAGCTACATTTATCCTTTCTATTATTTCAGCAAGGTATCGGCCATTATTTTAAACGTAATATGGTTGACTGTATTTATTAGGTATTTTTTGAAAAATTTTTTGGGGAGGCTAAGCAACTCGTTAAGGGAATAAGCCCCTTCCACATCCAGCCATGCTACGCTTATGTATATAGGTAATGTAAAACCGAAGATTTATTTTCAAAAACCACACAAATTCACAAATGTATGAGTAATTCATGATGGTTTTTTTAAACCGGTACCATAAAGAATTTTAAAATTTTTTTTATTGTCGGCGACTTTTTGAAAGTTACTAAAATGTTGAACAATGCTGAAACGCACAACAATCCAGTAATTATTTTCAGTTTGAGATAGTGAATGTTGGTCTTGAATAAAATTTCATTAAGGCAGAGGAAAAATCATAAATAAAACAGAAAAACCGCCAAAAAATAGAATAATAAGTAGATTTTCTATAGAAAACCTACTTAAAAACAGTAAAAACAAAAAAGTGTTTAAAAAGATAAAACTTTTTATGCTGTCTCAAAGTTGGTAATGATAATTTTCTACTTGAAGAACAAATATTTACGAGTCCAAGTGAATTTTTTGAAAGGCAATCGCTCCCTCAGATTCCTTATAATTGTGCCACCAATGTACATGCTTAGTAATATCAAATATTTTCTTATTCACTTTTGAATAAGGCAGAAAAAATCCTCTTTGCAGTATAAATCTAATAAAAGTCCGTATTCTACTCATAAATTTAAAAGAAACCATAATAATTATTTAATTTCATTATTCTTGGTTTCGAGAAACATCAACTTTAATTGACGGCTGTATTTGTTAACGTTGATGAATAAACCAGACCTTAATAATGCAGGTACCTAGAATAAGTCACATTCAGTTAAAATTTGCTCGTGTCAACTTTAAATCTGGAGAACGTTCTTCTGAAACATATCATCAAATACGACTGGAGGCTTCTCAAATACCTTTCTAGTGCATATCTTACAACACCGGTACTCTTGCAGAGGAACTGACGGTACTCGAGCTCCTAACTCGAGAAGGAAAAAAAATTTCATTATTTTAACGATACACTTCATGAAAAATAGCCCCAATTTGAATTTTTTAATTGTGATTATTCCTCGATGGGGGATCTACAATTTTCGTTTCGTTAAAATTCATAGATGCTCATAATGTCCACTAATACTTTTAAAACAAATTTAATCGTAAAATGTAAGAAAAAAAATTCAGAGTTCTCAAATATACCTGTATGTATCTACAGATACCATTGCCTTTCGAAGAGATTGCAAACTGAAAAATACAATCCCCCTCTCTAAACAAAAATATTTGGACATTGGTCTCGTACAATAATTCCATAATAAAAGCAGAAAGATTAAAAAAAAAAAAAAAAATCGAAAACAAAAACGTGAATAATTAGGTTTATACTTATTTACCTGCTCACTGCTGAATGGACGAAAAACGATATTCCAGACGATGAATTTTGAACTCGAAGCGCAACAGATATAGAATGAAATTTCTGTCGTTCTCCTCCTCTATTTTATATCAAACGTATTTACTCGTATTTTCTACAGCTACTTTAGATTAGCCGCACAATCATTCTGAAACTTTAGCGGTGTAGTAAACCGAAAATCAGTGTTACCACTTGCTTTTCCAATTTTCTATGCTCTTATTTTTTTTGTAGTTTTTTTTTTTTGCACCCCTTAAAGGTGTATTATTAATAAAAAAAGTTTACACTTATTTAAGATAGCGTAGGTAGTTTTCAATTTAAGTACTTAGCTATTTTCGTTTCTCTCTTTAATTTAAGTACTCGGGTATTTTCGTTTCTCTCTTTTTCCCATATTATGTTTCACAGGACAACATTTTACAAAAATCAAGGTTTTGACTTTTACTCTTTTTGTTTTCCCGGCTTTATTTTCCTTATCGTTGTCAGCAAAGGTGTACCTATGCGAAAACTTTTTTTGGGATGGTGAAGAAAATGAAACATTATCAACAACTTATACGCATAAGCCACCTAACAGAGGAAAAAAACTTTTATACGAACCAAAAACATTTTTGTTGATATACGGTAATGAGTAGCCTAAAAAAAATATTCCGACCCTTAGCTAACAAAAAAACAACGACAATTGTTTGTAACATTTGGTCTTTTAGAACTGAATTTCACGATATATATATATATATATATATATATATATATACATATTATTATTTTTTTTTTTTTCAATTAAACTATAGTATTTGATATTTTACCTTTATGTAAATACTACCTACAAATTGTTTAATTATCCATTTCGATTTGGAAAATTCAATATTTTTATTAGGATTCTTGAAAATTGAAAACAGATAGGTGTACGGTTTTCAAAACGTATTTTCACGAATGAAAATTTCATGTCCAGGATGTTGAAAATGTTTAAAACAATTTTTTCTGATAGGTATACTTTCAGTTTTGAAATGAGGAACATGTTAGTACGTCCTCAGACTATGAAAAATTAAGAGATTAAATTTTACAATGCTGATGTTGGCCATCTGATAGAAATCTGAAAACGACTCCGGTCAATAATTTGATTAAATATAAATTACAGAAACGATTAAGTTTCGTTGTTTGGAATTGAAAACCTGGAAAGTAGGCCATTTTCAATGACTTTAACAGTTCAAATTAAAAAAATCTAGAGCCTGAGTTATAAAATTAAAATTTTTCATTGGTCACCATTAATATGTTCGGTAGGTAGATACACATATCAAAAATTAAAACGGAAGTGTAATCAACAGTTACCTACTTTTTGATCAACTAATAATTAATAACCGATAAGCAAGCGCTTTAGAATATTACGCCCGTCATTGATACTTTTAATCACAAGTTTTTTCATACGTTTTTCAAGTCAAACTTTATAAAAAAAAAACTGTCGAAAAATGTATAAAATTGATAAAGTTTTTAGAAATAAATATGTTTTCGATACCTAGTCGATTATGATTGATACGCAGAAAATCCTTATGGAGTATCTTTGATTTTTGACACCACTATAAAACAGAAAGCAGGCCTACATTAGGATTTAAATTTTACTTCACCATCATTAACAACCACCTGAACGTTTCAATGTGAATGACTTTGGCTTCTCCCTCAGGGGAGTTAAAATGGTGGCGCAAAGCCGTTTTTCATGTCCATGTCACTTAATTTTCATTTATGCGAAAAATTGTTCAGACAAAATTAAAAGAAAACTAAAGATTCTATAGAAAAATACTTGACCATTTTTATCGTAGGTGCATAGTTTTTGCATAAGTCACCATTAAAGATACCTATTTTACTGTTAATGCCTATTTAACACAGTAAACATACGCAGTGTAATATTATGCATATACACCAAATATAGTATATATGTCTTCAGTTCGCTAATAATTTTATTCACATTGTACCTGTAGACTGACATGTGAAGTGAAATTCTCCCCCTTACCGCATTTCAGTATCACCTCCCCAACTGATTTTTCATTAGATTTTGTATAAAATACAGACTATGTACTCGTAGTCTATATCAGTTGGGGAGGTGGCACTGAAATTCGGTAAGGGGGAGAATTTCACTTCACATGTCGGTCTATAGGTATACTGTGAATAAAATTCTTGGTGAACTGAACTCATAGGATACCGTATTTAGTATGAATGCATTACACTGCGTGTACGTTTACACTGTGTTCGATAGGCATTAACACATACCTAAATATGAATTTTCAATGGTGATTCATGCAAAAACTATGCGCCAGATAAAAAAAATGGCGACGTATTTTTTTATAAAGTTTTCTGTTTTCTTCCAATATTGTTTGAACAATTTTTCGCTTTAATTAATATTAAGTGATATAGATGTTAAAAACGGTTTTGCGCCGCCATTTGGACCCCCTTGGAAGGAAGCCGAAGTCCTTTGCACTGGGAATTTTACGTGGTTGTTAAGGATGATGACGCATGTATCAAAATTCAGTTTTCTTCCAATTATTTATTTTTTAAGGCATTTTTTAAACTAATTTGGCTGGATTACTAGTGGAAAAACTTGTCTTTAAAATATTAGTTTAATTTTAATTTTTTTCTCGAATAAAAGGCGGTCAAACAGCGTACAGGTCGTAATTTTCAATCGATAGACCTGAACTTTGGTATACATATGTGATTTAGGTTGAAAATAATACCTATCAATTTTTGTTCAGATGGGCTTTACGGTACGTCTGATAGGGGCGATTTTGTTGCAGTCTTGGCAGATTAATGGATCTAAATGAAATAATTTTCAAGCTATACTCAAAAAATTTGATACAAGTAACGACCTAAAGTATATCTAACATGATTCCAAATTTAGTTTCTATCGGTATTATGGTTCATTCCCTGCGGCTGTTGGAGCTGCTAATTTTTCATGTTATCTCAATAAAAATTTCAATTCTCTTTCAGTAGTCACGAAATTTGGTACAGACAATACCTCTCACACATTGACTAGACCTACCAATTTTGATTTTTATTGATCAATTTGTTCCCAATTTATTGAAAAATTCATTTTATAGGGTTCATCGAGAAAACCATTCATTTTAGCCGATCTCAGCAAAAGGTCTATTTTCTCTCAACCTCCACCCGCTGCCATACAATGGATTCGAACAATCACACTAAAATCTCACTAATATTTTCTTCACCAACACGAAGACAGCTACACTATACTTCGTTTTGCAATATGGGATTTTTTTTTTTCATAATTTTTTATTTTTTTTTGTTTTTTTTTTTTTTATTTGATTCACAATTATTGTCACTGCAGGAAAGAAAACCATCGATTATTTCTTAAAATTTATGCTCTCTAGAACTTGAAATAATTTTTCATTTCACAAAAAAATATGATTTTTGACACATTCTTAAAATATTTTGAAAACATGATACTTATTATTATAATATTTTATCACATGCATCGTATATGTAGGTTATTGGTAATTTTCTCAAAAAATATAAATATTTTATATATCACTTTATTAGAAGAATATTGGTGATTTAGGAGATTTTTAAACAAAGAAAATCTACTTTTTCTTGCGAACTTTGCTGCGTAAGAGTTTTTCTGTTTTTTTCTTCTTCAAGTATGTAGGTGCATAATTTTCATTCAGGAATTTTTTATTAAAGGAAATAATGTTTCAGAATGAAATTACAAATAAAAAATCTTCAAGATCAATTATAGCAATAGAAATACAAATTTTGTAATGCCCCGAGTTGCGCCAATTATTGCTATCATTTCCGAGGATTATTAACAGTTCACTTGGTTTTTACACCAGTTGTTTAAGAATTTTATGAAAACCTGTTTATTTGACTTCAGGTTGCAATGATAATACAGGTTTTGCATGGCCTCAAAGATTTTCTCAATACCAGATTTTGAGTCACCCAAGATGGAAAAGTGTACTTTGTGAGGGAAATTTTGGACTAAAAGTGATTGATATACTGAAAACACTTGATCAAAATTATCCACAACAGTTTAATTGATTCTAAGGTAACATTTGTGAAGTACATATTAAATTTACATCGCAGACTCATACGACTGAATCACTTATTGTTTGATAGTTACTATAGAAGTAAGCTCCACGTATTTGGAGACATAGGAAATTGGTTTAGGATTCGCGAGCAGATTAATATATACCCGTAATTTAGGCTGATGTGATTTAAGAAAATGAGGTGATTTATGTTGACATGTGCAAATAGTTCTTCCTGAAGATGAATGTCGATATGACAAATATATTCGATATTAATTGTCCTTGATTAGAAAGAGATGAACATAGGCATGGGTTAGGAATGTTGGTGTGAAAGAGATAAAAGTATTGTGCGAGCAAAACAGAAGTGTGGGAAGATTTGTCCACCAAAATCTAATATGATTTACATATAAGGTGGATCATAATAGGCTAAGAGGAATGAAAATATATGGTTACTAGTAAAAATGAGTAGAGATAATTTTGTGTTTTAGTAGTGCTGAAAAAGACATCTAACGAAAATTTTCATGTAAAATTTTGAGAATTCGAGTAATGACATAGTGACAGATACGGCCTAGTATTCAAAATAAATACTTTAAAATTTTTTCGAAATAAAATACCCTACTAATAATAACTCTCTGTGATCTAGGCTACTTGTTTAGCCTAGATTTGTCTTGCTACGAAAATTCTCCCTCTACTTAAAATTCTTTCGACTATTTCCATGTTTTTTGTTAACATTAAAATCAGTTTTCCCTCTACACCACTACTTTGTTGCTCTCACCAAAAGTGTACCTTTGTTAAAAACTCTGTACCATCCATTACCTATTACTGATATCAATATATCTTTCCCTTTCTCTTAAGTTTGTAACTGAAGAGCAGCGTTTTGTTAGGCTAACATTATGTTATGGTTAAATTTTGTAATCATCCAACATTTTGCTGTCGAGTGTGAACACCTTATTAATTTGTCTCGATTTATGATCGATACATTGTTTTGTTTTGTAAAAATGGACCAAGTTTTTCTATTGGCAATGCGGGCTAGTCCTTGGTTTATTTTATGATGATGTCTGCTAACACTTCTATCAACAGAATGTTACTCCGAGCGTACAGGCTAATCTGTTAAACATTTTAATGATTATGCGTGGTTGAAAGCGCGGTCAAACGAATACCTGGCTATCTGCAGTTTTAGGCAAAACTCTTACTTCTCTGTAGGATACTGCTGACAGATGACATCCTCGGTTTTATATTAATTAAGTTTTTGTGGAAAGTATGTTGGTTTTGTGATTTGTTTCCCTAGGATTTATCAACCCAGGGTCGCATACCAATAAGAACTTCCAACAAATGACAAAATAATAGGTATCTACTGCATACAAATTAATTCATCAATAACACTGAATCAAATTTGTTAAATATCTATCTAGGAATCAAGGAGCATGAATAATTCTAATTGGCGGAAAGTGACAAATTTGCTGATTACTCTTCAGAAAATATTAAAATCAGATTTTTTAATTTTAGTATGTCTCTTCGAATTAATGAATGTAGAAAATTCAAAGTTCTGTAAAAGCACATTTTTTCCAAAAACCTACTGGTACAATGCTTATTAGAGTAAGGTAGCGGAAAATTGGATTTCCTGGGCCAATGTTTACAGTTTTTTCTAATCGTGGAAATGAAGGAGATCAGTAAATAACTTTTATCGACTGAGTTACTTAGTTTTAACACTAAGTATGTACCTAAGTAATTACTAAATATAATATTTTACTTCACGTGTTATAATTTATCAAATTATGAACTACGTGACAACTGTGGTGTAATGATTAGCCACTGAGTAATGATGGGCAATAAATTGTGAAAAATCGATTTTTTACAATAATTTATTTTGTAATAATCGATCACTTCGAGGTGAGTTGACTGATCGATTAATTTTATTGATTACTTCTAAAATTCCTTGTGTGGCATTTTGGATGTTTTTCACTGACAAGTGATAACATCAACGTGGCTCACAAGTGTCTCGCACATGCTTACTCTACTCCTCATTTTATAGTACCTATCTACTAGGTGACCCAAAAATCATGCAACCCAAACCTTCAAATGTAAAAATTTTGAAAAAAGAGATACAAGGCTGAATCTTGGCACAGTTGCAGAAGTCGGTTACTCAGTTATTCATGCAAAGTTTCACCTCTGTATCTGTAATAAACAAACTTTGAGGAATTTTTGATTTTAATTATAATTTTTCCTTGTTTGAAAAATAAATTTAAAAAAATTTTTAATAGTAAAAGTTTTTAAAAAATTCTGAAACTTAGTACAATAATAGACAATGATTACCTGATTAAACAGGTAAAGTTTCACTTCAGTACCTTCATCCTTGTTTTTTAAAGAATTTTTTCCATGGCTTTCAAAGCAAATAAAAAATTTTTTTTAATTTCAAAAATTTTATTTTATCTTCTCCATCGATCCGCGCTTTGGTGCAGTACTTCCCTTTACGGCAGAATTTTGTCATAACAGTTTCCTTAAATTTGTTTGGGTATGCAATTTTTCATATGTCAATGTTTTTTCTTGATAACACCTGCAATAAGCAGTTATGCAACTTTTTATTCAGTGCAAACAAAAAGTTTGATAATCAAATAATTGAGTAGTCATTTCCCTATCATTGTCCCATGTTTCAAAATTTTTTAAAAATTTTTGCAGTTTAAAATTTTTTGATTCGTTTCTTATGCATACAGATCATTAGGAAAATCATTAAAAAAAAAAAATTGAGAAGGAAGTGAAACTTTACCTGCTTAATCTGATAATCATCCTCCATTATTGTGGCAAGTTTCAGAATTTTTGGAAAACTTTGGCCACTTAAAATTTTTTAAAGTTTGTTTTACGGCAAATATGAAAATTGAAATTAAAAATAAAAAATTACTCAAAAATTAGACTACTATAGATACATAGCTGAAATTTTTCATGAATAATTGAGTAACCCACTCCTACAAGAGTGCAAAATTTCAGCCCTCTATCTCTTTTTTAAAAATTTTTACATTTGAATGTTTGGGTTGCATGACATTTAAGTCACTCGGTATATTATTATATCGTCATTCACATTGTTGAGTATCTTTTTCATTGGGAAAATGTATGTTAATTACTGTGACGCATAGACGGAATTTTCGCTCTTTACTCCAGCTATGCTAGGTTCAAATTCCAGAGGCAGCACTACTTTGAAAGTAATTTTTTTTCAATTTTTTTTTGTTTTGATTAATGAAATAATAAGTTTAGTGGACGGTTAGGTGAGGTGAATTGCTTGTGTTTTTCTCTACCATTTTTGTACAGTGTGTGGTTGGTAAGATGTTTTTTTTTCTATTCCTTTTTTGTTCTGTAGATGGTTGGTTAGGTGGAATGTTTGAAGAAAAAAAAAGTAGAGTTTTTGGAGCAAAGCCTTCTCACCCATTAAAAAAAATCTTTAATCAAATAGCATCTCTATTTTACACAAAAACACAAAGCACAAGGCAACTAGAGGAATAAGGAAATGAGGAGGTAGAGTAAGCAGGAGTGAGACGATTGTAATGGCTCGTGACTCTCGAATCATGGACAATTGATTGGAAAAAATAATCGATTGTGTTGTAATTGATTATTTTGATGTGATTTAACTAATTAATTAATAGATTTCTGCATTTTCACTGATCGGTTAATTGATTATTTTGACCTATTTGTTGAGATCAACAATCCTTCTCCCCTCTTACTCCTGCGAACACACGATTACTTTAATATATATTTTATATCTCTGTTCACAGCTACACTGTACTACCATTTCCACCACTCACTCGTCCATCTCCGTACCTACTCGTTTATCTCACTCAAACTGTACTCATACTTAAATTATGTAACTGTTACAAAATACAAACGCTTCTTGGACGCTACTTCGATCAATTCTTTCTTTTTATGTTAATAATTTGTGTCTTCAACTGTCTTCATCCTCTATACTATTTGAGTAATTCATTTTAGCGATGGGATTTTCAGTAAAAAGTTCAAAACAGGAAGCTGCACCGACAGCACAACCACATTCTCAACACAAAATTGTGGTGTATTTGGTTTAGTTCTTTTGTAGAGAATTTATTATCATTTTAAGTTTAAGGAATTACTTCATTTTAGTTCAAACTGATTCCATCTTAAGCTGAAAGAATGAAATGATGCTTGGAATCAGTGTGAACCAAAATTGATGTTTCCCTACTCGAGTCTGGAAATTCTTTACTATTAGTGCTCTGGTGTGTGATTGTCAAATTTGTGATGATGGACTACAAGCCAAAAGATCCTAACACTACCTCACTGACATCAATGTACACCTTTCGAACTCTGAATAAATGATCATTAATAGCTGAATCCCGGTTTTAAAAAAAGGACGAAGCAGATGATTTGATCTGCATTAAACTCCAAAAAGTATTATTTTAGAGATAATAATAGGAAATGAAATTAAAGTTTCTAAAAGCCTGTGAGTAAATCGATGTAGATGCAGGTCTAACAAGAGGAGGGAAGGGGGAATACTTCCAAGGCCCAAAATTTTGTGGGTTCCCTATAGGTTAGATATTTACAAATAGAAACATTGTTTTCATATTTCTAAGCATAGGTATACACCGATATTCGATGAAACAAGTTTAAAATAGCCCCACATACTCACTTTGAAACCATTTTCCTCCATTTTTCAGTAGACTCACACTACTCCAAAAACTAATCAAAAATCTTTTTAAAGTGTTACCATGCTACTCTGGAAATCTTGGGGGGAAAAATCTTCTTAGAAACTTGCCTATATAACATCATGTAAATAATTTTTTCTTCATTAATTGTCTGATTCCCATACAATTTTTCAATGTTAATTATTTATTTGACTTTATCATTGTTCAAAGTTTTTCTGTTGATAGAAAATTTCAACAATAATTTTTGGATTTTTGTTACTTTAAAATTTCTAGTAAAATAATTTCCCAGTTTCATGGGATTAATTTATTCGTCTTTGATCAGCCATCATTTATGGCAAATTTTAAACTGATCGCTATTGAAATTGAAAATATTACAACTTTTTATAATAATATGACGATAACATCGAAATTCTGGTTTATCATCATGAAAGAAGGGAATTGTTTATGTTTCTTCACAACCAAATTTTGATCATGTGTTCCTGGCTTCCAATCAATTTTGATGAAAAAGTAAAGTGCCGAATATACAAATCATATTGTTGCTGTGTTCCAAACGGTCCTCTATTTTGGATTCTGACAGCATATCATAGTCATAGTTTGCTAAATTCTTCAAATACGTTGTATATCAAGTCTACTATAGAAATAGACATCAATATTTGACTCCATATTCAGTCGTTCAAGGGTCAATCTTTGAAAATTTGATTGGTGTTGGCTGTCTATGGATCGTGTTTACAATATTCCAGAAACTTGTAGCTGCTTAACCCGGTATGTTTTCTAAAATTAATATTCTTATTTTTTAATCGTTTGCTTTGTTTAAAATCATGTGTTAAAATTTTTTATTCGTAAACAATGGTGAAATGATCAAGTAAACAATACCCTATGTTCTCCATATTGTCCTGTGAAGTTGAATACAGACAATGTAGCAGCGATACAAACGAATTCAAGGATCAATTTAGAGGACATGTGATCAGGTAAAACTAGCAAATCTAGATCAACTTCATCGAACCCGCGACGAATCAGGCAAAATAAAACCATAAAGTTAATTAGGTGTTACCGGACAGTATTGGGCAGTACAACTCTACATGGATTAGACAATGGAAGCCACATTGATCTCGAAGCCAACCCTTGTGAAGTTGAATGAATTTAACTGAAAATTTGATGAACGAACTTATCACTTTGATGAATCAATGTTATCAGTAATTAGAATGAATAAACGAATCATTAATTAAAACTCAGTAAAAGAACAACATATTACACAAGGCTTTGATTTATTGTTATACAGTGTAACAGCCACGTCAATATACAAACAAGAACAGCAATATTAAAAAAAAGGAGAATCTAAACTTAGTTTAAAGCTTATCACAATCAATTTGCAAGTCACAGACTGGGTGAACGAGAGTAGTGAACGAACAAATTGTGATTCAGAGATCATTAGAAGAGTCACATGATTTGTTATTCTTCACATGTCCCTTTCTCAAACTAATTTATAGTCCATAAAATTTGTCTTTCTTTTTAAACTCTAAATACACGATTCTGAAGGTCCTACAAATCTCACAAACTTTGGCTTATCTGGACTTTTGTCTTCCTCCATTTTGAATTTAGAAAATACAAAAATTTATGTATCCTTATTTTTATGGTTTACAAAAATACGTAACCACCTGCGTCGGATACCACACTATTCATTTCTATCTTCAAAATACAGAAGGAACCATATTTACAAAAATTTTTGTCTTTTTCATTACAGACTTACCTACTTTCACTGAATTTCAAAATATTGAATTAAACATTTCAATTTTCGGTTGTTTAATGAAAACAAAAACAAAAAAAAAAAAAAAGAAAATCATATTGGTAAATTATACTTTACCATATCCAACGATATTAATTACTTTTTCTAATTCAAATATCCATTTTGTAAACAGGTAGGTACTTTGTTTAGTGAAAACAGTCGAGTTGCAAAATAGTCTCTTTATTGGGTTATAATTCATATTTTGGCGGAGGGTTAAACTTTTATTGATTCGTCTTACTTTGATCAGTTCAGCCTGTTTGAAATAACATACCTATTCCTGTAGGCACAGGTATTGGTAATTGCTGGTAAAGATAAAATAATATATTCTAATCAAACGTGATTAAAACTGAAAAACATGCTCTGTCAATGTGTTAATCGTAAAAAATGACGTCATATATTTACGAAGATATACGCGCGCGGAAAGAGCTACAAAAAGTTGAAATTAACTTTTCATTAAGTAAAAGTAAACATAACTGCTTTTTCATCGTGTGTAATTTTTTTTCGTTTAAAAAAACTTTTTTCCAGCGGTTTACTTTATTAGTTTTTCTAATTTACACAATGGTCAAAAAAGTTTTTTTTCAGAAACGTGGAAGTAAAAAAGTGTACAAAATTTTATAAAAGGTATTGAAAATGAAGAGGCTATAGGTATACCTATGTGTAGGTTACACATTTGTGAGTGACATAAAGATGTATATGCGTACAATAAAGTCGACCGCTAACGTGGCTAAAATTATATCTATGATATAATATAGATGTAGGAAGGTATGTTTATTTTTCTTTTTAAAACATCTCTTAAATGGTACACTTGATTTCCTGCGACGACCTATTTTTCTACAAATTTTTTCACGCTCATTTTTTAATTTCATTTTTTTTCCTAAATTGTTTAACGATCGTTGTGGAATTCAAATAGAACACCTATTTATTTGAATAAAATAAATTTTTCATTTTCTGCAGATAGACGAAAAAATAAATGAGGAAAAAAGGGGAAAAAATATCGTTTCACGCTTATCGCAATTATAAGTGATGTTTAGAGAAATCAGAGGAATATATATTTTCAAATTTAAAAAAAAAAAAAATTGGTATTGATGAATATATTCTGGAGTGGAATCAGGGGCCGCTAGAAGTAATGTTGTTAAGGGGGATGTAATCGGTCAATTTTTACAACAGTTTAGACCAAAGAGGGGGTTTCACACGCCCACTCTTGTCCGTCGCGCGGTCCCTGCGTGGAGTGTTCCAGTTTGAACCTTGTCATAACTGGAAAATATTAAATGTGATTTGAAGCATATTTATAGCCTACTTGATATTCAGGTTTACTTTATAAACTAGTAATGAAAAGTACATAATTACTCTTATAACAGTATATTTATTATTTTTTCTTGAAAAGTTTTCCCTTCATCATGTTTGAAAATAAAAAAACACAATTAAAATAGAGGGTGGAGACTGTGTTGAAATCACGGCCGCTGGTGTTTTGAGCGAATACAGTAAGTATGTCATGTGGTTGTTGGTTGTTGGGTGGGTACACATTTAATGGGTCCAACATGTTGTGTCAGTTTTTAATTCATCCAGCCAAGTATTATTTCGTAATTCGTAGAAATCTTTACCTACATTTCCTATTCTCAAGAGGATTATTGTTCATTTATCGTAAACTCAAACTTGGTCATTTTGAGCCCATTCAATTCTTTTTGACTAACTGTTTCACTTTGTTGGTTTTTTTTTATATTTGGGATCGACTTTCACCATATTTCAAGGAAGATATCGAGACATTTTGGAAATTTTCACACAATTACAATTTAAATCAAGATTTTTTGTTTATCAAATTAACGATATTTAACCATTGGTCGCAACAGAAGTGATGAGTCAGGGACCTCGAATGACGAATAAAAAGACGTTTAAACTCAGTCAAGCTGTAGAAGTACACTATATGTCATGTAAAACGAGTATAACAATCTGTATGATAGTTTAACAAGCGATACAGAGTTAGACGAAGGTTCTCGATTAGGTATCAATTGAATAAAGTTGAATGAGTGGGAAAGAAAGTGTTACCATGAATGAGAGAGTTTAAGAAAAGATTAAGTGTTGTTCATCAGTGTGGAGAGAAAAGGATTGGTATACCCAACACCCCTCCACAATTCTTTGAACAAAGCACAAAATTGTTTGTTCAGATTTGCACAAAAATTGATAAAAATATTAGGAAATACAATTACACTTGAAATATTCGTAATATATAAAAAAAATAAAAAGGCAAGTGGATTGTGTTCATTAAAAGCTAAAAATTGATAACTATCACATGCTACATTGTTAATAATTATTATATTGGTGAAATTATGGCAACTTTAAGATGGTAAATTATACAAAAAATATAGGTAATTAAGTAAGTGTTTACCTCGAAATAAAACAAATAGCAAATGCACAACATACAATTGAAATGAAATACAATAGTGGGATAATTTTGTTTCTTTAAGGGAATATTTGATTGTAGAATCGTGAAAAGCATAAATTAAAAAATTTTCAAATAATAAAAAGATTTAATAAAAAAAAAAATAAGTTCGAGAGAATATAATTTTGATTTGAGAGAAAAAAAAATTAAATAGGGAAAATCCAATCAAAACTAAATAATTCTAGTAAAAATTTTGAAAAAAAAAAAAAATTCAAGAATTTGTGTGAACATAATTTCGAAGTAAAATAAAAATTTAAATAAAAACGGTCAAGTCTTTGTTCAGATAAGCTAAATCACATAAAATAAAATTCAACAATGTTCGAGACAAATTTGTGCAGTATTCCTAGTATTACAGGTTCATGCAAAATGTAGATTTGAATGGAGAAAACGGCGCTAACGAAAATATGAATAGTTTAAGATAAGGAGGCGAGAGTTTGTTGCACCAAATAATAGGTAAAGTATACAAGTTTGAACAAAAGAACAAAACAAGCCGTGCTTATGTGATGAAAGGTACATTCTTGGACAAAAGTGTTTGCCAAATGCTGCAAACAATTTACTGAAAATTGTTCGTTTTCAATTATTTTTCGGCCAAAAATATCCAAAAATAGCAGGCATTTTGGATATACAAATAAAATTTTGGTCTAACAAGAAATAATAAGTACAAAATTACGAAAATGTTATGAATCAAAGTTAAATACCTGATGTTAGTATTACTAACTTTTTCAGCAAATTACAACTTCTTATGACTGAACACCAATTTTTTTGACTTCTCTGACCAAATGACTGTTGAATTTGACCATTGTCGATGTGATGAACCAGCTAATGACTCTTTATTTGGACTTTGACAAATTTTATACAGATGAATACTGTATTTCAACGAACTCTGACTGGAACTTGGATGATTTTAACAATTTGAATTTTGACTAGATAATTTCTACATTGGTAACTTGGCAATTTGAATTAATGACGAGTTATGACGATTAATTTCAGCTGTTTCACTGTAGGCGATCATTCAACTTGCAGTGGTTTGTGACGATATGATCCAATAATAGTTTTGGCGAGTTAATTTCACACAAGCAGGGAGATAATTAACGACATTTACTGACTTCTGGACAACACAGGCAGGGCTTCCAAACAGTTCAGCAATCGACGACAACCATGGAAATTCGAAAACACAACCAAATTTGACACACAAGCAGGGTGCAAATTTTTTAAGCAATTGACGTCGTTGACTACAAGATAATCAGTGAATTAACAAACAATTTTGGTCATTAATATTTTGATCCAAAATTTTACAAATGCACAAGTTGGAGCTAAGTTAGCCAACATAAGAATTTACAAAAATGACAAAAAAAATGCATTGAGCTTTGCAGCAGATTTTTGTTTATCACAAACGATTAAACTTTTGGTTATTAAAAAAATTTTTGTTACATAGGTTTAAAGATTGTTACCGAGTGATGCTACCATGATGAGTGAAGGACCTCGGATGACGAATAAAAAGACGTTTAAACTCAGTCAAGCTGTAGAAGTACACTATATTTCATGTAAACCGAGTATAACAATCTGTATGATAGTTTAACAAGTGATACAGAGTTAGATGAAGGTTCTCAATTAGGTATCGATTGAATAAAGTTGAATGAGTGGGAAAGAAAGTGTTACTATGAATGAGAGAGTTTAAGCAAAGATTAAGTGTTGTTCATCAGTGTGGAGAGAAAAGGATTGGTATACCCAACAAGAAGGAAGTTAATGTATTTGGTTGGTTGTACGTGTCGGCAATAATTAAATTCTTCTGTCACAACTATAAAAACGTCTCCACACACCACTACAAAAGAAACAAAATATGCACAACCATAGATTACCACAAACAAAAACAAATACGCACCATAACAAACACAATTCTCCTGCAGCTATCTTATCAACACAAACACACAAACACATACAACAACACAAATAGAACTATATTATAAACAATAAAATTACAATCTCTCTGGGCATGTGCTAAAATTAAACATTATTTATTTAGTAACAATCATCACTTTTTTTTTCTTTATCTGATGCAGGCATTCTGCTCTATTTTTGTTTCTTATTTAACAACTGTTTCATTCAAGATTGGTTCAAGATTTGTTTTTGTTTTGTGTTATATTTTCTCCATTTGAAAATATTCTTTTACTGTGTGGCAGTGAATGTAAAACTTTTTTAACCCACTGATTGAAAAAGTGTGGAACTTTTACATCTAATTTGGTGAGTTAAGTGCATTATGAAAATTTTTTTTTTGGTCATGTTTTGTCCAATTGAAACTATTGTTTTATTGTGTAGCAAAAACTAAAAAGTGTAGAACTTTTACAAAAATGTTGAAATAATTTTTTCAAATAAAAAAATGATAACGACCACCGCAACAGTAAGTACAGCTCAGAAACTAAAAAATACTTGAAATAGAAAATTGGACTAAATTGTTAAAAACAAGTTTTCTTGTCGTGTATTAAGTATTAAGTAACTAAACAATACAAGGTATGTTACCATAGTAATATCAGTGTGAATACAAAGTAAATACAGTAGCAAAATGGAAAACATAATAAATTAATATATACCTACTGAAAAGCAGCAGGTTGCTGGTTAAGGTTATAATTACTATTTTGGCATTTGCTGTATGAAAGCATAACATTTGTATTAATAGTCCGTTCTACTGCCTAATTATATAATATGTATGGTTAATTATTATTGTATAGGTATTTGAATATTTTAATTTAATGAATAGAATGAAAATTTATGAGAAGTATACTTTAATTATTTATTATATGCGAAGGATGGGCATCATCATTTATCTGTTTGATATGCATTTCATAAGATATATGAACCAGCGACCTGCCGCTTTTCAGTAGGTAATATATTAATTTATTGTTTTCCATTTTGCTACTGTATTTACTTTGTATTCACACTGATAGTACTATGGTAAGATACCTTGTATTGTTTAGTTACTTAATACTTATAATACAAGACAAGAAAACTTGTTTTTAACAATTTAGTTCAATTTTCTGTTTCAAGTATTTTTTAGTTTCTGAGCTGTATTAACTGTTACAGTGGTCGTTATCATTTTTTTTTTTTTAAACATTTTTTTATTACAAACATTAATGTATATATCAAAGATTTCACGGACGAAACGAATGACACCTTCTGCAATATTCTAGCATGTCGCTGTCCTGAATTACACTAACTTAAATTGTAATTTTGATTGCATCAGTTTCATAATAAAATGTCCAGTACGAGCGCTATTCAATAATTGATCGAGTGACATTGAAAAATATTTTCTTATACTTTTTGAACCTTCCTCTCTCCAACCCAGTTTTTTTGTCTACTTTAGCTATCGTAGTTTTTGTATTATTAAAGGAAGTTGGTATGTACACGTTAAACAGTTTTATGGACACCCAAGTTTTTGAATTATAAAGGTATCCTATCCCAAGTATCCACTCTTAAAACGTAAGACGTTTTCTACATCAAAACATCTTTCGGACTTGCGTAGTTAAATTTTTTCAGGCGGCAGAAAGAAAAACAAAAACGACAAAAAATTACAGTCCGTGGCCCTGCGATGTGATTAAAACAATGTAGTAAATATTCAGAGGGGTGCAATCGCACCCTCTTCATTCCCCTCCCTAACTGCGTCCAATTGAATGAACATGTTTGAATTATTCTATCGATTCAAAAGACATAAATTAATTAAATTTTTGTTCGATAAAAGATACGCACAGAAGTTGTGAAAGTTGCATACCCGATTCGCCGTAAATATGTGAAAGATGATCAGCTATTCATTTTCGTTTGATGATTGTTTTAATACGTATTTCAAATAAGAAGATAATTACTTTTGCAGGAAAATAAAATGTTGATAATACCTTAGTATACAAATTGAGACTATAGAACAGCCTGAACAGCCAGTTATAGATAACAGAAAAATAAATTCGGTACCTCAATTTTCATGTCATTTTGTGTACACCCAAGTTTTAAAAACCTAGTTTCAATTTTTTGTGTAGTACCTATACTAGTTATGACTTACTTCATATTAATTTATTACTTCTATTTGAGGCTCCATTTGATTAATAGCGATGACACATGATTTATAGATTTTAAGTTTATATTTCAAACTACCGTATAATATCTATTTATTGGTCTTTACTCAAGTCTTTCGCTTACATAACGTAATTTAATCAAGTGAAATAGTTATTTGTGATACAAGTGTGTAAAGTTGGTAATTTTGATACGAATAGGATTTACGTCGAGGGATGCAAATCACACTCGTATCAAAATCACCTACTTTACATACTTGTATCATACTCTATTTTTTTGCAATACCTTCCATAAAAAAATGAAAAAAAATTAAATAACAATAAGTGAAATGGGAAATGTGTACAAAATAAGTGCATAAAGTAACGTATGCGCACAAGATAGTGCACCAATCAAAAAACAATGCATAAAGAATTTATAGTATGTATTGTTTTAAATTCTTCCATTTTATATAGCCTACAGTCAAGGTGTACATATAATTGTCCAATTTATCGACAGATATTGTAAAAAACATATTTTTTCAGAGAATATTTTTTTATATAATACATTATTAGAATGGCCATGTTTTCGCCGGTATTTTTCAAGTAAAAAGATCATCATATCATTGATGAGTATAATCTCGATATAAAGAGAACGCACCTCTATGTAAAAACGTGAAGCATATTTTTATATGGAAGCATGTTCAGTTAACATAAAAGTAGAGGTTACATTTTCTAAATGAAATGTTAAATCTACCATAGTGAGAAGGTTGATATTTTATTCCATTTTTTATAATTTTTAAGAAAGACTCATCATTACGACAGAATAATTTTAACGTTTTGTTGCTTTCTGATAAGTAATTATACAAAATATTTTCCTCAACAAGATTTAAAAGTGAGTTTACATGACTTGGTAATTTTTCACTCGCTGTGCTCATTTTGCAAACTCCCTCACATGTAATCGCTTACTTTTGAACCATGGTGTATAATATACTATTTTGCAATATCTATTGATTAACATAATTTTTATATGCACCTTGACAATGTATAAAGCAGATGATTTTTGAACCATCAGTCTTTACTTTATAAATCATCTTGAGCACATGCACCATTTTATACACTGGTCCTATTCACTGCACATTTAGTGATGAGTGATAGTACAATCAAACAATCGATAGTTTTTGAAAAACTATCGAATTGTTGATAGGTCGTTGAATTATTGCTACCAACAGTTTTTGTTAAAATGTTCATTTAGTACTTATTTTGCAAAATTAGACCATTTTTAGTTTGTTAAAAAAATTGTTAAAATTTATACCCTTTTCAATTTTGATAAGAGAAAATTGGTTCATTAAAAATTAATGAAAAACTATCAATACTATCGATTAATCGATAGTAAAAAATTTTTAACTATCGTCATCATTATGCACATTGCCTTCGTCGTCATTTTATTTTATTTTTTATTTTTTTGGTAAAAATTTCTCCTTTTTAGGGATTTAAATCTCTGACATTTACGTCTGAAAGCCAATACCTTAAGCACTATGCCGCGAGACTTGGTTAAAAATTTGAGAATAGTTTATACTTATGTTTCCCTATTGCAAAAATATTTATTTACCTATTTTTTTTTAAGGGGGCTGTGTTGTGAAAAATAGAGTGTGACACATTTGTATATAGTAGGTGATTGATATTCATTTTGGACAAGAGTTAGCCTAAGCCTAAAATTAATTGTTATATATCAAGTACGTGAAATATCAAAAATTCTTGAAATTATGATTGTAAAAGTACATAACATATTCCAAGATTTCTAAGAATGGTAAAAAATGTTTTTTGTCAAAACTCATTCTGCTGACTTCAGTCTTGATCTAACTAAGTACCTGCCAAATGAATTATTTAATAAATGAAAAAAAATTTTACACAATACATGGTGTGAATATTGTTTTTTGCAATACACGTTTCAAAATGCATAATTACGTTTTGTTTTCAAAGTCCAAAACATAAGTGCAAGGTGAGGGACCTTGTCTCGTATGATTTATAACACTTGCCTATGGCTGATGTTGTAAATTGTGACTTGTCGAGAATTGCTCATTTTGCTCTCTCTTAGGGAAAAATACCATCCCATGCCCAAAAGGAGGAATTTCTAACCAGGGGCAAAAATTATTTGTATTTGCTCTCACTATGAAATTATTTGGCTCTTTCTAACAAACAAATCACACACATTCAATTATCACTCATAGGCATGTATTGAAGAAAATATTTTAACCATATATTTTTACTCACTAACCCTCATATTCATATAATGACACACCAATAAATTGACATCCACCCTGTATACTATATGACGATAAAAGCTGTATACAGAATGCAGATGCCACTCTGGAATGTCATTGCATCAGCCAATATAGCTCTCTCATTCGTACATTCATGTCTGCACTTGTCATATACACCTGTAATCTTCAATAGTTCGCCAAATTTTTTGACATATTACAATTAAAAGAAGGAAGAAATTATCATCTTAAAAAAGGTACCTAGTAACTTCTAGAAGAATCTCAAATCTCCCAGAAAAATTATATGGACCAACCCACATAAATTAATGGGAAGATAATCCGTCATCTCATTGGTCAATTATGACATCATCCTACTTCATCCTACTTCAGGACCAGATCTAGGGGGTGAAAAGGCACAATTGTTCCAGGTGGCAGATTTTTAAAGGGTGACCCAAAAAAGTAAGAGAAAAAGTTTTTTGACAACCTTTTTTTTCATTAAGTATGACTGTAAAAAAATATTCAATTAAACCTATAAATTATTAATTTGGTAAAAGCCCCTGATATAAATCCATTAAAAAAATTTTGTAGAGGGGATGGGTGGCAATAATTGAAAAATGAGGGGCCCAAAAAATTTTTTGTACCTAGGCATTGGAACTGTAAATCCAGTCCTGTCCTATTCTGACCATCTCACACCACTACTATTGATCTAATTATTGTGAATAAGATGTGAAATTTCTTCATGAAAAACCTTTGAAAGGTCATCTTCTTCAATAACCATCTTTAGTAACTATTTTAATTACTCAGACTCTTGTAACCATAAACAGTTAAGGGGCTCAATAGGCAAGTCTGCAACTGTTAGTATAATCTGAACTTTGTTGAAGTCAGTAAAATAATGTTGATTGGAACTTAGTCTAATTGTTTTGAGTTTATTAATCAATCACAGGCAAAGGTACCATTAAAAATACCATTTTCAACATAAACGCAGCATAAGTGATCCGATTACACTTCTCACATGCAACTCATGCTGAAAATATTCCAATTTGTTGAGGTTTGCTCACTTTGCATTTTAGTAGAAAAATATATCATTTAAACAAATTATAAAAAAGTTCTGTCATATTTCTATAGTGGTTCGTGGACTTAACCAGATTTCAACTAAGAATAAGTAACAATTTAACAAGTAGTAAAATGTATTGTGATGTTCAGAATTTGATGTGATGTTTATTTTTAGGAACTAATAATAAAAGAAATATCAATAAGTTAGGTTAAAAACAAGTTTTAAAAAAATACGCTTTTATAATTTGAAGAATAAAATAACAGCAAAAGAGAAAATAAAATTTCTCACTTTTTTTTCAGAGACAGAAACAAACAAAAATTGAAAAAACAACTGATAAAAACGGATATAAGTATGTGTGTGTGTCAGAACATGTGAAAGCAGCGCTGAAGTTGGTCATCCAGTGTACTTCAACAAATTGAGTGAGTGGAATAAAAGTGTACAAAAAGAATCTCTTATTTGATGGAGTTTTCCAGTTATTGAAAAAACTTAGTACAAATTGGCATCTAAACAAAAAAACCACTGGATGCTAATGGTAATTGTAAGTTTTTGAACACTACTGATATTATTATAAAGCCTAAAACTATGCAATTAATTGTGGTCTGTTTTAAAGTAATTTGTGAATAATTTTAAAATAATTTGTGAAAATTTCATGTGTAAAATTGTTTTGCTACCAGACATTGAATTGAAATTTTGTTTTGCTGAAGCCCGTTGTCACACAACTTATGTAAAATAAAATAAAGTTGAATCAAAATAATTTTTCACTTCAAAATAAGTAAGAAGTTAAAATTTTAAAATTTTAAAATTATTTCTCATTTGTAGACTGAAAATTTTTCTATTTCAGTACTTTGTCCTGAAATGCCAATTGTGGCAGATCCAATTAAATTTTTGAAAATAAAATTTGACAACTGTATACAAAATCAAAAATTTATTGCAGAAGACTGCGAACATTTGATTAAGAATTTTATAAATAAATTGATTTTTAAAAACAAATTGTGAATCTGGCGAAGATTCTTAAATGCTAAAATAAATCAAATCAGCTCAACCTGTTTCAAGACAAGGCAAGATTCAATCAAAAATTTATTCATCAACTTCATCAAGTGTGAGAAGTAGCTCAAAGTGGACTCAAAACCAATGACTCGAGGTGATCAAATTTCACATTTGTCAAAAAACTGTAAACAATTAATGACAAAATTTCCAAAAATATCAATCACGTTGTATATAATATTGTAAAACATGGAACTGTTAAATTTTGCAAATTTCATAAAATAATGAAAAAGTAAGCAAGAATGTAATGGAATTAAGTTCTACAACAGATATGAGTGCATTACTCCTTGATATTTTAGATTCAAATTTAAAAGGTAACCCTAACATAACTGAGGAAACTCTTGAAACCAAAAATCATAAAAATGTGTATGAAAGTTTGAAAAATCCTAATATTGAAGAAGAGAATTATCCTTTGTTAGAAACAAAATATGATAATGCAAAATTTCTGGAAAAGACCTGAAAGGTGGATTCCAAGCCACTTTTTTAACAGCCCTGAAGAAGATATTCTCAAGTTTCTTTTCAAATATGAAACTCAGGTAAAAAATTTTGAAGCCACTGAATACAAAATGACCCAATATCTTAAAAGGACTACCCTTGAACTTTTTGCAGCAGAAAATAAAATAAATTATTTTTGAGAACTAATAATAAGAGAGATATTAAAAAGAATTTCTTATTTGATTGAGTTTTCCAGTCATTGGGAAAACTCAGAATAACAAAGAGGGAGGGAAACTGATGACAAATTTTGTTTGAAAAAAAAGAAAATGGTAACCAATAAAAATTACAATGTTTGTTTTTTCAGAAACAAAGAGTATGAACTCAACACATGAACAAAAAATTTGACTAAAATAATTTTCAAATTTTTGTTGCAGGAATTTTAGGAAATTCTGGTCAGACCATGTGCAACTCCAATTGAAATGAAAATCAATACAGGCCTAATCCTAAATGCATACTCAACTACATTATCAACAAACTTACTAATTATATTAATCTTCGCTATATGAAGAAAGATAAAAGTGCAGAACTTTAGGTACTTAAAAAAAAAGACTATTAAATTTGGAAAAAGTGTAACTCCAGTTGTCTGAAGAGACCATTTGATTTTCCAGGAAAAAACTTGGAAAAAACTTATCTTCTCAAAATGTTCTAGATTTCCTGATCCAACTTAGAGTGTGTTTTGACAAAAAGTTCTCTTCTAAAGATGTATAATCATATTTATGATTTTTCATCACATACTTTGGATCATACATGGGGGGTTTATGAAGTATAATTATTTATTCCAGCTTTATGAAGCAAGGGCATTTTTCTATGGAACTAGAGTAAGCGAGCTTCATTTATAGTTGATGTGAGGTATGCAGAACGAGGATCGTAAGAACTCGAGACTTTTGACTTTTAAGACGTTTATTTCGCAACTAAAATATATTTGACAAATGAAAAAGTAAATGGTGAAGCAACAGCGATATGCGATCGAAAGTAGTAGGGGAAACACTTCGTGACTAGACTGTACATATGACATATATATATAGAATGATATGATGATGATGATGAAGAATGAGATGAGGTGGGATTTCGTATCAACACCCCCCTGAAATTTTACCGAATAATTTCTTCATCATGTTCCCCGAAAATGAATTAATAATTATTATTTAAAATAAAAGAAAAAAAATATTAAATACACAAAAAAAATACAAGTACAAAAATATATGCATAATAAAAATTTCGAAAAATATTGACATTGTATGTTTATTATTGATGGTAACTTGAGTTTCTAAAAAAAATTTATTGCGCTGTGCTTCAAAATAAAATTGGTAAAAACAAATTAGCATAAAATAAATAAATAAATATATATAAGAATATGGTAACATGCATGCAATAATGAACGTGTACGTAAATATTATATGGTATATGTAATGTAAATTAAAAAAATAAAAATATAAAAAAATTAAAAAATGGTAACATGCATAATTATTAAAATATTTCGAGTAATATATAAGTTTTTCGCTCGTATAATTCGAGTCAAAAAAACGAAAGAAAAAGAATTCAAAAAAATATTCACGAACATATATACGAATAAATAAAAATAAAAGAAGGCGAGAGAAAAAATATGATAAAAGGTTTTTCCATTTGTAAGGTTCAATGAATTAGAACGTACGTTGCGTATTTTATCTTAAAAATAAACATGAAAAAGATTGTAGAATAATATTCGTTGCATCGTATACTATCTTTCGTACGTTGTATTGTATTTGAAGTGGCGTCTAATATGTTCTCAGATAAGGCAACGTTTTCGATTTATCTTAATTTGCGGTCATGTAATGGGTTTTTATCTCTATTGTGTTTATTGTCGGAGATTTTCCTTTCATAAAAATTTGTGTGGGAATATTACATGTATTTCTCTCACGCTTGTTGGAAATTGTATAGGGTTTTTATTATACGATTTGTAGGGTTTTTACTTGCTCGATTTTCCTAATTTTTTCTTTGTTACAATATTCTAGATGTCGAGCATTTATCTGTTACAGGTATTTTCTGGTAAATGGCCTTATTAAGTATTATTTTTGACAATGATTGAAGGTTAATTTTTCAGCAAATATTTTCGTGTTATGACTTATTTTTGAACGTTTTACGACTTGTACTTGGAATAGGACGAAATTCTTTTTGGACATATTCTGACTTTGACATGAATTAATTATTATATTATGTGTATATGTTGGTTTCGTTCAAAATTTTCACAATTATATTCTCGAATTTTGACCGATCCAGCGATTTTGTTAATATATCTGCTAATTGATTTTCGGAGGTAACTGTTCTAAAAAATATTATTTTTTCTTCAATAGCTTCCAAAATGGAGTAACACTTGATCATAAGGGCTCTCGACTTTCTTTGACTTCCCCCGGAACATATTTTCTGTGTTGATATGTTGTCTTCCATAATATCCACTATTAATTTTTCCCCAAAAATTTCGAAATTTAAATATTGTATCACTTTTATAGTATCAAGGGTGTCAAAAACTGCAATTATTTCAGCCGCGGTACTTGATGAGGCGTGAATAGTCTGTTTACAGCAATTCCACTCCACCAAGTCTCCATAGGTGAATAGCATAAATCCAGTTTTTGACTTCCCTTTATCCAGATTGTGTAATTCTATATTTTTGTCGTCAACTTGGGGTGCGTAAGATGCATCAATGTATGCCTGTATTCCATCCCCCTTTGATGTAAATTTTAGATTATAATTTTTGGTTGTATTGACGTATCTGAATATCCTTTTTACATAATTTTTTAAAGTATCATTTGAACTGTTCTGAAAATGGGAAAAGAAATTTACTGGGAATAATATGTCCGGTCTTGTAAGTCTTGCCAAATAAAGTAGTCCCCCTATCATGGATCTATACTCCGTGTCATCTCTTCCATTTTGTATTTTGTCAATTTTTAACCCCGTTTCCATGGGTGTATTTGTATTTTTGAGTTCAGAGATTCCAAATTTTTTGATCATTTTTTCTATGTGTTTGTATTGCGAAATTGTTATTGTGTTATTTTCAATGTCTCTCATTATTTCTAGACCTACAAAAAATTTTGGATTATTTGTTATCGTAATGGTAAAATCTTTTTGCAATTCTTCATTTATTCTCGTAATGGCCGATTGTGAATTTGATGCTATTAATATATCGTCTACATAACTTAAGAAATATGTTTTTTCTTCCTTATTTTTCATTATGTAGAAGCATCTGTCGCTTTTGGTTTTTTCAAATCCCATTTCTTTTACTTTAATGTCCAATAAGTCATACCACGATTTGCTAGAAGTTTTTAGGCCGTAAATTGATTTCTGAAGTTCTAATACTTGATTTTTATTTATATTAATTCCTTCTGGCCTTTTAACAAAAATTGGTTTTATAATGGGTGAATTTAGGTAGGCAGTTTTTACGTCGTATTGAATCATTATTAATTTTTCTTTATTTACGATTGATAATAATAGCCTTATTGTTCCTATGGATGCTACAGGTCCATGTGTTTCTGCAATGCCATATTCTGTCCGATCCTTAAAGCCACGTGCCACAAGTCTGGCTTTAGGTTTTGGGTTCCCGAATTCGTCAAATTTTATCGTAAATATCCACCTCGTATCTATTAATTTTTGGCGATCATAATCTACCACTTTCCATACTTTCAAATCATCGAGAGAACCAAATTCGTCATTAATGGCCTTTATCCATTCTTCTCTAAAAGGGTTAGTTTCAATTTCCGAGAATGATTTTGGTATATTATCTTCTATGTAGGCCTTATTGTATTTCATTCTGACATTCATAACTACAGGATTTATTATTCCTAAATCATACTCATAGTCTGCCGATTTTATTGTAAGAGGTTTTTTATTAATTAAGAGTGATTTTATATTTTGGGTTTCATCTACTTTAACGTCGCATGATATATGTGATTTTGAATTATATGGATCTCCCAGACAATACCCTGTGTTCGTGTAGCCCATTAATATGTTCTTTTCAGCCCTGTGCGCCAATTTTGGGTCGATTTTATCTTTTGATTTGGATTTCGCTTTTGTGGCATTTTGTTTCCTTACCTCCATGGGTATATGTCTGTATGTTAGTGCACCGAATACTTTTAGATTTTTTAGATTTGGTTTTCTTCCGTAAAATAATTCATATGGTGTTTTGTATCCTTCATTCGCTTTAGTTGGGGATCTATTGATTAAATAAGCTGCTGTTACTACAGCATAAGACCAGTATTTTATATCGAGATTAGCATCAATTAACATGGCCCTTACTCTCCTCATTAATGTTTGATTTTGCCTTTCGGCAACACCATTCAATTCAGGAGAATATGGAACCACATAATCCATTGTTATGCCTATTTCTCTACAATAATTTATTATTTTTGTATCGGTATACTCTTTTGCGTTATCGCACCTTATTGTCCCTATGGGGTGTTCCGGAAATTTATTTTTCATAGACATTATGATATTTTTAAATTCGTTTGTTACCTGATTTTTATTGGTTATGGGCATGACAAATGTATATTTCGAAAAATGGTCTATGAAGGTTAGGATATATTTTTGATTAGCCACAGAGGGCGTGAATGGACCCATGATATCCGACGATGTTAATTCCAATTTTCGGGTTGGTTTAGTTCTTATTCCTGTATGTCCCAGTTTCGAATTATTGGCTATACAACATATTTGACAGTTAACGAAATCTTCATCTCTAAAATTAATATTTTCGGGTATTCCTATTGCTAAATTTTTTAATTTTTGTAAATATCTGGCATTTAAATGTCCCAATCTCCTGTGCATTATTAATTTTTTATTTATATTGTTATTATTAATTTTAGGTTCATCTATATTATTATTTTCATTGGGTTCATTTGTTATTTTGATTTCGTCACCCCCCTGAGATTGTTGGGTATTCTCGTTTTCCTCAATAATTTCCATTTCTACTGTGAAATCATCCCATTCATCATTAGTATCTTGGGTGACTGGGGCACATATTACATTTTTTTTATCCATATAATCCTCTTTATCTTTTTTTTTTTTTATATCATTATTTTCGACGTTATAGTATATGTAAAATATACCCTCTTCTTTTTTGGCGGTTATTATGATTTCCGCTGTTTCAATAAAATAAATGTTTGCAATTTCCTTTTGTTGGTCGATGTTAATTATACCTGTATTTGTTATTTTTATGGCCGAGATAATATCCAAATTTAAATCCGGCACATAATGAACGTCGTTTAGTTCTATCAATGATTGATTTTTTTTGGAATTTTCGATTTTTATGATCATTCTACCCGTATGTGTAGCATATAAAAAAGTATTTCTACCCGCACATTGTAATTTAATAGGGGTTATGAATTTTTTTACATCCATTAATTTACTAAGATCAAAAGTTAAGTGGACCTCCGCAGCTCCATCAAGAATTGCTCTGTTATTTAATGTTTCGTAATTTTCATCTAAATTTTGTTTATTTTCTTTAGTTAATTCATTCAATAACCAATCACCATTACTATTAAATTTTTTTACCATACAGGACATTTTCACCTGTTGGTCCGAATTCTCCTTTTTATTATTATTGGATGAATTTGGATTTGTTTTTGGTGGATAATTCCCCTGACTATTATTTGTACTATCATTATTATTCGTTTGGGAATTATTACTCACGCAGTTCTGTGCTATATGGCCAAATTGCCCACACCTATAACATTTAGGTTGTTTTGGTTATTATTTCTACCACTGCCTCTATAATTATTTCCTCTATAATTAGGATTGCCTTTATAACCGTTTCCCCTATAGTTACCATTACCATTATTGCCATTATTATTTGTATTACCATTATTTTGGTTTTGTTCCGTTGAATTACCATTATTACTACCATTTTGACCATTATTATTGAAACCGTTTCTATTTCCATTTCTAAAATTATTATAATTATTATTTTGGTTTCTGTAATTATTTCTACCTCGATAATTACTATTGAATCTTCCTCTATAATTATACCTATTGTTACCATTATTATTTTTATAAGTATTATTGGCTTGATTATTGCCATTATTATTTTGTTTCTTTAAAGTTTGGTCCCTGTACTTTTGGTCTGAGTCCTCTCTTAATATCCTTTTGAAATTATCCAAATTTTTTTCATTAGGAGGCAGGCTTTCGTATTGTATTTTAGCTATCTGTTGCTCATAGCATAATGCCAATTGTAAATTTTCTAGTTCTTCGGCTTCTGTAACCTCTTTCCCACTGTCTCTCACATCTGTTACGAGTTCATCCCATTTTTTCAAAAAACCCTTCATATTGCCACCTGGCTGAAACCTAAATTCCAACCATTTTGCTTTTGCCATGTTGGCTGTAACAGAAGTTTTAGTCCCATAAATATTATCCAATTTCTTAAGCATTAGAATTGCAGTATTGCAATCTCGTATTTGTTTTGTTATGTCGTTGGATACTCTTTCTAACACAAACGCTTTGGCGTTATCCTGCATTTTACAGTAGTTGATCATATTTTTGTCTGGCCGAAAATTTAAATCATCAATATTATTTATATATGGCTTGTAAAAATTCGTGTTCCCCAAAGATGTCGTAATATCCCGCACCTCGGATGGCAGATATAATCATTCTGCGCCAATCTAAATAGTATTTTCCATTAAAAACTTTTCCGAGTGGGGCTTGGATGGGTTTAATTTCGTTCGGGGATGCCATTTCTTCTTCTATTTTATAAAAACCTAACAAATTATTTTCTTTATTACAAACAGGTGTGTATTTTTTATTTTCGATTAATTCTTTTTCTAATTTTTTTATCAAACTTTTTTCTTCACGATTTTCTTTTTTATCCAGTTTTCTAAATTTATTCAATTAAAGAATCTGTTCATAAATTTTTCTTTCGATTTAGCAGAACTGTAAATTCTGTTCGAAAAATAATTTACTGAAGATTCTGAAATCACAATATATTTTAGAGTACTGATTTCCTCTATTCTACCCGATATGTCTATTACAAAAGATTCCAATATTATTTCACCTGTATAGTATTTTACGTGTGGTAAATTGTAAATTTCAATTTTCAGATCAACTACTTTCTCTCCTTCAAACTTTTTTACTAATTCTTCTAAGTCTTCCTTTTTAATATTGTATTCTCCAATTTTACACTCAGACACGTTTATAATTTGGGACATATGATTTTTAACTATATTTACTTATTTTTGCCTCACTTCAAATACAATTACGAAATACGAAAAATAATTAATTTCATCAAATATTACCTTTACAATGATTTTTACTTTTCAATTTCTGCTGCGCTGATGAATGATTTACGTTTTTTCTGCTGTTGACCTCTGTACTTCCTGCCTAAATTTTTGTTGTGGGTTGTCCGAAAAAGTTGGGTCTTCGATGATGGATCTGCGATGAGTCCTCGATGATGGGAGCAGGTTTCCTTCGGTTGTTCTCACGATCTCTTTGGCGGTCCCTCTGGATTTGGCGTTCGATGACTTCCAGTATTGGCCGTTATTTGAGTCTGGAACTTCAGCTATTCTTCAAATTTAAATTTTGATTTTTTCAAAATAAATTAAAATTCGAGTTACTTTCTCGAAAAACACGATAACTTTTCGTGTATTACTTAACAAAAAACATAAAAAATTTTACGCACAGCAGCAAATTGAATTTCAAAAAAAAAATTAGTTCATCAACTTAAATTTTATAAGTCTCTCCTCAAAGTTCTACCGTAGCGATGGCTACCATGATGTGAGGTATGCAGAACGAGGATCGAAAGAACTCGAGACTTTTGACTTTTAAGACGTTTATTTCGCAACTAAAATATATTTGACAAATGAAAAAGTAAATGGTGAAGCAACAGCGATATGCGATCGAAAGTAGTAGGGGAAACACTTCGTGACTAGACTGTACATATGACATATATATATATAGAATGATATGATGATGATGATGAAGAATGAGATGAGGTGGGATTTCGTATCAACAATAGTGAGATGTCTTATTTATATAAGCCAGAATCAAGAGTGAAGAGGGTTCCATTTTTTAAATTGTGTGAGCTGAATTCTACTCTTTGGGGATTTTTTGTTTCTAGTATCATATTTAATATTGCACTGGTTTATTTTAGATTTTAAAATATTTAGCAAACCCAATCTGATACAATTTTTTGACAATTTTACAAATTGTACATAAATTATACCAAAATTTTGCAGCAAAAAAAATTAATTAAATGGAAAATAAATGACCTGCTCATTTTTACAGAGTTGGAGTGAGCCAGCTCTAGAAACATAGCTACAGAGATGTCCAAATCTTTAAATGAGCTGTGGCACAAAAATGTGACAAACATCTTTGACCATCATCATGATTATCATTATCATCAACGAAAAGTCAACTTAGTTTAACATTCTGTATGGCAAAGCTGCCCATAATTCGGAGTGAAGACAGACATCTCTATACCAATACACTCACTATCCAACTAGGACACAGTGACAGTAATAAATATCAGACTTCGAAACGTTTCATAACATTCTATCTTTGTGATGTTTTTGATGGGGCGTTGGACATCTTTTCAGTTACATATCTCTGACTTCAGTGCATATAAATCCGGGGCCTTCATATAAGTTACAAACACAACCCTATTATAATATCAAATATTGTACAATATAATAATAAAATACCTATTTAATATGAACAAGATGCACCTGTCAGAAATAAAAAATATTCTCCCGAAACGAGAACAGAATGCGCAGTTGCCAAACATTTATTTTTCTCGCTCCTCAGTATTTAAAATGTCTGTGAGATTTAGTCCTCTTCGAAATATTTTCAAAACCTCGATTAAAAGCTTGAACCAAAGCTTGAATTGAAAAAATAAGTAGTTTTTTTTTCCATATCTGCGGATAATGAGCTCATTTGATATATATGAAAATAAACATACTCTTTTGTAATTTGTTGAGCCATTAATGCATTTGATGATGAGTATTTTTTATTCAGTTGTTCTTAATGAGCTTTTACTTTCCTCAGTATCGATCGAAATAGTGTGTGTTAACCTGTGAAAACCAAACGTAAATTTAATTATAGTAAAATTATAAATAAATGCAAAAATCAATTTACTATTCGTTATTCTATAATCCTATATAATATTATATACTTATTTCATTTTTACATTTCCTTAGATTTTGAAAGTATTGTATATTTTATGCTCATTTTTAGATTCTGCGGATTGGTAAATTTCATAGAACACTGAAACAGTAGTTCAGTACTCCTATACGTGTGTTTCTTTCGATGTGGTTCATTTTGTGTTGAGTAATTCACCGAGTTTTCTTCTTGCATCGTTCATCATTAGATTGAACCATGAGTGATACGGAAAAAGATGAATCTAAGAACGAGGGAGAGGAAGAAGCTGAAGATGAAAAATTATTTTGCGTCGAACGAGCGAAAACGGGTCGAGCTAAATGTAAAAAGTGTAAAAACTCCATCGACATAGGTGATTTACGCGTGGCCAAATTAGTCATGAATCCATTTGGTACCGGAAAAATGAAAGTTTGGCATCATTTATCTTGTATATTCGAGGTGTTCAAAAGGCAACGTGCCACAACACCAAAAATTGAAAAAATTGATGATATTGGAGGCTTCGAAATTCTCACGCCTGATGATATTGAAGAGATTTTGAAATATCTATCCGATGGTTTGTCATTCTATTTAAATTACTCGTCTTCTGTCTGGTTTTATAAATTTTTTAATTAGTCATCCTTCGCAGAGGCAAAAACGCATTGGGAAACGCTTAAAAAAGATTTTTCGACTATTCCATCGCTTGCAGTTACCTCGAAGAAAAAATCTAAGAAAGAAACAGCGTCAGTTTCTCCACTGTTAGTAGTTGCAGATAGTGATCCCTCTCATCGAGACAATTCGCTGAGGCAGTTCCGAAAAATTTGTCTGGCGTTGTCGAATGAAAGTAGTTATCTTCAGAAGACTAAAATTTTAAAAGAATTTTTCGAAAAAGGTTCTGATGGAAGTAAGTTTTTCGTATGATATTCAGCAGGTTAATTCGGAAATATTTTGCTGATACAAATTCGAAATCATAAAATGAAAAATTATTTTTCCGCTTTATTTCACCATTACAGACTACGGTTTATAGAATTTATTTTAATGACTGAATTTACATCTTATCTGCTATTATTCATGTTGACCTAATTGTGACTGAAACTGATTTACTGAACTTCCTTTTTCTGAGTTACTCTCTTGTTAACCGAATATGTACAAAATCATTACTGAATATTTCAAGTTGTGCTTTAGCGTACTCTCAAAATAAACTTTTTTCGTTTATCTATATTTTCCGAGTAAAAATGGATTGTACAACCGTATTTTTTCAATGAAAATTATGAAATTTTTTCTAGATTCATCAAATTTTATTATTAAAAAAATTGAACTTTCTTACCAATAAATATTTTCTATTTTTCGTAAGGATGTCCATCTGTATTTCGTATTGATTACACTAATTTGGTTGAATGGCGTGACTTTATATACGATGATCGATCGATTGAATAATATTAAAATTGACCTATCAGTTGAATTATTTCTAGAATTCATAATTTTATTTTATGACCATATATTTTCAGAATCATTTAAAGGAGACTTGTTGTTATGGTGTCGTTTGCTTTTACCAGGAGCAATTAAAACTATCTATAATTTACAGAGTAAACAGCTGGTGAAAATTTTCGGTCGGGTAAAAGAATCGGTTGTATTATTGAATTATCTCCTACTTTGATGAATTTTTTTTCTCTATTCATGCGTAAAATTACAGATTTTTTCCACCGATGTCGATGACATGCTCACTCATCTCGAGGAAGGTGACATCTCGAACACTGTTAGTGAGTTTTTTCAACAAAGTGAAACTATTAAACCAGCCAATAAAAGTAGTCTGTCTTTACAAGACGTAAACGAGCACTTAAATCAGTTATCTAAGTTAACCAAAGAAGATGAACAGCAACAACATTTGAAAAAAGTTGCCGAAAAGTACCAATCCTCTCGTGTTTAACATGCATAATTATGAAGAGAAATCAATCATTCTAATCGAAAATTTTGTTAATTAGGTGCACTGTGAATGACTTACAAATTTTTGTTCGTTTCATTAAGCATGACTTGCGAATTAATGCCGGTCCGAAGCATATGTATGTAAATTTTCAAATTTTTCAGAATACTTTTTTACTCTCAAATTATTTACCTGAGGCTTTAAAGGCACCTTAAGCTTGAATTATTTTTCCGAAAAATTAGTAAAATGTGTTAGTATTTTGTGGGGTCACTATTTTCTGGGAGATTTTCTTCACGAATTATGACTTTAACATCATCAACATCAGTGCTGTGTCCTCGTAGTGTGGTATGACAAATTAAAGCGATTGATTCATTTAGTTTTTGCAAATGGTTATTTTTCTTACCATATTCTTTTTATTATTTGGCACTAAATTTTTCTTTTTTGATCACCTTGACATTTATCGCAGAATATTTTAAACATCATGAAATTGAAAAAAGTAATAATTTATTTCTATTTTAATCTATTTCACTCTATTCCTAAAGCATGCTATTACAAAAATATTTTTCTTCAAAATCGTTTCGAATTTATTGTGACATGTAATACGATATTCTGACCTGTTAGTAACACCTTTAACAAAAACATTAAAAATTGTATTTTTTAGTCATTTATTTCGTGTATAATTTGTGGATTTTTCCCCCTCCTTATTTTGAGAATAATCAGTGCTTCATATTTACTTCGGCATGAGAACAAAACCTAATATTACCCTTAATTTGTTTCATAGATTAGATGCCCTCCACCCGGATGCGTACCAAGCGTACAAAACGTGCAGAGACATTGACGATGTCATAAAGCAAATTAAAGAGAAAAATTCTGGAAAAAAACAAGAATCGTTGAATATTAAGGTTAAAGTTTTAACCCCTGTGTTACCCATGTTGGTAAGTTACGAAATTTACCAAGTTTTTGTTCGCTGATTGCGGACTAACCGTGTAAATTTTTTTCTGTTTTTTCAAGGCAGAACCCTGTTCATCGTTAGATGCAACTGTTAATAAATACCCGGACGGATTGTACGCCGAAATAAAATACGATGGTGAACGAGTTCAACTTCATAAGCAAGGTTCTGACTTCAAGTATTTTTCGCGCAGCCTGAAACCTGTCCTAGCTCACAAGGTACGCTAGTATTGGTGTATATCTACATGTCCGACTCAGTAATATGTATACATGGCTAATTTTAGGTGAACCATTTCAAAGATTACATTAAAAAAGCGTTTCCCTCGGGTGACGATCTCATTTTAGATTGTGAAGTATTGATGATCGATATGTGCACTGGTAATCCGTTACCTTTCGGTACTTTGGGTATCCATAAGGTCGGTGTATTATCAACGCCGTTGCTGGTTATCAATCGTGCCTGTTATACTTTTTTTTTTTTTTTTTTTGCAGAAACATGAATTTAAAGATGCCAATCCTTGTTTATACGTTTTCGACTGTCTATATTTCAACGGTCAATCGTTACTAAACAGGTGAGTGTGATTTCATAATAGTATTTTACATTTCATATTTATTGAACCATGTCATGCCGATATTCATTCTCTAATACAGTACACTGAAAAATCGACGAGAAATTCTTAAAAATAATATGACAGATGTACGCCATCACATTCAGCTCTCTGAAATTAAGTTAATTCGAGTATGTACTTAATCTACTTACATTGTGAAACAACGAAAAAAATAAAATAATATAATATTTTTATCACATCGCAGAGTGTGAAAGATTTGGGAACAATGTTAACCGATGTTTTGGATAAAGGATTGGAAGGATTAATGTTGAAAGACATTCATGTAAGCTTAATTATTGAATATAATCCTAATCCTATTATTATTATTATTATTATTATTATTATACTACCTACTGTACACGAAAAGCTGTTTTACCGGTTCCAGGGTGTTTACGAGCCAGGAAAACGTCGGTGGATCAAAGTGAAACGAGACTATCTGTTCGAGGGTAAGGCTGCAGACAGTGTAGATTTGGTTGTTCTTGGTGCTTGGTATGGAACTGGAAATAAGGGTGTGTATATTTTAGTGTGCGTATAATGTACATTCGCTATTATTACGTAAATGCTTATAACTGTTTTGTTCGTAGGTGGAATGATGAACGTTTTCTTGTTGGGCTGTTACAATCCGAATGATAAAACATGGCGGTCAGTTACAAAAGTTCACGGACATGATGACGAAACGTTGAAGGCGTTGCAGGTGGATTTTTCTTTTCTCTTTTTATAAATATCCGTGTTCTTCGATTCAGTTTTGTACGTTTCTAATTTAAAATATGGGAGTAATTATAGACGGACCTTGACATGATTAAAATCAGTCGCGATGCAACAAAGGTTCCAAATTGGTTGAACGTTACCAAAACTATGATTCCAGATTTTGTAGCCCGTGATCCGAAGGTAATTATAATAAATTATTAGAATTGTAGAATGATTATTAGGGATAATTCGTGCACAATCTTTTTGTGTCTTTAGTGCACGTTATTTGCGTGTTTTTATCCAATTATTCCACTAATCTAACAGATATCTTATATTTTCTCCAAATAATTCTTGAATTCTGTAAAAAAAAAGGAATCCTTTATCAGTTTTTTTTTTTTTTTTTTGCTGCAAGAACAATCTGAAGACAATATTGTTAGCTAAATTAATTTTTGGTCAATTTTTTTCTTCCAAATTCACTATTTTTAATAGAAAGTGAAAAAAGGTGTTACTTATCATTTTATATTGCTGAAAAAAGAGATAATTATGTAAAATTGAAAGATCTGATGAATAATGATCGTCATTTATCAAATATTTCTAGATGGTCATTATAACTCTCTATCAACTGCGAGTGAGATCTACTTAAAAGACTATTCAGCTCATCAATCGAACAAAACTGGCTCTAGGACACGAACACTTTGTTTTGTACTTATTTTAATGAAATGGGCTTGCGTATAAATTACTCTTTTCCAAGAAAACTTAGAAGTGTATTCTTTTCATTTTTTGTTTTTAGTAGGTACCCTGTGCAAGTATCAACTGTGATTTAAGAATTATTTATCTTGAGGGCCGGTCTTTCAATCCCCAGTTAAGAAATTTAACTATTGGGTAGCGATAAAATTCTATTTAACTCTTAGCGCTATCAGCCAGTTAAACTAACTAAGATTTTAACTAAGGACTGAAAAACCGAGCCTAAAATGTTATATCTGAATAGTTATGTTTGTGTATAAATGTAATTGATAATAGAAAAAATGTAAGAATTTACTTAAGTATCGTTCTTGCATTCGGCCCTAAGAGTTTCATATAATGTTGCTAGTTTAATAATTTTCGATCATTCATTTTGAGATTATCATGTTTGCACCTTCGAAACCTAGGTTGTTGATAAATTTGATTAATTTGATTAATTTGATTTTGTTCAAAAGTACAGCTGTGAAAAATTCAACCGCAGCACCTATGGACCGTTTTGTATCAAAAGTAACACGAAAATCAATAATTAAATAATTCCTTTTGTAAAGGTAGAGACAACTTAGAATGAGTCGAATGGAAAAACGCATTGTAAATGTAAAATTAATGCCATTAAAATAATTTTCAGAGATATAATATAGATATCAAATAAATACGAATTTCGAAGAGTTTGAGTTGTACTAAAGGAGAAATTCCGTTAAAAGTGGATGAATTGAAAATATAAGACACTTTAATGTTGACTTTTTGCGTTAAAATTGTGGAGAATTTCGGAAATTTCCATCATTTTGAGCTGCCAAAAATAGGCCAAAAGAAAAAACCAATGAATATCCCATTTTAGCGTTGTTAGTTACTTTCATTTTCTGCAAATAGCTGATGCTAGTCTTTCTCTTTGAAAATTGGAACATTTATCTCATCTCATACGTTGTCAGATCGTTTCTCATCAGTTGACTGCGAAGTTTTCTGAAACTTATAAAGAAGGTCAATGTTTGGAATATAGCGGCTTCATTTGAAAACTTAAGGTTATTATAACCAATACTCGCCTCGCATGTTTTATTGTCTTTTCATACTAACTACATTATATTAATTTAATTCGATACTATTTTATCCAGTGTTGGGTAGGTCTGAATAATGAAACTACCGCTTATGATAAAATTAGCGTATTGGTTCTAAAATTCTTCTTTGCATTAAGCCCTCTTCGTACGTGTAAAAACGACCGAACTAAAATCGGTATTTACACCTAACGGAAACATTTGAAATATAGTACACTCATCGATTATTTTTAATGAAATAGATACATTCGAGTTTTAAAAATTAAAATAATGTTTCATATCGGATGAAACGTCGTATAACAGTTTTATGGTGTCTTCATTTCTAGTTCGACTTCCACATTAAACGATCATATATCAATTTAACGCCGGTATACTTAGTCTCATTTATTTTCATGTTTATGTATTACAGCGTTAATCAGCAACGCGTCGAACTGTACATATAATAATATAATATAGTTTATTAGAGCAACGGTTTTACGTTTTAAATTAACAAACTCCATATTATGGGCTACAAACTTTGGTAATGTGTATAGTGATGTCGCATATTGTTTAACAAAAACTGCAAGTTTAATCCTCTAATTTTCTGCTGCACAATATTTTTCGCTTAAGTGCTCCTTTGGGAGCCGATAAATGACCGAGTTAATGACGCGTATCGGCATCTTCAAGTGGATCTGCCAAACTTGGTTAATTAAATTTTCCATAATTTTTTTATTCTCTGTCTCTTTATGTCCCTCATTGTTTTTCTACGCAGAATATGCCGGTGTGGGAGATATGTGGTCACGAATTTACCAAACACGACGTGCACACAGCCAATGGAATTTCTATACGATTCCCCAGGGTGGCGAAAGTACGTCATGACAAAACTTGGGATACCGCCACCACCTTATCAGAGTTAGAAGTACGTTTTTACATATTATTGCAACTGCGTAAAATATGGAAATTGAGGAGAAAAAAAAAAAAATCTAAGACAACGTGTAAAAATCAACTTTCTTTGCAGCATATCTATGAAGCATCAAAAACAAATCAGAGTTCTCGACTTCTACAATTCTTGAATTCAGATATCGATGTGTCGCCTATGAAAAAAAAGCCTAGTAAAGTCTCGAAGACGTCAAACTCTGTAATCAATGACGACAACGACGAGTTGACTGATACTGCATTCGATATGAAGATTGAAGGGAAAAATGCGAGCAGTTCAGTTAGTATTAATATTGCAAATCAAATGTAACAAATCGTGATAATACGAAATAGCTTGTAGTCGATTCATTTGGAAAGACTATAAATGCTTTATCCTTGATAATTTAGGATTATTCTAATTAATGTTCTGACCGCTATCCCAACTCCCGTTATTTTCTACGGTGACCTCCTACATAAATTTTAACTTATTCCCGTTCTTACTTGAAATTTGATTATTGAAACGAAGCTCATTAGAGAAATGCGTTCTTCCCCAAAAATAAACGAAAATAGGTTAATCATGGTAAAGGTGAGTCGAATAAGTGCCCCGCGCTTTTATTCTTAGTCTTAGCGTGAATTTTCCGTAAAATTATTATTTTTTCATTAGTAGATACATTATTTTAATAAAGCTACATCATTGATTTCAAATGGCGGTATTTGAGGAAAAAACGAGTGACAGGGAAAAGCGATGAGTAACGAAGGGGAAAGGAAGACACAGAGGAAATAAGTCCATAATTATGACATTGGCCTGCCCCTAAAACTCTTAGGTCCGCATTTATGACGTCATTATCCCCTTCGTAACGAAATTGGATTAGTAAAATTGGGTGGTAAATTTGGGATTAGAGAAATTTTGGGTGGGCTTCCTTCCATAATACTTATCCATTACTATTAATAAAAAGCTAAGCCGCTTTATCCGCCAATGATCTGTGTCCGTCACGCAGAAAATTTTATTTATACTGCGAAAAATAAAAAGCGAAAATTGAAAAAAACTTCTCTCTCTATTTTCTTATTTTCTCCTTTTTTTTTGTCTGCTGTTATTTTATTTTTTAGCAATCGTGTAATGATTTATGTACGTTTTTTATAACTTCACGGTACCTACAATATTCATTATGAATTTCCTTGACGCTTCATTTTAAACGTACCTAAATTCTGCCAAATACTTCTGAAATTTTAATTTTTTTTTTTAATTATTAAGTTTTTTTGTTTGAGAAAATCTACGTTTTCTAACTGGGCTTGCTGCGTTTGAGTTTTTTTTTTCTATTTTTATTTATACAATGGGTTAAAATTTTCTACTGAATTTGAAAAAACCAGCACTACCCAGAATATCGATTTTGATTTATTACTTTTGGAATGATAAAGGCTGATTTTACGATGGTTCCATTCAATTTTTTCTAAAATCGTTTGTTTCAACTAAAAAATGACGCTAACCCAAATGTACGTAAATAAAACAAAAAAGCCTGTAATAAAAAAGTAATTTTTTAGTTTGACCCTAAAAATTAAGTTCTGTGTCAGTTTTGTTAAGTGACAAAAATCAAAAAGATTGATTGAGTAATTGAAGTGCGTAAAAATAAATTATAAAAGTCAAATAAGATATGTGATACAAAATACGGTTACATCTTAGAAGAGAACTCTTCTTCAGAACTTAAACAATGAGCTTACATTAAGAAATTCTACACTTCTCAAAGAAACTGAAGGAAATGATAAAAGACAATAAGATAAGCGATAGAAATAATATTACTTCTTTAAAAATGAAATTTTCTTCAACACCCATCCAATGAGCCAGGTTAGGAAATTCTTCCCTTCTCAAATAAACTTCTTTTTTTTTGTTCGTTCTAATCCAAAAAATCAAATTGGTCCTTCAGATAACTACTTCCCCTTTTTTCATCATTGAGCTGCCGGTTATTGAAAAGTACTAAAAGTTCTAGGCAGTTTTTATTAATGGTGCATAGAGTGGCGACATAGCCATCAGCTAATTATTTAGTGTTAGTATAGAATTTAAAGAGGGATAAAAGTAAAAAGTAAACGATGACGAAGATAGGGACAGAGGGAGAGAGATGGGAGAAGAAAGGAAGTAAAACTAGGAGAGATATATGTTAAAATGCATTCTACATAAAAAGCTTGCTACTCTTGGCCAGTGGATTGTCCCCTGGAAGATTTAATTCTATTACCGGGTGGAAGCCTGTAGCCGCATTGTGGGCAGAATTTTGGATTTTCTCCAAAGTACATCTCTCATCTATTCATCGATTATGATGGAAAAATATAAATGAGGAAAATATAATTTAAAAACATATCTCTCTGTCTTCTCCTCCGTATCCAGTGGCAGAGTGAGCGGGTGACAGCTAGTGTAGAATAATTTCTTCCTTAATATTCGATTCATTTGCGTGCCGGTTCTACGTTCAAATCGAATTAACGATAAATTCTTTTGTTTCAGGACGACGTTAATCCTCGAAAACCAAGGAAAACCAAACCAGATCATGTAATATTCTCTATTCGTTATGTTCAATTTTTTCGCAAATTATTTTGTCAAGACGACTGCTGGAGTCTTTCATGTATTGCGTGCCAATTTGTTACAGCCCCTGCCCGATCTGTTGGTCGGAAAAAAGATCAAAATCAGTGACACGGAAGCTGATAAGGAATTTCGTCGCTTATTTATAGCGTATCCTTTTCTTAGTACTTTTCTGTGTGTCTTTTTTAATTACTCGGATGGCGCCGAAGCCAAGTGGCGGATTTTTGATTACGTTGATGGCGCTTAAGTCAAAGTCAAACTGTTGATAAAATCAACTTAACTCAGATTGTAGTTACGGAGCCACTGTCGTAGATGATGACGCAGAAAATCCTTCGCATAAGATCGTACCCGGCTCATTTTCCGTGACAAAAAATGATGCTGACGAAGTAAGTAAACCGCAACCTGTGTTACTCAATACGTGGCTATAAATACCAGGGTCGCATGTTCGCGCTGGCAGAAATATTTCTGGGACCAATTTTCGAAAATTTTGTAGTTCAGATTCTTTTCATTTAACTGAATCGATTTTACTGAATTTATAATTATAACCTATCCTTCTTTATGACGGCGGTCTCTTCGATTGTTAAAATTTACGTAAATTTGTTGCAGAAAATGATGAAGATTCAGCTCGAGAAAATCGTCAAAAACTAGTGTATTAAAATGCGCTTCTTGAGAATTTCAGTGTTGAAATTTGTAATTTTCTCATCATTTATGACGTACATCATAATATGATTGTTGTGTCAGAGTTTTGTTTCAATTTTAAGTTGGATTTTTCTCTGTATTTTTATAGATACGTATTTTCATTTTTTGCATCATGAGTATAAAGTTCAAGTCCTTTATAACTTTGTGAATTTCTTTCAGTCTAATTTTTTTTTCTCTCTTCTTGATAAACGTTGACTAGATTATTTACTAAACAATGAGACTGAAAAACTGTATGCACCTATTTATTTTCAATCGAGAAAATTTGTCAATAAAATATTGTTATCTGTTATTTGAATTAATTTGTGGCTTATTGTTTCAGTATTAAATTTTGATTTCACTTTGATACCGTAATGAGTGCTTCTCAAATAAATTAGTGATGGCCATTGAAAAGTGGTGAAATGAAAAGTTGTTGAAATAAAACGAAAATTGAAACTATTCGCAGACTACTTTTCAATTTGAAAAATATGCGTGGTACATCAGTTAATACCATTTTTCTTCGCTGATTAAAGTGGTCTACACCTCACGTTGCTGTTGCCTACCTATGACCGTGTGACATCAACAGTCTATCCCAGCCGCATTTATCAATGCATTTTCTCATGTTCTATGACTACAAACTCGACTTGCGCTTAATTGTATTCTCTACACTCTACCACTGTATGATAATAGAAAACGAAAAATATACGATTACAAGTCAGCATTTCACATTTTCACCTACTCGAATTTCAAACAATTAATGTTAAATTATTGAGGGAAATCATCATTTTTTATTGCTCATTAGAATGCTCTCAAGTGCTTTTCAACGATAAGCCAGGTGATAATAATTTTCACACTTTTCACCATCCTTTGGAAAAAGTAAATACTTTTTATTTCGCAAAAATATTTTTAATGAAAAGTGTCCATCAATATTCTCAATATTAACTCGGTTATTTTTCTTTCATCATTAAACTATAAATACGGTACAGTGTTTTAATTTCTACGTACCTTATACCCTCATTACCTGTATTGATTAGAAGTGACAGTGAACGTATAAAAGAATGAAATGTTTTAATTCCTTTTCGTAATTATGGGATTTTTGTGTTTTTATAAAATGAGACATTAAGAGGTTGCCTGCCTCCTTGAAATTTTGGAAACAATATTTTTCAGCTGACGGAATGTAGTTAGTTCGGGAATTAAAACCAAGGCTGAAATCTTTTACGATATCGACTATCATTTGCTAATGTAACAAGTGTAATATACAGGGTTTTCCGTAACCATACGCAATCCTTTCTATGGCGTGTGTAGCAACATAAGTTAGGTTGAATGGTAGGATGATTCAGAAATAGATTCCAAAACATACGGGTGATAGGCAACGCTTTATACATAGCTACATGTGAAAATAGTTGCGTAATCCTTCAGGTATTTAGTGTCATGAAAAAATATGAAAAATTTTTCTTTTCAAGTACCAATTTTTTCAATAAAAGTCCATGAAATTACGTGTATGAATTCTAGATTCTATAGTCTTCCACTATTGGAGAAAAAATTCGTAAAATAAGACGTCAAATTGAAGAGCAAAATCTGACGAATAAAGCGAGACAAAGAACAAGGAAATGAATGATTAAGAGCTGAAGTATTGATAAAAGAACGTAAAAAAACAATTTTTTTCTTTCATTTTTACAATAATGTGGGAAAAAAATTTTTTTTATATTTTTTTTTATATTCCTCTATTACTACTTCAGCTGCTAATTATTCAATGCCCTTGTTCTTGGTCTCATTTTATTCATCAGATTTTACTCTACAATTTAATGTCTGATATATCATTAATTCTCTCCACATTAGTAGAAGTTATATCTATTGATTACCAATAACAAAATTGGTAGATACTTGAAAATTTGAAAATTTTATTTTTCTTCACGACGCCCGTTATACGTATAACTGTTTCTACATGTAATTATAAAGTGTTGCCTATCACACAGTTTAATGTTTTTGATATCCCTTTCTGAAAAACCCGGTATAACATTACCCCAAAAAATAACGATAGTACGAAACGTTTGACATTGTCTTCCTACCTTTAACCTGACAGTACTGCAACAAATTCAATAACGGATCCATAATGTTATTGGTTTATTAGCAGGTGTCTGACTAATTTGTTGAAGTTATTGAAGATGTCAAGTTATCAATGTTGACATGCATAACAAAATCAGTGAAAAACATGAAAAATTCTGCTGCACCTAACTTAAATATTTTGATAATAATTTATAGGTTTATGTAATTATATTATATAGGTACCTACTGTAGTGGCAGAGAAACTACAGTTGTTTGGCACTTATAATTAATATGTGTTTAACGTCCATAGGACTACAAAATATACGTTGTCACACACCTATCGCACTCACTAGATCCGTAACGACTACGGCGACTTCCTCAGCCCAGTCACTCGCCTACCTACATTTCTTCAGTAGGCGAGTTTCCTTTACACCTGCCAGGCGCGCAGGAGATCGTGGATGTTCCCACTCACGATACTGGGGGCGGTGTCCATCGTGAATCCTCGGGGATTCACTCGTCCCTACAAGATCTGTAAAAAAAGAGATTAGTTGGCATACACACACAAGTACACAAATGATATTTATTTACAAGAAATATATACATATATGGTACAAGTTACTACCGATTATAATCTGGACCACAAATCTAAAATAAGTATAATAAAACGAAGTTTATTTCCTCTGAAGTTGAGATCCACATGTGGGTCCCATCTTCTGACTTGTGGTCCAACAAAATTGCCGGACAATTCATTGGAAGGGCAGTCAGGTGTCAGCGCTATAAAGGAGTGACTCTGTAAGGAAGAAACGTAAGAATTAGCAATTTTTTAAATGAATTTGTGACACTGACAAGGTTATCACAATTTTGGTGTGTGTGGATCGCGATCCGCTTTCACCTCTACCCGCCGATCTGAATAGGTAGCTGGATGGTAGAGTAAGTATTTGGCAAGGTTGACTTGTCATGACTTCAAAGATAGCACAACTCCAGTGGTGCCACCGGCCACGGAGTTGTAGGTAGTGCGTGCATGTATGCCTACTTTTACAGATCTTAATCGGATAGATTCTAATCCAACGATGGATTAGAGTCCTCACCGTCAGTACTTATCTCCAGTGGAGCTAAGAACTTAATAGGCCTACTCATTATTTTAGATGAGGGTAGCCTAACATCTGCGTGATGTACTAGGCCATTGCAAGATGTCATCAGGTTGACTACAGTGGCTAACTTGTAGACTCCTGGTTTTGTCATTATGTCCAACACGTGGACAATGTCTCCAACTTTTGGTTTGAAGCTAACTGTTTGGTAAGCGTTGCTTACCCTATTTGGGGATTCTATCCCACAAGTATGTGAGATAGAGTCCTTCCACACAGCCCAGAGCTTACTAAGGTTGTCCTTGTCAGTGTTCCAGAGGCCCTGAAGGTTTCTGGATGTTATGGTGGTTTTGTCAAAGGGCTTGTCTAAGTCAAGGGTAAAATTTCTGAACTTTGCGTGCAAGAAGTGTGCAGGTGTCAAAGTAGCTTACTCACATTCATCGACTGCAGGACAGAGTGGTCTCTCATTCATCATCACTTGTATATTTTTAAGCGCTGCTTGAAAATTGAAGCGATGGTGAGAGTGGGGGCCCATGACCTTTTCAAAAGCCTGTTTGAAGATTCCAATGAGTCTTTCGTATGACACACCATACCAAGGAGCCTTAGGTGGAGTGAAGTGCCAAGTTATGCCTTTTTGCATAAGCTTGTCACTTATGGAGCTGTCTGACGTGATTGCTTCCCAGAACTGGGGTAAGTTGGTTGCAACTAACCTAAACTGGGCAGCATTGTCAGACAGGATTGCCTTTGGCGTTCCACGATCTGCAAAGAACGCCTGGAACACCGTCCACACTTCTTGTGTGGTTAAAGATGAGATAGAGAGAAAGTACACTGCTCTTGTGGATAGACAGGTAAATATCAGAATCCATGTTTTATATGGAGGTGATGTCGGAGTTGCCAAAGCCTTTTTCTTTTTTGGTAAATATTCATTGAAGACTGAATATGGACCGAATACATCAACACCTGTATAGGTGAAAGGATGTGTGAATGGTACCAATCTGAAATCAGGGATATCAGAATGGATTGGCTGAGTAAAAGGCTGCTTATTGAGCTTTTTACACACTAAGCAAGAGGATTTTAATACTTTAGGAAGTATCCTCATTGCTTTTGGTATGAAGTATGTCCTACTGAAGGCCGCCAGTGTAAACTTAATGCCTGTATGACTATTGAGTGTATGAACATTCAACAGTATTAATTTGGTGAGGTGAGATTTTGGATGTAACAACACCGGAGACAAGATGTCTTCGGTAAACGGTGTTACAGGCAAATAATTTCTCAGCCTCAGGAGTCCTGATTTGTCAAGGGTGATATGAAACTTCTCGTATGCCACATATTCCGGTGGATTATGAGACAGAAGTGTATTACGTAGGCCAGAAAAATATTTTTTCTGGTCTGCATAGATGAAGCAAAGTAATGCAAACTGATAATTGTTGGGCAGTATTGCCCAAGGAGAAACCAACCTACAACAAGTGAGTCGCTTTCTCGAGAATCTTCGTAGAGCTGTTAAGCAATTGTAAAAGATTCTCTTAAGACTGATGAGAGTGGTAAATTTGTCTATATTGATGTTGAATGGTGTATTCAACTGTTAGTGTACAAAGTTCTTGTAAGGTGAATTTGCCAGTGGGTCTATTCGACTTTAGTGGGATAGATCCAGCGGTTGTTGTGAGCTCGCTTGTTCGTGAGGTTATGGTAGATCAGAGTCAGATTGATTTTGGTCTACATCCTGTTGGTCAACTTGTGTGGCAAACAGTTTGACTACACAAACATGGTTTACGGAGTTCATAACAAACTTTGGTATAGTTACCTTACGAGATTTCAACTGTCTGTTTAATTTGGCAGTCTTGTGATTGTCAAATATAGGGTTAGTTGAAGTTGCTATAATTTTGGACAGTTTGTCAGAAATTTTGAGAGAGAATACAGGTATAGTGTTCTCATCCTCTGATAGGTCTGGTAGAGACTGAATTACATGTAAGTCAGTCTGTGGCCATGAGTCTGGGTGATCAGATAACCAGGCTGGTCCTGACCACCACGTGGTACTGAATAAATCATTCACCATTGCCCCTCGTGATCCGACATCTGCTGGATTTTCAGTTGTTGGAACATAGCGAAATTGCAAATTGGGAACGCATTTTATTTCAGTAACCCTATTCAAGACAAATTGCGTTAACACTCTGCGCTCTAACAACCATGTTAGAACGCATTTACTATCTGACCATAAGTAGGTCGGACAGTTTTCTAACTTTAATGGTTTCCTAATGTCTTTTATTTCTTTAGCTCCAATCAATGCCGCTAACAACTCCAACTTGGGGATTGTTACCATTTTCATTGGTGCTATTCTTGATTTCCCTATGACAAATCTGGTTATTAGTATGCTACTATAGCAAAGGCTACCTGGGATGCATCCACAAACACATGCAGTTGCGCCCCGTTCGAGTTTTATGTACCCGGGTATATCTGGCAAGGAAGCAATAAGTTGTGCACTGGGACAAATCCTGTATTAGCTCTGTTGCTATCTTCTGCAGTGACAGAGGTAAGGATTCATCCCACTTGTAGTTTTCATTCCAAAGCCTTTTAATAAAAGCTCGTGAGGGAATGAAAGCTGGAGCAAACCAACCGTGGGGGTCGAAAAATTGTGAGATTGCTCTAAGAAACAGTCTCTTTGACCAGACGAGTTCTTGGTCTTTAAATTTGGTCGGACTCAGATAAAGTATATCTTTGTCCATGTCCCAAGAAAGTCCAAGAACCTTAACGATTGGCTTTGTTAATGCGTGGTCTGGGGCAAAGTCATCGCGTAATGGGGTGAAATTTGTGCCCCATTGTGACAACTCCATTGATATGTCCCCAATCAACTTGTTAGCCAGATCATGCAAATCCTTAGCTTCGTTATATGTGGGCAACGATGTTACTAAGTTGTCCACATATATATTGTCGGTGTGTTTTTTGTAAAATTCCAGATTCGCCTGTTGGAAGTGATGCGACAGAACGGCCGCCAACAAAAATGGCGCTGCCACAATTCCAAAAGGAACACGTTGGAATTGGAAAATTACTAAGTTTTCCCTAGTTAGCGGTTTCTGTGGATTCAGGACCCACAGAAACCTTGTTACATCCCGATCAAGGGGGTGTAACCCTATTTGATGGAAAGCTTTTTTGATGTAGGCTATTATGGCATATTTATCCTTACGGAAAGACAAAAGTATCTGGAGCAAATCTGGTAAGAGATTTGCCCCTTTGAAGATGCAGTCATTGATTGAATGCTTTGATTGTTCTGTCTTTGCTGACCCGTCAAATACTACCCTGAGGGGTGTGCTTTTTGTTAGGTCCAAGATCCCTTTATGTGGCAGATAGTGTACAATATCTGGCTTGGATTTTGGATCTACTTTCTCTCATTTCCAACTCTATGAGTAAGTTGAAATATTCGTCGTAACGTTGGTAGAATTCAGGTAACTTTCGTAACTTGGGGAGCTGATGCTCAAGTCTTTTGAATGACAGGTTAAAATTATCCGCCAATGGGGGTGGATAGTTTTTATACAACCATCTGATTTGGTAACGATTGTTTTCCAATTTGACATTCTTATAAAAGAGTTGAAGAGCGTCAGCTTCCACTTGAGCTTCTACCAAATTGTGAGATTTGATACCGATGGCATCCAACCTCCATAAATTCTCAACCTCTTGTGGGATGGTTAAGAAGATAGGTGTGAAGATATCATCCACTTGTTTTTGATTTTGGATGATACCTCCCAACATATATCCAAACTCTGTCTTTATCAGAGTTAGAGTCGGAGAGATATGTTGTACATTTGTCACGAACAACCACATGTAATCATTGCCTAACAATAAGTCAACCGTATGCTCATCGTCTATCTTGGAGAACTCAATTCCAGAGTATTCTGGGAAACTTTTATGAAATTCTGACAAATCAGATTGTTTCATATTCTGCGTGATACTATTAATAGTCTTCGCAGTTATCAGAACCTTCAACCCACTCGGTGTCAGAATTTCGAAGTCTATTAGACATGATTTAAAGATGTTGGACGTCTGATTTTGTACACCTTTAAGTCTTATAATTTCTGTTTCATAACCTTTTAGTTTTAAGGATATGAAAGCATAAGACTTAGTAATGAAGGTGTCTACAGTGCCACAGTCAAAAAACCCTCGTAATTTGACTGCCCTCTGCAAGTGTGGTGACTGAGTATGTGCCTGAAAAACAAGAAAAGTTGAACTCTTCTTGGTGCAAATAAATGATGAAAAGTACTCACTACTCATCGGTAAGCACTCCTTCTGGGCCGCACTGAGTTGCAACGTTCCAATGGCCCACACAATTTTAGTTTCGCATTTGCCCTGTGGAACATGTGATTTTATAGTATCAAAATCAACAGTTGGTTTTGAAACTTTAGTAAAATCAACTCGGTGTTTACTGTGTGCTTCCTTCCGCTGTCTCAGTGTTGCGAACCAGCGTTCCCAGTGCTCGCGTTGAATGGGGTATGGGGCATTCGGACACAGGCAGCTGTTGTGAGTGGAGGCGTGGCAGTTAAACCACCGGCAGCAGAGGGCAATTTTCTGCTGACACTCTTGCGTCGCGTGGTAAGTTGCGCAACCAGTCCACAACTTACAGACGTTAAATTCCCTCTGCCGCTGTTCCAACGCGTTGTAATGTGGATCGGGGCAGAGGAAAGAGGGGTGTCAGTTGGTGCAGAAAAGACATGCCTTCTGCGCCAAGTGAGCCAGGTTCAAGATGCTCTTTGGAGTGTCTTGAGCCACTTGGTTCACTGTTTCTTTTTCTCGGCATTCTGAAACAGAAGAGGGTTTGGGAGACTTAGATGAGTTTCCCAAATCGCTATAGTTCTGCCTATTTGATTTTTTGGGATTGGATTTATCCTTTCCCTTTCGTTGATCGTTACCTTTCTGGAATGTTGCGGCCAAAAATTGTAAATTGCCTTTAGGCTTTTTCTTTTTGAATGAACCTGTGTTTGTATTAGGGTCTTTGTTGGAGGGACATTGCTTATCAAACATCTCTTCAATCTTAATAAATTCCCTAATGGCCGAGAACAAATGCGAAACGTGTCTTTTGTTGCTTTTTAGATGATTCCTATAAGACCTAGGTGGAAATGAGGTGAATGTCCTTGGCCCCATCCTGCTCCACGTCCTGCGCCTCTCTGCGCTTCAGTCTCCTCCTCTGTCCCTTGCAAAGAGGAAGATGGAGTGGGGAGCAGTTGAGGCTCAGGTGTTACCATTGGCACAGGGGCCAATGGGAACATCGCCTCAATTTCTCCCTGGCTGGAGCGGAGGCGCAGTATGGTGGAGCGTGCGAGAACAATTTTATGTTTCGCTACTCCAGGCAGTGGCTGATTCAGCGTTTTGATGACTGTGGCAATCACCGGCAGCTCCTTACGCCCTTGAACAAGGGTGAGACCAGGTGTACTAAGTTCAATGATGTAGTAACCCACAGACTCGATGGCGTCGTAGTACAGCTCTATGTTGGTCTCGTACTTGTCATCAGCTCCCATGGACAACGAACTATATCGCGATCCTGCAACGGAGGATCGCTTGGATAGGTCCTGTGGTGAGAGATTCATCGGTTGTGAATCCCTCGCCCTTTCTTCCATCTGGCGTTCCACATTCTGGTGTAGAAGGCCACCGCCATGTTGCGCAATTTCCCGTGCTAATGATGCATTGGCAATGACTGGCGGAATCGGTTGCTCGGTGGGGAAGAAACGTTGATTGGACAGTCCTGGGATCGGCTGGCTATCGGGTCCAAACATTGCTGTCGGTGGTGTCACAATCAGTGGAGGAGGAGGGGATGCCGGCAAATCAGCTTCGTGTCCCTGTTGTTCCATTTCAAATTCTGTGAAGACAGGGATACTTGTAGTAGACAAAATATTTTCAAAGTCCACAACGGATTCTGAAAATTTTTGGCGTGACCCGTGGGCGCAATGAAGGATATTTATCGCGGGTCACGCACTCTTTTTTCAAATCCAAAATTTGCATTTGAAAAAACAAATAAATTTTATCGTTACACATTAAAATTAATTCACTTGAAATGGCGTCGAAGATTTAGAGTTTGCCTTATGTAAAGTTGCATAATGCTAGGCTCCAAAGACATCGATGTTTTTGGGGTCTCTTTACGATTTTTTCTGATGAATTTTGTTCGTGGTCAGCATGTGTAGTCGGGGGAATGTATTAGGTTTTGTATTTTCAACGAAGTTTTTCAAAAATGGGTTCCAACTATTAGAATGATTGGATCCCATAAGTAGGTCAGAACACATTTAAGTGTTTTGATCTACCAAAAATAATGCATTCCGCCGTTGATGTTTTGAAGTACGAGGAGATCAAAGCATTCTAAAACGGTATCCTAACAAAGTTGACAAAGCGCATCGTATGAAAGTTACAAGTAATTTTCATACCCATAATGTCACGAAAATTATTGGATGTTGTTAGGTTTTGACTTACCGTTTATTGCTGACGAACTTTTGTTTCAAAAAGAGCGAGGACCAGTAAAACCCCTTTCTTGTTACTGGTACTTCTGCCGATGATTGTTGGCGAAAAACTCCGAAACTCTTCTTCGACTTCAATTTCTTGAAGTGCGAGTTGAAGCACCAATGTGGACGAGAATCTTCAGGAGGTTCTTGCCCAAAAATTTGCGATTGTTTTGTTATTTTATTCGAAAAGTTCAGCAAAACAGAAACAATTGCGCGGAAAATAACGAAACGCACTAATAAAAACGCAAGTAAGCAGCCAAATACACTCAAAACACACAAGAGCAACTCGTAGTCGAATCTGCAAAACATGGCGATGTTACTCGAATGATGGTTCAAAACGATAATGAGTAACATTTTTGCAGATTGGATTGGTTGTCTTGTCGATCACATGATCAATTCAGACATTCTTTCACTCCTTGACTGGAATAGAAGGACTATTGTCTGAGTGTGCGTGTGTATGTGCGATGTTTTTTCCAGAATTCAAAGGAAAAAACATCGCCGTGTGTGTGTGTGTGTGTGTGTGTTGACCAGCAATACACATACAACTTATCTTCACAATAAGATTGTCTTACATCCAAATGTGTGTAAGACAAAAAAGATTACGCGAGCCGTTGCCTATTTAGATTTTATGCTCGTCTTTTCAGACTCGTGTGTTGACAAAATACGTAATAGTTTTTTGTCGACATTTATGAAGTTTATTGAGGCAAAGCGTATTGGTATCGCTTCGTCTCGATGGAGTGCCGATCTCTGTTTTAGGGATCGACAGCCTTAATTGCATACAGCCTTACGTCAACCATTTTTTAATGTTCTTTTTTCGAAGAATTTGTAATAATGGTTGTTGACGTAGGGTAGATGATATGCAAGATGGCCTATCCAGATGTGGTGACCCTGGTTTTGTATCGAATTCTTCACAAAGATTTCAATGCATTTTTTGCTGGGGGTGGCTAAAAATTTTTCGTGAGAATAATTTTTAGCCTTGATTGAATAAAGGGAACGCGACATGTTGCAGAGAACTTGCCGTATTCTTTTATATTTTTGTTTATTCAAGGATTATTTTAGTTTTCGATATAATAATTACGTAAAAATCTGTCGATGAATAAGCAATAATATTTTTTTTTAAATATAATAAAAAATATTTTTTTGGAGAGTGAGAGTCAAATGGAATCGAATCCATTTGATTCATATACTCTTTTGTTTATTATATGTGAGGCTTATCATAGATTCACATATACGTATGTTGCCGGGGAGTATTTTCCCTAGGCTTTGTTGGCCAAGATTTTATTCTTTATAGGTTTTTTCTTTCTTCATTCAAGAAAGAAAAAATACATAGGCCTGAGTTTATTGACGTGTATTTGAGGCCGGGTATAGTCTCAAATTCAACTTTTGTTGTATTCAAATTTAGCCGTAAATTCGAATCCATTTGTTTGCTACGAGAATACAATGCATGATTATGTTTCGCATTCCTATGTAATTTGCACAAGATCCTATATACAAATGAAGGTCGTGTACTTGTGGATAGTCAAATGTTAATTTTTAGCTTTTGACTATAAACAGAAACATTTTGTCTAGAAAAAGATTTTTCTGGACAATGTAGGTATGTGTTCGAGGCTAATTAAAGTTTCGAACGCAAGGAGAATTTATTTTTGCACATAATTAGTGATTACACTCATACGCTCGAAGCCACCATCAGTTTCGAGTACATAATTATATGTTTAATTGTGCTCGAAGCCAATATCAGTTTTGAGTGCAAATTAATTAGGCATTTGAGGCTAAGATCAACTTCAAATGCTAAGTGCCGTTAAATCAATTTCCATTACAGATATTGACTTAAGTTGCAAGTGGAAGCGTTTTGTAGCAGTGAGAACTGATTCTATTTAGATTCAGTTTTCATTTTACATTGAAATGAAATCGAAAATACCTATATTTCCGACTTCAGAGTTTCTTTATGTGAAGCAGATGCTTGAAAAAGTATCTGTTTCTCCGAGAAAACCCCGATGCTCTCGCTACCATGTAGTGGCAGAGACACTACAGTTGTTTGGCACTTATAATTAATATGTGTTTAATGTCCATAGCACTACAAAATATACGTCGTCACACACCTATCTCGCTCACTAGATCCGTAACGACTACGGCAACCTCTTCAGCCCAGTCACTCGCCTACCTACATTTCTTCAGTAGGCGAGTTCCCTTTACGCCCGCCAGGCGCGCAGGAGATTGTGGATGTTCCCATCCACGATACCTGCAGGTAAGAAAGAAAATAAGGCGTAAGTCTGTTTCTACAAAAACCTTTTTTCCCAAAACTCCTTGTATAAAAATAGGAATATAAATAATACATAATATTTTCTTTACAATAGGTCGGAAGTAGGGAAGTAGATACATATATATATTATACAGGCTATGTTTTGATTATAAATTATAAATTACCTATGTTTGCTGGTCATTATATGGATTGCATTGGTGGTGCGTGTGGTGTATTTGTTAACGGCTGTTGGGTACGTTTCTACAACGTTCTCCCCTCTTTAAAAACAATATGAAATGTACAGTATTATTATATGTATAACTGAATAAGTTATATTCATTACACCGATCTTCAAACTCTTAGCTGTGCAGTTTCCATTAATGCTTCTAGAGAAAATATATTGGAGTAATCCCCCCATCAAAAAACAAAAAAGTAAAAACAGAAAAAATAAAAGAAAAAGCAAGAAAAAATGCGACAATGCCCAGCGGTCAACACCATATGTAGGTATACACTGGAAATGTGACCCGAATTAACAATATGTGTAGTTTACTACCTTTTTTTTTTTTTTTCTTATAAATTGCGAATGTGTAGGAGTTGATAAATAAATATAGGTATATGTGATGACTGAAGGGATGTATGAAGGGAGTTCGAGAAAAATATTGTAACGGGGTAGAAATGTACAAAAATTGTTGGTATTTTTCGAAAAAATCATGTTAATGATTCATTTGCTGTTGAGCGACCCGTTGTCTGACTCAGCGTGAGATTAATTGTATTGAAAGATTTTCTATGTTTGGTTCGACGATATTTTACTCGAGGCGTGCAGCACTTAAACCGGAAAAAACACGTTATTCCTCCTCCAAACAGAAATATGGCCATCGGGTTAATTAAGAAATTCTACCCATTAAAAGTGCAACAAATAAAGCCAAAAATATGTACTATACGTATATATTTAGCGGTGGTCAGATATTATCCGCGTGAAAATTTTCGTCGAAGGAATAGGTGCGTATATTTGTAGAAGTAAAGGGACGAAAGAGCTTTAAATTTTCAGTGAAAATCATTTGAATGAAAAAATAATACAGAAATAAGCTACCAAAGATATTTTTGTTGAAGATATCGGTAACTATCGATGCAAATATCGATTATTATCGATGTATTTTTGCAATTTTTCAAGTATAATTGAAATTCAGGTTTTTTTTTCTGAATTATGGATCTGAAGTATTGCTGGGCAAGAGTTTTTTCCCGATGCCTTCAACCGGTGAGACAGGCAAAATGTATAACTGTGCACTGCGGTGTATTTAACATTTATGACGTAGTTATGTTGAAACTTGCATTAGGTACCTCAGTGCGAGACCATTAGGTACGTTTTCTAGGAACTGAATGCGTAATCTCACATAGATTGAGAAACATATGAAAAAGACACCTTATCGATAGTGAAATCGTATAGCAATCAGTTTGGTGGTTTTGGTGCTTATCGGAAACAAAGCAACTATCTGTAAAATTATCATTTTCCAGTTCTGGTGATATTGGTATACAGAGTATTCGGAAAATAAACGACTTAATATCCAGGATCGATTTTCATGAGATTGAAATAACTATAAAAGTTCCTTTTACAAAATGCCGTGAAATGTTTCCTTTCCTAGTCATAGTTTTCCAAAGTAGAGGGAATCAAAAATCTTCTGCAACTTGCCCGAAAAGTAGATATCAAAAATGAACGAAATATAATAAAAAGTAATAAGTATGATTGTATTTATTTTATTAATTTTTAACTAGCATTGAAAATCTTACCAACATTTAAGGAAAAGGGGCTGAGGAATTATGACTTTAAATAACCATATTTTTTTAACCTCTTTTCCCTCCCGAATAAGGTGGGAGTTGATTCATTTTACTGAAAAGATACGGCTGTTTTTACCAAAAAAAAGGGAATCCTTCATCCTTCCGTTCCACAAATGTAGGTGAAAGATTGAAAGATAGATGAAAATGAATTACATTGTGGCACCAGAAACACCACGGCTTTCCCTTCATGCCACCACCAAAAACGGCTATCATATATACTTTTACTGTAAGGAACGACTCACAAGTTCTAAGACTGTACCTTAATAAGATCACAGAGAAATACATCGAGTTCTACATAAAATAAATTCCTATTCTATGAGATATCAAGAACATAATATACTTCTGTGGTGACATGTACTTTGTAATTTGATCACCGATGAACCAACACTTTTTATCTCCTCAACTGTTAACGAATTCGATTCTACCATGAACAGTTAGTCTCGTTTTGTACGTGAATATTTTTTTTTTGTCGTGAATACTTAATATATTCAAAACATTATACAGCTTTTGATTTCAACATTCAAGTCACTTTTATAAACTGTTTTTACCAAAATTGCTCAAAAAGTGAACATCGTTAGCCAAACCATTTCCTGTTCAACTTTAACCAGTTTCAATTCCAACAACGATTATACCTAGTTGGAATCTGTCATCAAAAGATCATGTGGCTATACAAACTTTGACAACTGCACAATCAAATATACATGTTATTCGACTGTAAATAACTTTTACTGTATTAAATGTGAATTGTACTGATGGGTCAGCCTACTTATTTAACTCGCCTACACGAAATTGCCTGACATACTATGTAGGCCTTAGGAGCTTTCGCTGGTAGGCTGGTGGCCTGTGATTTCGACTCTACAATTTCTCGAGACTCTTTGATATACTTCACCTCGTGATTTCAAATCCCAATACTCGGGATGTACGTCATTTTCGGATGTCACAACATTACTACTTATTCCCATATTCCAAATTTCATTAATTTTTGATAATTTTTGAGGTTTTCGCAGATTTTTAGTATTTTTTGTCCTTGTTTGAGGAGCTTGACCTCGTTTTCTCTTCTACTTACAGTATCTTCTGATTTCTCTATTTTATCGAATAAGTTAAGTATTTTTGTTACTATTAATTCAAGTATGAGCAGCTTTCTGCTAATTAGTATTACGTATCTAAGATAATATAATGACGCAACAATCAAAAAGATTGGAGAGAAAGAATTTACTGCGATTTTGTAAGTCGAACTTTCTTGGTTTTTCAACCTCAAAAATCTCCTGGAAGTTATGTTGTTTAATTTCTGGACACCCTGTATATATTTATAGTATATAGCTGCATGGATAGTTATAATTATGTTACAATCACAGAATAGTGGAGGTAGGTTCGGAGGGTTTAGGTATCCAACAGGCCAAAAAAAAATGGTGTAAAAATTACTTGTCAAATTTATAGGTACATTTTCTAATATCTGTATCTCTTTAACCGACTTCAACAAAAAGAGAAGATTATAAATTCGGTGGGTGTTTATATGTATATGTTTTTTCCTTTTTTTGTTCCAACATAAGTTCTTAACCCGGGCATCAATTTTAATGAAGTTTGTTTTAAATAGTAGAGAATGATCTCATGATAGTCCCATTAAATTTTTTTTAGAATCGATGTAGTAGTTACGAGTTATCTTTAAATAAAAAAACTGTTAAAGTAATATTGCCGCTAACGCTAGAAACGAAAGATCATTGAAAAAAATTTTTTCATCAAACAATCTAACCAACTTCAAATAATAAAATACGAATAGAAATTCTTTAAAAAGAAAAAAATGATGATTTTAAAATTTCTATAGTAAAATCTATTGTAATTAATGCATGAAACGATCAGAAGCATTATGGTAAATCAAAATTAAAAAAAAAAAAAGAAAAGAAACAAACTTCAAAAAAAAAGTAATTAAAAATTCGCTAAAAAAAGAAAAATAATAATTTTGAAATTTTTCCAGCAAGATATACCTAAGGCCTAGGTACTGAAATTACTTAAATCTGGGTTAATTAATAATTTTTGTTATAAAATTTGACAGAATTGACTTATAAAGTCTACATGGTAAGGAAAAGAGTGCCGACTTCAATAATTCCAGTACCTAATCTTGTATCTTGTTGGGAAAGTATTAAAAATATTATTTTTCTCTTTTTAGCCCAGTTTTTATTTTTATTTATTTTTTTTTGAAGTCGTTCTAATTGTTTGTTTTCTTTTTTGTATTGCTTGTTGAAAACCTTTGTCAGTGCACACTCCTACCAAGTTGCTTTCAATATTTTTTGTGATAAGTGTATGAATGCTGTATTTGAGATTACATAGTATTAGGTAAATATAAAAAAGGACGCATGTGAGATGAAAAATAGCACCGTTTTTGAGACAAAGTATCCCCACTCCTAAGGAACGATGCAATTTTTATCTGATTTTAATCTATGAAATTTGGTTTGATGTGGTTTCTGAATTATCAGTTATATTTATTCGTTCTTTTAATTTTTTTATTTAAAATAAAAAAAATTCTCATCATTGTTAATGGGCCTGAATACGGGCGAACGAATTTGAATTTGGTACTTTAAGGATGGGGACAACTACTTCAGAAGTGGTTCCATTTTTGTAGCAGCATTTAGATGGGCATGCGTCCTCTATTACCTATATTTAATCCTCTGTGTTTGAAACTGAACGAAAACAACAAGAAAAATTAGTGAAAAAATCGAAGAACTGAAGAAGAAAAGTAAAAAAATGATGAAGGAGGTAAAAGAATTGTGAAAAAATCAAAAAGAAATACAAAAAAATAAAATCCAAAACGTCCTTCTCCCCCTCTTACCAAACACCTAAAGAAAATTCTCATTTGCCACTGACGTTAAAGCAGATTAAATCAATTAAATCGAAAAAAAGGCCCGAGTTCCAATGGGGATTCTTGAAGGATTGATGTGTAAAGATAATATTGTGGTTATGAGCGTTTGCATAGCCCACGCTTATAACCACACACCTACACGCTAAGAGTTACAATATTATAACTTGTAAGACGTACAAGTTACATTATACTTCTCCTTTTAACCCCTACTAGAGTGTAGACGAAGTGCTAAGATATTTACGTATCAAAAAATTGAATGATGCAAACAAGTGAAAGAAAACTCTCACCCTCCTTGTAACTAGTTTTTATAGCCTAGTTGCTTGAGTACCTGTCTTCCTACTTACGAGTTGACAGGATCAAATCCTCACCATGACAAGTAGAATTTTTAAGAAAAAAAAAGAAAAAGAAATTAATCTTTTGAATTAAATAAATGGCTGGCATGACTCATTGAAAGCTGTGATTTCTGCGGAACTATTGAGCCGTGAGAAAATAGATTGAGGTATGAAAACACTACGGAGTGAGAAAAGTAAGTTAAGAGGTGAGAAAAATAAATGAAGGTGTGAGCAAGGTGGATGGGCAAGTAAGAGTTGAGAAATTGGCCACTTTCATCAAACCTTAGATGTCTCAAAAATACAGCGATTCGCATACATGTTGCAAAAAATAGATAGATAATAGATACTTACATGGAAAATTGTACTACCTAATCATCAACCTCAATTTGTTTCCTCTTCTGAACTTAAAACTCATTCAAATGCGAGCAGGATTTTAAAAATTCGTTTGTCAATATAATTTGAACGGAGACGTTAAATATTATGGATAAAATAAAGCCTGATTTACTGAATGGTACGCAGATTTATCTAATTGAGGATGAATGTAATAAAAAATATTGGAAAAATCCTTTCCAGGAGCTAGATACTTGAAGGTTCTTCATCCATAAACGGATAGAAATCGGTAATGGCACTTTAATTAATATAACATTTCGATCTGCCACAAACATATACAGCCTAGCTAATTTATGACCCAAAAATAAGTCTTATTATCGTTACCTATATAGTGAGCTACAGCAACACCTTTTAGCACTTTTTTTTTTTTCTTTCTTTCTTTTAGAAAAACGAGGAGAACGTACCAGACACATGTTCTACCTATACGGCCATAAAATCCATACGTCTGTGGTTTCTACGGTGATTTCTTTTTCACAAATTTACTTTTTCAGTTTTCCATCGAGAATTTTCTCTATCCCATACCTACTTTTTTCTTTTTTCTTTTTTTTTTCCCCCAAATTACCATCTCTTTTTCATCTACTCTTTTTTTGTGGGAATCCAAATCTTGTGATTGATTAGGCAGCCAGAATATATAAGCTGCATTGCTTCGTCGGAGCGTGTGAACTTTCAAGTACTTAATAGGCCTAGTCGAAACCTACGTTATACCGACATGTTTTTCAGCTTGATAAAAAAAAAGAAAAAATGTCAACTAACAGAAAAATTTACCTAACGTTATAACACCGATATTCATATCAACTATTTATAGGTATGGAAATAAATTTATAAACAATTACCGTTTGAATGAAAATGAAAATAAAGGAGAAAAAACTTTGAAGCAGCAACCATTGTACCAGAAAATGTAGGTTTTTAAAAACCAGTTAATTACTTCGAAAACTGGCAACTAGTTAGTATAGATTCCCAATTTAACCAACTTTTCTCCAAGAAATTAGTCAACTTTCGAAAAATTATAAATTAAAAAGCAAAAAAAAAGAAAAAAGAAAAACTAGGTCATAAGTTACCCGATTTTACCAACTGCATTATAATTTTGCCAACTGAGATTGAGCCAAGGGGTGAGACATACCCACACCGCACCGCTCGAAGAGTACCAAATTCTGTGACTATCTGACTAAAATTACGACCTGTACCAGGGAAATAATAAAATCTTATATAATATTATTGGTAATTAGATAAATAAACTCAGTAGGTATAGGTATACATGTAGGTACCTAACTTTAGACAGACTACAAATGGTTTCCTGAGGGAAATTTTTTGGACAAATTTTTTTTTTTTTTTTGGATTGATGGTTTGAATGTATTAGGAGATGAATGTTCTAAAGACCTGGAATTTCCGAAGTGATCAAACTCCAGGGCGTCCCAAAATGTGAACCTTGTTTCGGTTTTTTGCAATTATCTTGCGAACAATTTGTTAACTATTAATATAAAAGAATTTTATTCAAAAATGTAGTTGTTAAAATTTTCCATTAGAATGTTGAATCATTCCCTTTTTTTTTTGTATCTCTCATAGTTTTCAAAAAATTCTCCCGTCAAGTGTTATTCTTTCCATTGTTTCCAAGTTGTTACATTTTCATGTAAACGTCACTTTGTTGTGATTTTTGTGAAAGTAAAAAGTATCGGAGACTAGGGTACTATGGAACATGTGTACCATGGACAAAACGGACTTCACTTTAATTTTTAGACAAACTGGTCCCATAACATTAGGTACATATACATCATTCACCTGGTAATACTGCATTTGTCTACTATTCTCATCCAGATTGTTGTTCAAAAGTAGTGGCAAAGTAAAATTTTGATAACTCACAGAAAGTGCGACAGTGGAAGAGAAATTGAGCGTTAAAATTCGCGAATATGTTTCAATGAAGTTTAATATTCAGTAATTAATTACTCAAAGTTATCAACACTCAAAAACACTTAGATTAAATGTAATGTTAATATCCAATAAGAAGGTGAACCCAGTGTATCTGGTGTACCTACCATGAGACATTGTGGAAAACCTTGTTGTGAAGAAGATTCTCAACAAGAAGGTAGCCAACAGCTATCTGCATGTTCTGCCATTTCATACACAAATGTATGGGAGAGCCAAAGCCTAGATAAACATTGGCAATTTTTTGCTGGTTTCGTGAGTTTATATAGGAAATTTGGCACATGCACACAGACACACACACATATGTATATGCGTCATCAGAAGTACGTTGTTTCTTATTAGTAACTGATAAAAAAAAATGTACCAGTTTGTGTACTAGTCTGTAACATCACTGAGATCTTTCTCTATCAATTAGTCGCAGTCTAAACATTGTAAATTACTTGCCTGAATTTACATATAACTACAAACAAACAAAAGTTTGTTGTTTAAAGTGCAAGGCACTAATAATTGCCAGCCTTTCTACAGTGATTGTCATCAAGAGGGCCAAGCCCCTTACCTCATATAGAGTCAATATGATCCCCACAGACATACTAAAAATACATTTTAATTTTTTTTAAATAATTCTCGTATGTAAAATTGCCCAAAAACACGAAACATTAGATCCTAAGAAATTTGAGCATATGGTAAAATATAAATCTTAAATTAGCTTTATGAGGAAAGTATCACAATTAAAATATAAATAAATTTCTTTAATAATATTTATATGATAACAATTTATTCAAATAGCAGATATGTGCCTTTCATACATTGTATTAAACAAAATCAATTTCATTTTTCAATTAAAACACTTTTTTTTACAGGATTCAACATGTAGCATGGTACACTGAGGTGTTGTACCATGGAATAAAAAGGTAATTCCCTTTAAGATAGAATTTAATACAAACTGTTATAATTTTTTTTTTTTGGTTATGATTTGTAGATGAAGGTTCATTTTTTTTAAATTTATTAGTTTCAAATTTCTAACTTAATTCTAGCTTCCATCAGAAATAAAAAAAAAAAAGTTTTCCATGGTTTCACGGTCTCCCCTATGATATTAACAAGTTAATGTCTCAAAAACTATAAAGGTAAGTGCAGGTTTCTTGCTGGCCCGGGGATTAGAACCATCTACTGACAGGAATAACTACCTCAATCGCCACTATCACCAAAATACGGCTACCGTATACACTTGGCCATGCCACTGGGTGATGGTGATGAGAGTACTCCGCCGATATGTGTTGCCACACTACTCCCCCCTAGTACAGCAGTGCACAGTATGATTCAGTGGAGGCAGAGCTACTAATGGAAGGGTAGGTGTGTGTAAGGGAGTGGTGGATGCCCCTCTCCAATATATCTCCGCATTACACCAGTACACATTACTGCTTCACCACTAGTGTGCTTAATGCCATGACATTTTGAGGTGGAGAGCATGTGAACTAGTGGGCTGACGTGTTCTTCCGAGAGATGGTGCTGTTCACCATCTCCCAGATCACATCGAGGTCACCAATATAGGTTTCCTGCCAGGCCGGGGATTAGAACCATCAACCAACAGAAATACCTTCCTCAATCGCCACCATCACCAAAATATGGCTACCATATACACTCGACTACGGTGCCGGGTGATGGTGACGAGAGTACTTCTCCAATATGTGTCGCCACAGTAAGGAAAAAATTAATTGCAATGTTATTATAGAAATCTTTATCCGCTATATTTTTGTCCTGAACAATTTTAGGCCTGTTTCCAACCATTCACGAGGTATTTGCAAGAAAATACACGATTTGCATGAAAATAATTTTTGTATTTAATTTTCATTTTGTTAAATAAACGTACCATTTCATTTTTCATACTAAGGTAACACTGCTAAATTCGTTGAGTCCGGAGAAATAATGAATTTGGTTGTATGTTAGTGTGCTTGAGTTGGATCATGGATACAATCAAGTACACAGGCACACTAACAAAACAATCATAGTTCTTTTGTGAGCTTTGTTTTTAACATTGTTTATTCGTAAACTTTGTTTGTAACATTGGTTTATTGTGAATTTTGTTTTCACTTTTCGTCGCATATGACGTCATCTTTTTACGATCTACTCGAAGTTACACATTTCCAATATTAAAACCAAAAAAAGGTACATATTTTGGGATGCCTTGGAGTTTGCTCACCTCGGTCAGATTCCAGGACTTGTAGCACCACATTCATCTCTAAACACATCCACAAAAATTTCCGAAATAAAAAAAAAGTGTTTAAAAAATTAATGTCCCTCTAGAAAGGGTTTCTGTGCGTTCGTTAACTGGACTATACCATGCGAACTTGAGCTTTTAGTGGCGAAAGTTTTCTTGGGTCGTGAAACGGATAAATTTCCCCATCCCTACCCCCAGGTCGTTTTATGAGATAAAAATTAAAGTGGCAAAAAATATGGAAGATTTTTGATCTGATAATCACGTTTTGTTTCTGTTTCATTAATTTTAGACAATTTTTACAGCAAAAGATTGAGTTTAGATCGGCAAATTTTAATTATTAAAAGAAAATTAACGATCGTTTAGGCTGTATATCTGAAATAGGAAAGAAAAAACTGTATTATCGAACGCGAAAAAATTTAAACGAAGAATAAAAACGAAAGTAAAAAAAAAAAAAACCCAATTAATTGTAATTAAAATCTTCTAAAATATTCATTTTTGCGAGGAAGAAAACGTTTTTTATTTTTTCGAAATAAAATAAAATTAGGCCCATTTCAATTAGTGGTATTCGACGTAAGAACGGTCGTTGATTCCAAATTTTAGTTCTTACAAAAAAAAAAAAAAAAAAAAAGAGCATGCGCATTAATGTGCACGTACCTATATCACGTTCCAGCGGTTTTTCCAACCACCTGTTATGCCTAATCATCCCTTTAAAATGTTGAGGTTTCAACTGTTTCCTTTTACTGTTCCAAATCGCGCGGTTATAAGGGTTAAATATTTTATCACAAGGACGTATACCGCAAAAATTTTGACGCGATTTTTCCACACGAGTATCTAATTTTTATTTTTCAAATCCTATTTCGGAGTGATTTTCTTATTTGCCGTCGATACAGGTAAGAAATAAAATTATTTAATTCGAATAAGACTTAGGCGAAGTACACATATCGGCAATATGTACGTTTGAGCAGGCTACTAATTGGAAAAAATGACCAAAAAATTAGCTTATAAGGACGAAAAAGAATCGTAGATTTTATACAAATTTTTATTCGTATTCGGTATAATTATGGTGACGCTCAGCTGTTATAACGTATGCAAATTTTATATAAAAATTTTATACTCCCAGAAGAATGCTGAAAATTTGTATGATTTTGCAACTTTCTTATTGATAAAAATAACATTGTTTCCTACGATTTATTTGGAATTTTTTGCGAAAATTCCCAATAACTGGGTAACTAAATGCCAATAAAAATCAAATAAATAAGGTATAAAATGTTAGGTAGGTGTAGGTATAACTTTTGCCTAATGCTGTTTAATTGTGCTGTTTTTACTGTACGCTTTACCATTTATAAATTCAAACTTATAAGTTTTCAAAAAATTTGTCAATGAATTTTTTTTTTTTTACATACTGAATTTATTTACACAGAGAATGCCAGATATTAAGATGAAATTCGACCCCTCTCTTAGGAAATAAGGAAATAAAAAATTTGCGAAGTTATACAGAAAATTATTTTTAGGATTCTAAGCCACAGAGAGCATTTTTAACCGACTTCAAAAAATGGAGGACGTTATCAATTCAATTCGAAATATATGTTTTTTGTTTAATGTTTGTTCCAGCATAACTTCTCAATCTGGTCACCGATTTTGATGAATTGTTTTTCAAATGATAGAAAATGATCTCACGATGGTCACATTCAATTTTTTTCAGAATCGATGAAGTAGTTTATGCGTTATCTTCGAATTAAAAATTGTTAATTTTAAAGTAGGTAATATTGCCGGCATAACGTAACAAACGAAAAAGTTTTGAAAAAAAGGTTTTTCATAAAAAAATCTGACTACCATCACAAAACAAAATACGAATAAAAATTCTCTAAAAAGATAAAATTTTTTTTTTTTAATTTATCCAGTAAAATCTATCCTGGAATTAAAATGAAACGAAAATGCGTTATGGTAAGTTAATAATTTTTCTCAAAAAATAATACCGACTTCAAAAAAACAATGAAAAATGCGCTAAAAAGAGAACAATAATTATTTTAAAACTTCTCCAGCAAGGTATAGGTCTAGAAACTGGAATTATTGAAGTTGGAACTTTTTTTTCTTCTGACCATGTAGTTAAGGTTTAGCTATAAGTCTACGTCAAATTTTAGGAAAAAACTTTTTAATGACCCCGATTTCAACAATTCCAGTTTCTAGACCTATATCTTGCTGGAGAAGTTTTAAAAGAATTATCGATCGTTCTCTTTTTAGCGCATTATTTATTGTTTTTTTGAAGTCGGTTCTATATTTTGAAAAAAATTATCAACTTAACACAGTTCATTTTCTTTTCATTATAATTCCAGTATAGATTTTATTGGAGAAATTTTAAATGAATTTTTTTCTCTTTTTATAACATTTTCATCCGTTTTTTGTTGACCTTTTGTTTTTTGAGGAGGGGGCCTTTGGCTAAGAATGATATTTTACCCAGCGTTCGGCGAATACGTTTGATGTCTGGTCACGCCATCGTTCACTGCTTACTTTTCGCCTTCCATTAATTCGTATTAATTTGTTTGAAAACTCGTTTTACAATAATTAAGTAGGTAGGAGCCGTTGGTTACTTTCGTCTCATTTGAATATTGAAGAAAACGACTTCATTTTGCCTGCCTATTTTTGGACGGTTGTTCAAGTAATGTGACGCAAATTTGATTGATGCTTATCAGCTTATGCGGCCATGTGCCGTGAATGCTATGTCATGTTGCCAAACAGGCTAAGCAATCCACACTTCGTTAAAAATTGAAAAACAATTAGGTATATGGTTTTGATCATATTCGTGAAAAATTGGTCAGATTTAAAGTTACATGAAAATTTGCCGGCTAACTTCCGACAAATCCTCGTATTTATCCTAAAAGCCAAAAACAGTTCCGCTCAAAAGGTCAGGTCTTAGATTTTGTTCTTTTTCAAAGCATACGGGTAAATTTTTGCATTATCATTATCAACCAATCATTCAAATTCTTCGATCTGTATATTATCTTTTCGCAAGACTATTCAATTTCTACACTGTGTATCTACTTCGAAAAATTTATACGTATGTTATACATAATATACACTACATGGTTTAAAATTATACAATGTACAAATCTGGAGAACTAATAGCGCTACCTTCGTGAAATTAAAACTGAATATATGTGGATATAATTAGGTATATCAAATATATCGATATACTGCCTAGAAATCCATTATTTATAATTCATATCAGTTCCATCTCCATAAGACTGTTGAGAATCATGCAAATAAAAATTTTTAAATTGCAATTTTTATTTTCTCAGTAAGAAATTTATTGAAGGTAAATAAAAAAATTCATTAACTTATAGATTGGTTCGTGCTGCACCAGACGAAAGCATTAATTTTAGAGTTGAATTATATATTATGTGAATTCCAGATCATTGAAAATAAAAAGTCCGCGTGTTGTAAAGTGACACACTGGGCATGATGTAGAATGACTCAATAGAAAAAACTTATAAGATCAAAGATTTAGCTTTGTATTTTTTTTTGTTGGTAGCTTATCTTAGGTTTATACATAACTAACATGTCACATATGTCACAAATAAATCTCAGACCGTAGAGGAAATCCGAACCAACATATACACGCAATGAATTGATAAAATGGAATAATTTCATTTTTCAAAAATATTTCAGAAAAGTTTTGTAATATTTTACAGACTAGGAAAACTTAATTGAATAACTTCGTTTCAGTCCTAAGTAGCATTTTTTTTTTTAAATTTATATTCATATGTGTCATATGACAACACTATATAAAACAGTACATGTGTCACAATTACGACATGCCTGCGTCACTTTATAACACGGGTGTTGTAAAATAACACAGATGTTGTAAAGTGACACACTCAAAATTGTGAATATATAGGAACTTGAATTCAAACTTTCTCAAGTTCACTCACATTACCCATTAAACGTTTTTTGTTTCATCCAAATCAGATCAAAATCGACTGAGTTATGGTGTAACGAAATTGTTTGTGTCACTTTACAACATTTGCCCCTACCTACTGCATGCAGGCACATTTTCCACTTAAGATCAGTATTTTTTGCATGAATTCTCCATATGTCATTATTTTACAAAATTCATATTCGTTATGTTTCAAGAATTCCATGTGTTTAGGTAGTTATTAGAGTACTTAATTAGACGTACCTAGGATTTTTTCAAGGGGGACAAAAAATTATTTTATGACTTTTTTTTTTCAGATCGTCATTTTTGAAATTCAGAAAATTTGAGAAATCTTGCATCCATGTAACTCGCTGTCGCATATGTATTACGTAAATTTTTATTTTATTTTTAAAGTAACAAACAAAAAAATAAATAAAAATTATTATGGGGGAAATCACCCCCTTTGGACGGCTACCCTTAGTTACACCCCCTTGCTTAATTCAAAAAGATTATAGGTAGGTCTCTGCAATGAAAATCACCGAATAATTATTGTCTTCAATTTCTTTAAAACATTAGTTTCTAACGTATTCCAAAATGGGCTTATTTGGCTTCAATATTTTTTGAAATCACTCTTTTCCTATCTAAGAATGTTCGAATTTATCTAATATACCATAATTTTTTTTTTTTTTTTTTTTTTTAATCATCTACCTATACTTTTGATTTATAACGAGATTGTAAGTTTTAGTCGAAAATTTGGTTTTTGATCAAAAGTTACTTGTATGCTTGTGTTATAGGTCTCGTTTGTATAATTCCAAAAGTTAATGGAAAATTTCAATAGCATATTAGAAAATTTGATATTTTTCATTTTTTTCTTTCATATTAAAATTCTACTTGGGTTACGTTATGATAGTATTTTTATTTTTTTTGTATTATGAATAAAGATTGTCACGCGCGTCTATCGTAGAAATATCATAATATAATTTACCAATCCGATATCGTTGAAGCCCTAAAGGGTGTATTTAAATTTTAAATATTTTTGGGGCGAAACCAAAAATCGGTTCGTTACTCACTCGTTGGAAAATATTGTTCAGTACCACTTCATTGAGGGGATGAAACTTCAACTCATTTCTTTCTAACCATGCTGCATAATGCAAAATTTCATAAATAGGTGCTTTTTTTGTATTTTTAAAAAATTTTTTCTACCTTCAGGTTTAATAATTTTTATTAATTTTTTTTTGTGAAGCAAAATCCCTTTTGTTTTTTTTTTTTTGACTGGTTCCTCTAACAACTTCAAAGTTAATGAACCACCCACCAAAAAAACAATATTCTAGTGACGTATTTTTGGTACAATGCATTGAATGACGTCTGAATCATAATTAGAAAAGGATCGTAAAATGTTATATTAACGATTTATTGTTTCACAGAACAGGGGCGTAGGTAAATAAAAACTTTTACGCAAAAGATAATTTACTATTTCAAAACCAAAACAAACAAAACGAAAACTGAATGAATGACTGAATGAGAGCTTGCGGTTGAAAGCAAAATTATAGGACAAATTTGTAACATACACGCCATATAAGTTGAAAAAACTCGTTTCTTCGTGGCTAATGACCGTTTTGCTACGACGCCACTGTAATTTTATTTTATTTTTTTTAGCGGACAATATTTTGGTGCCAATCCAAAAGCCATTGTACTTGTTTTTATGGGAGCAGCGTTTAAAATGAAGCTACCTCTTTAATTGCGAGGAAATGCTTTTGATCCTCCGCATTTTTGAATTTTCAGTTTTGGTTGAAATGTTTCATCATTGTTAATAATTAGAGTGCGGATTCTCTGGCATTTGTGAAATCATTTGCTTACAGGGCGAAGGCTTGAAAATCAAACTGAAGTTCGTTTCACAGGTTTGGAGGCTGGGAAAAAAATTTTATTTTGCCAAAAAATGTCGAAAATCAAATAAATGCCAAAAATGACGTAACTGCCAAAAAATTGCCAAAAAGGCTTATTTTCAAAGAAAAACTAGATTTGGAGAAAAATTGAAATTTGAAGTTTTTTTGGTGCTACTTTCATCATCTAATGGTTATATTTTTGTTTTTTCTGAATAATGCTAAAAATACGGTTTTCATCGCCGAATTTTAACCTTTTTAATACCTGAAAATCCTTATTCCATTAATAATGAAATTTTGGGAAATTAGCATCTTTGAGTTTCAAATGAGACTATGAAAATATATAATCCAATTCCCGAGGAACTTTCTACCAATCAAATGTGATTGAGGATGAGGTTGTTGTAAGGTCGTATTTAGGGGCGTCCCTGGTGGCCCAGGGCCTCAGGCTTTCACATTTAGGGCCACCAAATCTTTTTTTCACATAATTTTCCAGGTTTTGAAGAACACTGATCACACCAAGACGCTCTCAGCTTCGCTCTTGGTAAAGATATCTACAGCTAGGCCTCCACAAAGAATAGGAATCAAGGCCTTCCGAGTTTTCAATGTCCTCCTGCCTTATTTGGTGGGTGGTGATGGTATTTTTAGATTGCACGAGCTCACTAAAAGTGTCTTGAATATAGGTAAGTATCATGAACAATTTGATGAATCACATAGTCCTATGTGATGAGTACTGAGCACTTTCCCGTACTTATGATGATGAGTAAAATTGATATTGGTTTTGGAGCTACACTTTTTATCTATCATATCAAAGCCAAAGTTAAAGTTCGGTTTATGTACGTTACTTGCAATTGCTTGCAAGTAATTACGTTCGAACTTTGGTGTGGTTTGATGTCATAGAGACGAATAATATTCCAACCTTACGGCGGCGACTGTCGTCTAGGGGTGTGAGCCCCTAAAATCTCATACGAGTCAAGTCCCCACAATAAAGTATGGTACATCATCATGTAATTTAAAATAAAACTAATGAAATATAATAAAGTTATGAAATATAAAAAAAGAAAACGTGAGCATGTAATTAAAAAAAAAAAGAGGGAAAAAAAGCTTTACCGGAAATACCGTCCGGTCGACCCGCATCAAAATTGGTAGCACGCTATAATAAATTATAATGAATATTTATTTCAAATTTCGTACATACGGTTCCAAAATTACGCATTTTGAGACCAATATAATAACAAAAATAGCGGTACCGGAAGTTTCGCACGGCCGATCCGTGCCAAAATTCAAGGCGTATGAATCAAAATAAATATTTACTTCGAATTTTGTGGCTGTTGGTGCAAAATTGAGCATTTTATAGCTAAAAAAAAATTGTTGTACTGGAAAAACAGTCCAGCCGATCCGCTCTAAAATCAATAAGTCTGGTCTTTGGCTTAGTAAAAATGTTTTTACCAAATTTCGTGATTATCTGATAAAAATTGCGACCTGTACCACGGGACCAAGAAATGGACATATATATCTATCTATCTATCCATATATATGTATTTGAAGTTGAGTTATTGGTGTCAAAATTTTCCTGACATCACGAAACGAAAAACGTACTTACCCCCAAACTCAGGGGCTAATATGCCATCATGCGTAATAAGTAGATTTTCTAAAGAAAACCAAATTAAAATAAGAAGAGCTTCTAGAAAAGGTTGTTCATCCACCATGCTATACCTTTTGAATGTCAAATTTTTACGTTAGAAGAGTATGTAATGAGAACAATACGGGAAAATATCTCTATATTTTAATTTACTTACCAGGAAAAATAAAAATAAATAAAAAGGTATTAGATAATTTTAAAAAGGTCTTTAGATGGAGTACAATATTAGAGGAATACTCGAAAATTTGGTAAAACTTTTTTTTTCTCCTAACTTTTCGTTGGACTTTTGCAACTGATAAAGCCTATTCTAAACGTAGATATAATATATGTAAGAATATGTATTCACATTCTTAAAATAACCACAGTTTCTGTCTGTGTTTCGCACTCGCTGATATAGTGAGTTGCAAAGATCTCTCATATATATTAGATTCGTATTGTATTCATCTATTGATGGATTTTAAGTATGGAAAGATGAAAGATGTGTCTACATAATTCTTCATTATTTCTAAAGAGCTTACAATCCATCAATACATGCCAAGCTAGTGGGATGATCTTGAGGAAGACGGAATGCTAATTAGTAAACGATCAGCTTAGTTCTTTCCCTAGTGCGGCTTTCCCTCGAAGAATGGGGATGTAAGAATATGTATTCACATTCCTAAAATAACCACAGTTTCTGTCTGTGTTTCACACTCGCTGATGTAGTGAGTTGTAGAGATCTCTCATATATATATTAGATTCGTATTGTATTCATCTATTGATGGATTTTAAGTATGGAAAGATGAAAGATGTGTCTACATGATTCTTCATTATTTTCTAAAGAGCTTACATATATAACACTTTATCGAATTAATTGAATGTCAATGATAAGTGGAATGTTTCTATAAAATTTTTAATAATCCTCCTGGGTATAGAATCGGTCAAATAGTTCCAGCGGCTGAGTAGGCTATTTGTAGGAAAAAGTACCCGAAACACTTCTTCTCTTCGGCGACAATGTATTAAATAGAAATAAAAAATAAATTAATAGTAATGATGGAAAATTAAACAGTAAAATAACATTTGTAGCTACAGAAACCATTCAAATTTTCCCATTTGCTAGCCATTTCCATCGAAATAGTCTCACTATTGGAACAAGGTAATAAATATAAAATGGTCATGCGTATTATATTCATGGGTTTTTTGTTTTTTTAGTTTTTTTAGTTTTTTTTTAGTTGATTTTTTTTTGCAGGTGAAATTTTGAATCCAGCAAAAAACACATCAGAATAATAATAATTGGTAGCCAAGTTCCCAATCGCAGCATATGTATGGAATAACGTACATTTTCGCGTTCATTACATCAAGGCGGCCCCCTCCCCCCAAATTGGAGATAAATAAAGGTTTTGAGAATACATTCTAAAAAATTTTTTCGTACCCTGTAATGTAAATAAAATTTAAAGACGGGGAAATTTTTCTCTTAAATACCTTTTTATTTAATATTAATTAGGACAATCTGATTGGTGGCCTTATTAAAGGATTTAGCTTTTAAGTAAAAGTTAAACTGCAGGCTTATTACTCATACGTCTACGTGAAACCCTAAATTTGATATTTGTCATTATTTTTGATAAGAATTCCTCATCATATATCGGGTAAACGGAAAATATCACTCACTTCAACTACTTTTTTTTTTTTTGCTTTTCTAGCAACCCTCACAAATTGATTCATTCAACTTACTTGAGTATTTTTTTTTATTTATTTGAATTATAATAAAAGTGGGTAGGTGTAGCTAAAGGTAAGTTAGTAAACGTAACCAATACTTTTTTTATCATCATTCGAAATTCGCCGCAAACCAAAGAGTTTTCTTTCACGTAAGTTCAAAACATGTGTCTGCATGAAAATAAAAATAAGTATTATATCTTTAAAGAAATAGCGTACAATAAGTCTAAAGGCACAGACTAACTTTTGAGTAGGTTTTCTTTAGACAATCTACTTATTACGCTTGGTGTGGTATTAGCGTCCAGAGTTAGGGGTGGGTACGTTTTTCGTTTCATGAGGTCAGAAGAATTTTTGCACCAATAACTAAAATTCATACTTATATGTATATGGGTATATATTATATATATTCATATACAGGGTGATTCGAATCAAACCACAACACTACCGCCATATAAAAATTGGCATGTTGCATTTTGAACAGAATCATCTGCGTTACTATATGCATGTTAGATATGTCGAGTTAAATCAAAACGTAACACTTACGGAAAAGAAATACTGTATTAACAAGATAATAAAAAAATAAAAACAAAATAGTATTTTGAGCTTTAGTATTTCTAATTAAAAAAAAAAAAAAAAGAAAAGAAAAAATTGTTGTTTTTGGTCTGTATGAAAAAGTGGAAAAAATTTAAAAAATTTTCTGCTAAATTATTGAAATTTTACCCTTCGTAATTTACCAAAAAATTTCCTGTTTTTTTGTTAATACAGTATTTCTTTAATTTGTGTTAGTGTTACGTTTTGATTTAACTCAATTATCTAACAAGCATATAATAACGCAGATGATTCAGTTCAAAACGCATTAACATACCAATTTTCATATTATGATTATAATGTTAAGGTTTGATTCGAATCATCCTATGTATATATATATATAACAAACTGAATAAATATATATATGTATATATATGTATATATATTCCGTTTTCTTGTTCCCACGTTACACGTCGCAATTTTTGCCCGATAATCACAAAATTTGTTACCAACATTTTTACTGAGCCAAGAACCAGACCTATTGATTTTGGTGCGGATTGGCCGGACGGTACTTCCGGTACCACTATGTTTGTTAATATTTTGGCTATAGAATGCCTAATTTTGCACCAATAACCACAAAATTTTAAATGAATATTTATTATAAATTATTGTAGTACGCTACCAATTTTGGCGGGAATCGGCTGGACGGTACTTCCGGTACCGCTATTTTCGTTTTTATATTGGTCACAAAATGCGGAGTTTTGGAACAATTTATACGAAATTTGAAACAAATATTTATAATAATTTATTCATTTATTGTAGCATGCTATCAATTTTTGTGCGGATCGACCGGACGGTATTGCCGGTAAAGCTTTGTTTTTCCTCTTTTTTTTCCTAATTTGCATAAACTTTTCTTTTTACAAAAATTATCCGCATGTTCACGTTTTCTTTTATTTTCTTTTATAACTTCATTGTACTTTTTCGATTTTATTTGAAATTATATGATTATTCGCCGTACTTTAATGACATCCTAATTAATTTTTCATTTCAAGAAATAATGCTTTCAGATTTCACACTGTCTAATAATTCGTCAGCAATTAACCAATTTCGTACAATCATATACAACGTATGAACTTACAGACAATTAATGTAACCATCAAAATGTATAATTCCTTTTTCTCGAAAACCTACTTTTTCTAGCGAGGCTTGCTGCGCCGGTTTTTTTTTAAGTTAAAATTTTTAAATTGTAATATCTGTGATTTCATTCATTTAATTGTCGTCTCTCGTTTCTTGAAATTTAATATTTCAAAATAGTTGTATTATTATACAACTTCTATTTTTAATTTTATTATCATTTCCATCGTCAAAAATTAAACCGGAGTTGAAAAAAATCTGTTCACCATTTTATTGAAACGAAAAAAAAATAAAACCATTTTTAGTACTCGTTTTCTCTTGTGTGGGAGGAAATCGCGAATTATTAATTATAATTTTCTATAGGAAGCGGTCAAAAAACGTATCTACGGAATGTTGTTGAACAATATTATAAAAAGCATTAGTGGTTTACAATATTTATCCATGCCGAATTACGTAATACCACGTCGTTTTTTAAGGGGAGAAAAAAATTCCAAGATACAAGAGTAGGTTATTCAAAAGTTGTTTCTGGATGACTTCGTCGGAACTGCGAGTGTATTAGAAACAATATATATACCTAATTATACTAACGAAAATATTTACCTTCGTCAGAGAAAAAAGGACGCGTGCAAGTTAATAACGTTATGTGTTTTTCTATAACATTCAACAGTTTTTTTTTTTTTTTGTAAATCATTTTACGAAAAATTTAGAGTTCAACAATTTCTGTATGATTTCCTGATTGAATAGTAAATTGCATGTGTTGCTTAAATTACGTCTATCGTCTGGAACGCAATCTGTGACGATAATAAAAAATACATTAATGCAGGATCTTCCTTAAAATGATGTTAAATTTTTAACTTTTTTACAAGAATTTTGCTTTTAATGCGAAAAATATAAAATATTTGAAACCAGGTAAAACTAATATGACACATACTCCTCCTACCCAGCTGATTTGATAAACCATTTTTATACTTTTTTTTTTTTGTAATCCACTCGATTAAAATAAAAACAGTAGGTAGGTAACTTGAAATGGCATAACTTACCTTTAGTGACACTGCAGATGTAATTTTTTCCCCCTTTTTCAGCTCTCTATTTTGTTGTGTCAGTAATTTTTGTGACACTGCACCAAAATTTGATCCGAATAATTTTCAAATATTGCACTTGGTACTATTACTAACAATGTGGTATACCAGGAGGGTCCATTTTACAATCCCCCCACAGTCCCTACAATATCTTTTACAATCATTAACACAGCCAGGAACCTCGGGAAAAATCACCTACACTGGATGGTGGACACAGAATTACCACCACACAACCCTAAATAGCCTGCCAGTTATCCATTGACTCAAATTTTGACCATGCTTGGGAAAAAATTCTTACTTTCCTACATTACGATTATTTCCTAAACACTGGAGAAACTCACTCAAAATGCCATTAGATCAGATGCCACGGACCACACAAACCAAAAACTACCCCATTGCCAATTAAAAAAGAATCAACACATCATAAATATAAAAACACATATAATATTAAAATAAAAACCAGTGAACATATTCAAAAACATAAAAAGATCAACATATAAAAATTTAGTCTTCAAAAGACAGATAGGTACAGCAATAATTATGATGCGTACGAACACAGAGCATAAAAATGAGTGAGAAGAAAAAAATAATTTTTAATAATCATGTGAAAGTAAAATCCATGGAAAAAGAGAAGGAAAAATAATTGGTGTGGGAGTATAAGAAAATTAACTATTGGTTGAATTTCCAATTCTGTGGCAGTAGCCAAGGCAGTAACCACAGAAGATGGTAAGAAGGTAGTCAAAAGATAGATGAAACGTATTTACTGTAGGGACAACCGTAGCAGCATCTCCGAGGGGTGAAGAGAAGAAAAATGAAATACTGAGAGTGCAATGAACGGGTGAGATATAAGAAAGACAAAAAGTGCAGAAAGAAGTAAATGACAAGGAAAAGAGTGAAAAAGATGAAATGATTGAACATGAAATGTATGAGAAGAATGAAGATGCCAGTCCGCGGAGGTGTGTATAGAGATGGGAATAATAATTTAGTAGAAACATAGAAAAAAAAAAAACGGACAGAAATATACACGTAGCCTAGAAGTTTTAGACTATGAGAGAATTTTACTAAGTATTAAATTTAAAACCATGGAGAGAATAATTTTGAATGAGGTTTTTTGAAAATGTTATTTATTATTATTTAATTTTGAAAATTGATAGGCCACATGCACCAACAACTATAGGCCTAAGTACGTTGTAACAATTCACTGCTACCCGGATAATCAACAGTTTATACAACATTCGTAATTCACTGAACAGCGGTGCATCTAAGGGAAAAAATGGCAAAATTTCCTCCAAACACCAAAAAAAAAAAAAAAAAAAAAAATTAAGGGAAAAAATAAAAGTACAATCACTGAAAATGCGTTAAAGAGCAAAAAAAATAGACTTCTCAAGATTTTTTGTCATTTCCCCTCAAAATGAGGCTTTAGATTCGCCACTGTCACTGAAGCTACGATTTCACATATTTTTGTGGCTTTTAAGCTTCATATATTTGCAACTCAGTATTAAAAGAACTGTCAAAAAAAAAAAAAGATTGTCAAAATATTTATTCTAATCTCTTTGCAATTCCCAAAAATATGGATTCGCAAATTGTAGTCATTCCTAAAGAAACTTTTCCCAAAATTAAACTAAATAGCCAAGTGCCTCAAGCAATTTTTTGTTAAAAATGGAACGTGTTTGTAGAGACATACGAAGATGCCTTTCTTCAATTATTATTTATTATTATAAAAAAAACAACCGCCTAACGAACCACTAAAGAGTTTTAAGAAAACCAAAAACTGTGTTGACAACGCTATTTTTTGAGAAAACTTGTCTGGAAAAAAATTAATTAATCATTCGCTCCACCAAAACAAATATTCTCAACTACCTACCAACGCATCCCCTATTATATTAACAAAGAATTTCTCAATTCAACCTCAAAACAATTGCTAAGGAAACCGTAAACCCTGTGATACTTTTAATCGTCTTATCACCGATTACGTTATGTTGGTACGCATGTGCACTCGTCTACCTTATCAGTTGTCATGGTTACAAATAAGGTATGACACATTAATTTTTGTAATGGCCAATTAACACAGGTACATACGTATTTATTACTAATTTTATTTGTGTGCGTGTAGGGAGCCATAAAAAGCTTCAGTAAACAGTAACCATTAGCCAGTGTTTACTAAGGTTGGCTTCCTTGTGCATTGTGTTAATAGGTACTTGCTGCCCTGAGAATCCTTTACCCACGATCAAAGGTATTTTACACCTACCTTCCAACCTCGTTTGCAACTGTAGAAAATGTGATCATTAATTGCGAAAAATATGTCCCCTCTTCGAATTAGTATTTCACCCATACTTCAGTCAATATATATTTTATTGTGAAAAATGATACGATAAAAAATGTTTTACTCCAATTTTATGTAATAAAAAAAAAAAATTATTAGATTATGCATATTTACCAACATGAATCGAATAGCTGTACTAATAGTGAAACATATCGTTTGTTTTTACATCGAATTCTTGTAATGCAACCATCTACTGCCAAGTCTGACTGCAATAAAAAGAGGTGATTTTAAAAAGAAATCACTCAGTGTTGGTTGCATTGTGAGTGAAAACTGATTTTTTTTTTCAATAGCATAAATTACTAAAAGTTAAAATTTTTTATTGAACTCTATTCCTACGATAAAATCAATATCGACATAAATAAACTCGAAAAACTGATTTGGAATAACATTTTCCGCATTTTCAGCGATGGCAAGTTGGGTGGGCTTTAAACTTTAAGTGCCTATGTCATTTTGGATGTTTATTCAATTTTGTCGTACGGACGTCCATTTTAGGGCTAAATTGCGCCAGGACTATAGAGAAATTTCGAACAGTAAAACAGAATTTCAAATAGGTGCAACGAGGTTTGAACATTCGTCTGTATCTGCTTTTAAATATTTAAAAATTAAAAATCAAGACAATATCACTTTCTTGTAAAAAAAACTAGTGGTCAGTATCAGTAGCTGAAGCTGATTACAATTAATATGATAACATTTTCATATTATTTGACTTTAAATGACAGTGGGATAATTCTCGGCTACTATTTCAATATATGTATTGATAAAAAGTCGATATTTTGATATTTCATGGGAAATCTATGGAAAATCTACGGTGTGACTGTAACTAAAATGATATCTTATTTCTGTCAGTTCCAAGGTAAACATAGGAATATGTAAAATTGAAGTTTCATTTATCTGTAAGAATAAGAAAAATTTATAAAATGATCAATATTAAATAGATTTTAATAATTATCGGTGAATTGTGTATAATCAGTGGATGGGTTTTACTTTTGCCAATAAATTATTTCATCAAGTTAGGTACTTATAGAAAAGTCGATTCACCGACTGATTTTTCTTTAATTTATAGTGAAATAATTCATCGGTGAATTGAGTAGAATCCGTCGATAGATTCTATTCTACTCGATTCACCGATTGACTTTCCTTCAATTTAATGATATAATTCATCGGCGAATCAAGAATGCATTGATGGATGAATTCATTTGAGTGAGAAATTCGTTGGCGTTATATTTACAAAGATAAATTAAGTTAGTTACTGTACCAAATTTGTAGATGAAACATAGAAAACCTCTGGATACTTCAAAGATTGATAACACAATAAACATATTATTTCAGATTATACTTATTGAAATTCAAATGAATATAAAGATGAATACTTACAATTTTGTAATTTGAAAACATTATCAAAAAAACAACTAGGTACACTTTAAAATCATGAATATTAAAAATAATTCAAATCACTATTCACTCATTTTCATTCGCTGATAAACATTAGAAAAATTCTAGTAAATATTTTAGCTACTTAATATATTGATAAAAATTCAATTTCGATGATAAATGGAAAATGCATGCAAACCAATATCAATGTTTTATCGATGTGTGAGAAAGGAAAATAAAGAAACATCGAATTCGAAAACAGATCCCATATAGAAAATAAAAATGTTATCACATTAAAAAGTTATTTATTAAAATGATATAATTTTAACCATAAATGATTAAAAACCCTCATTATATCCATAGATTTCAAAACTTTTAGAACGATAAAAGTTGGGAAACATTTCATGTTTTAACATTAAAAATGTTTTTATGGTGGCGATTTCGAAAGTTGAGACACCATCAACATTCACACCGAAAGCAGGGTTGCCTAATAATTCATAGTAGGCTACCTACTTACCAAAAAAAAATCGCCAAAAATCTCAGAAATTTTTTCATCCTTCGAAATCTCTAAACCAGTATAGTCTTATTGTTATTTAACACATTTTCAACGACCAAGATTATTGCGTTTGGTGCGAAATCTGTGAATATTTTTAAACAATTATTTCTTAGATTCTCGAGAAATTCAACTGCATCGAATAAAAACAATTAAGGCAACGACAAATTTCGTTTATTGGTGCCAAAAATTGCTAAACTAAAATACTCATTGTTGAAAAATTTCATATACTAGAAGTGCGAAAAATAACGATACGTATCGATATTTAATCTACCCGATATATGACGATATTTTGTGTTGGGTATACCTAATCTTCCTCTCCTCGATCCTTGCCGTACTGCATTGTATGTAACCATATATTGTTTTATGTAAACCGGTTCTCATTAATCTTTATATGACGTCACCTCGCATTTAACTTGATACTTGTTCCATATTGATTTTTAAAACTTTGATTATTACATTCTCTCGAGTCGATTGAACACTGTTGTCTGTTTCTTTTATCAAAATACATTCTCAGACCTCCTCATTTTGGATTAAACATATCGATAGTTTGCGTATCGATATATTTTCCCTAAAATATCGATACGTATCTATGCCAAAAAATATTGATATTTCGCGCCATTAGTAGTCAACCCTACAATATTTTCACGATACAAGTAAAAATTCAAAAAATGGCTGAAAGTCGTGTAAAATTTACAAAAATTTTCTTCCGGCGCACCGTTTTTTTCAATAAGGCTGTCATTTAGCTGAACAAATTTTAGTAGGTAAAGTTTGAAATCTCTCAAAAGTGGTGAACCTTAAAGTGTCTCAAAAGTGGTGAACCTTAAAATGTCTCAAAAGTGATAAACTCGAAAACTTAAATATCGGCAATAATTCATTATTTGAGACGAACGAAACATCAAGCGAATGCAACCCGCACTACACATCGTAAACAACCATTTTGTGAAAAACATAAACGTTTCTTTTCGACTTGGTTTTTACTATTTTTACGCAATTTGTTTCGTCTCTCCTCTGGTTCTGGATATAAAATTTATTATTTTGTCCGACTTTCATTCGAATGCATTAAATAAAAAAACTATACGACATAAATTTTTGACAAACTTTAACTTACCTACCTTTTATGGCTAAACATACAGAAGATTTTATTTAAGCAGAGAGGCGAATCCCACTTGAGCAAAAAAGTTCAAAGAACGAATGTAGAATCGCCATGAATTTGATTGAGCAATTCGAATAACAATTTGACGGTTTAAAATTAGTTGATTTGTTTGGTGGGGAAGGGGGGTTTCGTGAAAAAGCTTTTTGTACACTGTCAACCTTCTCAGAACCATCAGAAGAAAAAAAAACATAATTATTATTGGAGGACAATTTGGAGTGAAGAAAATCAATGAATTCGCGGTGTTAGAAAATTGTTGTGGATAGATGACTGGTCACATGTGACTGCTTGGCCAAGGAGTGAAAATGGTTTATTATGAATAAAACGCCATTTATGGCGCAAGTCCCTCAAGGAGGAGAGGTTAGAATTTATAACCAAAAACGACAGCGTTTAAAACGGAGTTAATTTCAGCTAAAGAACGATTTTCGCCATTTGTAAGAAATTGCTGTCTTTTATTCATATATACCACTTTTCGAGTCGGGAGTAAACATTTTACGTATAAGTTAAGCAAATAACAAAACCATTTTGACCTGATCATATCGTAGATACCATTTATGAATGCATACTCTTCCTTCGTATCTCTACATCGAGTGTGTTACAATTGTGACCCTTTTGTTACATTTACCTTATATTCTGTTGTGTTTTATATTGGTGGAGAACGAAGGAAAGAACGTAGTTAGCAAAAAAAAAAAAAAAAAAAAAAAATGAACACTGAGAAATGTTTGAAAGTGCAGTAAAAAGTAAATTTGATTTTAGCGTCAGCGTTAGCAAAAACGAAAAGAAAAGTTTTTATTAGCCATTGTATCAGTTATTCGACGATTATTAATCGCAAAAAAGCGGTATCCCCAAAAGAACAGATATAGGGCACAGATTATGACGTAATGAGTAATCGTTATACCTTCCTAGGAGAGATTAGGCTGTAATTTTCGTCTGACTTGAGAAATCATAAAATTATTTTTAGCGTAACGAAAAAGAGGGAAACGATTTTTATGGCTTTTTTCTTACGCAAAATAAATTTACCTTCATTCGAAGAACAGAAAATTTAATTTTTATGTATTTTAAATCCGGAAATCGTAGGCTGCAGAACGAAGACGTTGACAGTAGGTTTCGAACTAACCTAATTTCAAAGACTAAACTTTTCCAAAAGCAATTAGACTGCGAAATTCAAATAAAAAGCTACATTTAGTGCTTGGGTTGTAAAGACTGCTTAAATACTGACAAAGCTCAGAGTTGCGAGAGTCTTTTATTAAGATTGTTCTGTTATTATATTCTTAAGTTGAATAAGAAACGATGAAAAAAATAGTTTAAACGACTTATTGCCTAGTTAAGTACCTTCATACCTACTCGTTGTGGTTGTATTACAGAATTATACCAGTTTCATGAAATATTTAAAAATAATAATTTTTCTTATTTCGCCCCGATCCTTTTCCATACAGAAAAACAAAAAGAGCACAGCAAATACAAATTTTTATTGAAGAAAAAAAATTGAAAAAATATTTTTTTTTTTAAATAAAACCGACTTCAAAAAAAAAAAAATTAAATAAAGCCCTAAAAAGAATAAAATAATTCTTTCCAGAATTCTCCAGCAAAATCAAGGTCTAGGGACTGGAATTATTAAAGTTGGCGCTAATTAAAAAGTTTTGTCATAAAATTGGATGGAATTCGTAGGTATAAAGCGTACATGATGAGGAAAAGAGCGTCGATTTCAATAATTCCAGTCCTTAGACTTATATATTGCTGGAAAGATTTTAAAAGAATTGTTTAATTTTTTTAGTGAAATTTTTATTATTTTCTTTAAGTCGGTTCTATTTTTTGAAAAAAATTTTTTTTCGATGATGTTTCGTTGGTAACGTTAGCGGCAATATTAGTTTAAAACTAACTGTTTTTTTATTTATAAATAACTCTAAAACTATCACATCGATTATAAAAAAAAATTTAATGGGATCACAATGAAATCATCCTCTATCATTTGAAGAAAAGTTCATCAAAAACGGTGGCCAGGTTAAGAAATTATGCTGGAATAAACGTAAAATAAAAACAACAACAACAACAATATATATACGGATCGAATTGATAACCTCCTCCTTTTTTTGAAGTCGGTTATAAATAAACAGCCTAGTAGCTTGAAATGTACTTCAATCATAACTATAGCTGTTACACCAAAGAATGTATATATTGGTACATACCTATATTGCTTGAAGGGGGAAAAAAATACAAAAACAAAAACAAAAACAAAAACAAACAAGCGAACAAAAAACGTTGACAGTACGTTGGAGTAATGTCGATTTATTAATTCAGTAATATCTGGATAAAAATGTAGTTGAAATCTAATTAATAGTAGTTCTATGGCTGAAATATGGGAGGAAGTGGAGTGGGCTAATTATTACGTAATAGAAATGCTCTACCCCATACCCTATGTCGCCTCCAGGGGGAAGAATACGAATTTGACCAGATCTCGTTTTTTAAATTTTCCTTCATAGCTAAGATATATTTTGCAATAAAAATACTTTTATAAGTATAAAAATAATGTAGGAACCTAGACCACTTATATAAAATTTGGAACAAAAAATTTCTACACATTTTGTTCATCACTATCGTATATAGGGGCTGGAATACATAGTGGTAGGGAATGTTATTGTTTTTTTAAAATCACAATAATCTGCACTATTTTCTTAATTGAAACACTGAAAATGAATATATAGATGCAAAGATGGGCCAAGAAATTAACATATCAAAAGTTTTCATTAGCATGTATAGCTTATGCTATTCATGATACATATTTCATGCCTGCATACTTATACATGGTGTCCTCAATAAATACAATTAACCGGGTATTACAGCCTGCGGGTGCGATTTTCCACTACATTTGGAAATTTCTTTCATTTTATTTCTATTTTTTAAGATTTTCCCAAATCAGGCACTCGTAATCAAAAAACATAGGTGAGCCTACCGCAGATTACCAACTTTATCTGGACGATATTATTCTTCTTGCCTGCTAAATTTTCGACTTCTCTTTCTACTCATTCTTACTCTTCGTTCAGAGTTCGACAGAGTCACGATTGAAATTAGTTTTATATTTATTGATTAATAACTTGTTTTCTTTTTGAAATGCAATTCTCAAAATATTCTATTTAAAATTAGTATGAGTTTCTTTATCACTGGAACCAGTTTAAAATTACTTGGAGGGGTCACGGAAAGTAGAGGGCCTGTTGAGAAATTTCTGATCAGCTGCTCAAACAGATGAATTGGGCCATTTCAACAAAAAGATAGCTTTATGAGCATTGCTGAAAAAGACTAAGAGGAAGAATAAAAAAAACTGAAGTATAAGGCAATGTCATTTACGTCACAATTCTTACCTTTAATCTCATGGGTGGCTAAATATGCAAGAAAAACCTTGAAAAGCGTGGAGATATAGGAATTTTTGATCCTATTGTTTTAAAAGAAGCGATAGTTACTTTTTCGACGCAAATTAAATTATAGAGGAAGCTTCGAGAAATAAAATAAACCAAAGAACAAGAAATTTGAGTCTTTAGAAGCTGAGAAAATGATTTAATTTGATGTTATCAGTGTACTTAACTTTAAGGACAACTAATAATAAGGGTCAAAAACGCCAGTTTGATGCACGATTTCATCATTATAAGTTCTTTTTAAATTCTCTCGGCTTCTAAAGGCTCAGATTTGTTGATCTTTGGCTTATTATATTCGTTGAAACCTTCTTCAAAATTTCAAATTTCATTTATGTCGAATAAGCAGCTTTCACTTGTTTTCAGATAATTACAAATAAAAATTCGAATATTCATAATGCTTTTCATGTACTTTAACTACCCACTGAGATATTGCTTTCAGCTGTGACGTCACGCGAAATTTCTTTAGCAAGGATTTAAGGATTATTGTGACGTAAACGTATTAAATAAAATGGACTATCTCAACTTAAATTAGATAGACAAGCGAAGATAGGCGAATATTGATGGTGGATATTATTGAAATAAGTTATCATCTCCTTCAATACAAAAAGTTGAATTTGAACTGAGAATTTTTGGTCGGAATTATGGTTTGAGAGAAATAAAAGAATAAAATTCGGTAAGTAAAACAATTTTCACTCATAAGCCATTGACTAAGTTTTGTTGTCAAAGCAAAAGGCGAACTACCCACCCACGTTTCCGATACCTATTGAATTTCTTCATCTATTCTCGATTTCTGTGATTTATTTCGTTTTTCCAAATGACACAGAAATTTTCTGTCGTTTCGATATTTGTTATTTCCTTTCGATGTGTAAGTCGGCCTAATTACGGTTTGAGCGCCGATGAAAGAGTGCAATTTCCTTGATAATCACGGGCGCCTTTATGAAAACCTATTGAAAAATCGCTCAAAGACAATCAAACAGTCAACGTAAACAAAATTTTTTTTTCTCACAACCCACTGATACCGCAGGCAGTGTAAATTATTTTCACGTAATAGATTTTGACTACCCAGGTACTTTCTGGTCATTTTTATGAGGTAAAATTTCACATAAGGAACGTTATTTCCTGTCGATGATAACTCAATTTACGTGCGTCTTTACAAAAACGGACAAAAAAATTGGATCTATCAGTACGAATATCGCTTCTTTTTATCTTTTTTTTTCTGCTCAACAATGTATTGAAATCGGATTTGACGTTATTTTTTTTAGCAAAGAGATTTTTGTACACGTTTAAACATTCGATGAACGTCGATAACGGCTGTTTTTAAAGGAGTATTGAAAGGAAGGGGGTGCGAAAAGAGGGAAAAAGTGTTATATTTTTGTTTTGCACGCAGCTTGAAATGGCGAAACACAACAAAAGCATTATATGTAACGATGTTTTGTTCTATCGTCACATTTCTACGACAGTCTTTTAGCAGATTTTCAAACCTGGTATTTAAGAGCATGTGAGTTAGCAAAGAGGAGGTTCGTAATTTGATAACTTATCAGACATTTATTTTGTAAGCGATAGAAAGCGTAATTTTTGTTCAATTGAGCTGAAATTTAATGCGTGGGTAGGTTCGAGCATAATTTCAGATAGGATTGTATTTGGTAAAAATTGGTTGAAGGGCTGGGTGCAAAATAGGTTCCAACAATAAAGGTACAGACTTAATTTTCATTCGATATGGCTGTAATTTGGTAGATAACTCACTCGAAACGTAATAAAAACGGGTACGGAATTTGATGAGAAACTGTCAACAGTTTAGTAATGGGGATTGACAAATGAGGTTTAAGACGTAATTAGAATTTGAAAGAGCTGAAATTTGGTAAGTAGTTGGTTCTAAATCTAATTAAAACTTGTATGGATTTTTATGAGAATCATTTAGGCGGTTTAACAAATGTGAGCTGACAAAAGTTGCACCCACATGATCTAAGGCGTTAACTATCGACGTTTAAGGCCTGTCCTGATAAAAATAAAATAAATTTGAATTACACCCTTAAATTTCTCAGCTCCCTAATTTAAATAGCGACTGAGGAATTATTGAGTGAAAAAGGAGAGGTTTCTATATTCCAAAAATGACAAATTTTCCTTCAATGTTTTTACTTTTGGTTTATTTATTTTCGTACTGATAAAGATGATAGAAAATTGCATGAATAGTAGATTTATGAAAATTTTCTCTTCTTTCTAATGATACCAATCTCAGCTCTTTAACTTAAAAATCGGCTGAGGTATCATTGAGTGAAAGATGAGAAGTTTCTAAAGTCAAAAAAAGGACAAATCTTCCATTATTTACTTTTTTTTTTCGTTTACTCATTTCTAATTTGGTAAAAATGATTCGAAAATTATATGGAAATTTTTTAAATTTTCTCCTTTTTCAAGCAATGCTAACTCTAACTCTCCAGTTTAAATACAGGATGAATAATCATTGAGTGAAATATAAAGGCGGGTATACATTTGTATCATTTAGCCATGCCGTATCATCGGTAAGTATCATGATATGACTAATGATACTGCTCTAATTTTGTGAGGTATTGCCTAAAATCATATCATACCCTTAAATTCTTTTAAAAATTTTTCGTTCCCAGCTAACGCCTTTTGATGTGACAGCAGAATACCAACATCAAATGAAAAAGGCCCGCATCGTATCATCGTATCATTTTTTGATACAGCATGAGGTTACAGACTGATTGTACCTACACATTGAAACGATACAATTATATAATATGGCAGAATAATACAAATATGTAAACGCCTTAAGAGGTTTGTTTCAAAACTGAAATGTCGGATTCTACTTCAACTGACAAGGGGCATGCACACAACTGCTCACACACACACACACACACCTACACACACACACACACACACACACACACACACACACGACACATCAACAAAACTCACAATCTGACTCCTGATACTCATAAGTATCACATAGTCCCTACCCAGAGCTAAGATTTTTACACATCAAAAACTTAATTTTAATCAAGTAGGAACATGAAAACATGCTAAAATCATGACCACAACTTATGAAGTTATTATCAATCGATTCCAAGCCCATTTACAGATTTTTATTCGGAGGAGATCGAATCATAATTTGTAATATTCATTAATTTTTATGGGAGTGGTTAAAAATTGTTAGCACATTTCATAGATGCAAAATTTGAGAAATCGAATAACTGTATTTTAAATTACCTTTTTTTTTGGTACTAGGAGATTTTAAGGGAGTTATACCCCAAATCCCTTCTTTAAAACCAGCTATGATTGATTTAATTTTTTAATATTGAGAAATGTTTTTGTTAATGTGGAATTCATTTTTTTTTCCTACGGGGTAAAAATGAAAGTGTGAAGGTGGCTGGCATGGTGCAAACCTAGGTGCGAATTTAGGTGCGAAGGAGAGAAGAAAGAGAAATGAAAAAAAGTGTCTGTGTTTGTAGGTGTGTGGTTGTGTGCGTGTGATTGGCTCAAAAGAATCTTTTATTTTCAGATTTTATTATGTAATACTCTAATGCATCATTGAACATATTTTCTGAGGTGCTGAATTCGAATTTGATGTTAATTTTAACATTGGACCCATTCTTAAACCCTCATTTGGCGAAAAAACTGAAAAATTTTTTATTTTTAGATTTTATTATGAAATATATCAGCGAACACTTAGCTCAGGGTTAGGGTTAAAGGTCCAAGGCATCTGTCAAGAAAATCTGACTCTATGGGGAGCTAGTACCTATATATCTATTATATATGTATATATATGTACAGTATCTTGCACCATTAAAAAAGCCTACTTGGTGTGTGATGTTGTGCATCAATGTGAAAATTAGCCCACTGTAGGTATGTGTTGACGCACCAAATATAAAAAAAAAGCGGGTTTAATGAGAAATTAGCCGTATTTGGTGCAATTATATGCAAACTCAAGTTTACCCACATAATAAAACAAAAAAATATTCCCTTCCAATGACAAAATTAGTACAATTTCACAATATATGCTCAAATAACCCCCTAAGCTGCTATACAAAACCCCAGGCAATGATATATTTCATATTGCAGAATCTTTCTTAGTTGGAGATTAGTAATATTACCACAGCACTCCTCGATGGCTGCAAGTAAGGCTGCTACATTGGAAAAAGGAGCAGTTTTGTAAACTGTAGAGGTGATGTGGCCCCCTGAAAAAAAATCTGGTGGATTGAGGTCAGGAGATTTGGCAGGTTATTACAGTGGTTGTTCATAGGTACCAATATCTTTATTTGGAAAACCTTCCCAGAGATAAGTTGGTGCAGGTCAAAAATTATGATCATGGGTAGTGCGTCAATAAATATATACATTGAGCTAATTTTCACACTAATGGATAACATCACGCAACAAATGGGATTTTTCAATGGTGCATGATGTGCATCACTCTGTATATATATATAATTATATATAAAAGCAAAAATCTTGCTACTACAGTATAAGGTTGCAATTTTTGTCCGATAGTCATGAAATTTAAAACAAACTATAGTACTAGCCAACAAAATGACCTACTGATTTTGTTGCCAATCGGCTGTATGGTATTTCCGGTATTCTTGTTTGTTTTTGTTTTAGCTATAAAATTTTTTTAATTTTCAACCAATAGCTACAAAATTCAAAACAACTATTTATTATAATTTATTATAAATTGCTGTTAAGTTTGTGGCGGACTGTAGGGTACTTTCAATAACGCTGTTTTTATCTTTATTTTGACTATAAAAAGTCTAATTTTGGACCAACAGGAATGTAATTCAGAACAAATATTTATTATGAACTTTTCTAACATGTTACTGATTTTGGTGAGGAACAGGTAGATAGTATATACATTGTCCCTATTTTTGATATTATTTTGGCTATAAAGTGCTTGATTTTGAATCAATTAATAACAAATTTGCAAAAAATATCAACTATAATAATTTATTACAACATACTAGCAATTCTGGCACGGATGAGGCGGAAGTTATTTCCAAAAGTTAATTTTTGTTTAGATTTTGAAGGAGATCATTATTTTTAATTGTGAAATTTTATGTTAGCAGTTACAAAATTTAATAATAACTTTTTAGTGCTTAATTTTATATTTTTCAAAAACCTACTTTTTCCATTGAAGTTGATGTTACATTTGATAGCTATTAAAATGTATTCCACATTAGATGTTTCAGTCTAACCCAGCTGGCTGGTACTGAATAGTGCTTTTTTGTTTTACTGTAGAAACGTTTGTACATTCCTATACTATGGTGGTAGTTAAAAAAGTTACGACACCATCACCAAAAGCAGGTTCGCCTGATGATTAGCATCAAAATTTCCTACAGATCAAAGAATTTACCATTTTAACATTGAAAATTTAATGTTTGTATGACAGCGAAAATATTGCGATTGCAAAAGTTGTGACACTCATACCAACACCTGCACCAAAAGAAAGGTTGCCAGATAACTGGTACCAAAAATCCATAAAAAATCCGTAGAATTCCTTAAACCAATATTTATGTTCTTGTCTTTTAATACATTATCAAGGACCAAAATCATTATATAAGAGCAAAATCTGTGTATTTTCTATTAAAATAAGGATAAAAACCATATTCGAGAAAAATATAGTTTTATATGGTTTTACAACGGTATCAACGTATAACACATTTACTTATAAAACTGACAAATTAAAGTTATCCTAGGCTACGACAAAATCAAGTAGGTAGGTATACGTTTTAATTCTTTATCAATCAAGGTACACAAAAGCCAAGTATCCATTAATTTAGTTTCCGAAGAAGTAGGTACCATCTATCGGAGTTTAGAAAAATGATGATTTTGTTCAGTATGAAAGAACCGAGTTCATATGTATGCTCACAGAGTGAAGCGAAAAGGGGTTGTAAGTCCCATTAATCCATACCAATAATTTTAAAATTCATTTGTTTAGAGGTCGAAATACCAGATAGCTACTGCCCTCCTAACTCAGACAAATGTTTTTTAAGAATTTTGATGGATGGTGTTTCCAAAACTTTTTATCATATGGCTCCCATGTTTAGGTCTAGAAAGAATAATTTTAATGAAAAATTCGTATTTTTGGTAAAAGATGACTAGAAAATAATTCTCACTCTATATGAATGATCGACTTCTGTTCTAACCTGGAGTATGGCTTAGCTTTAGACGCGAACGACTGTATGAAGTATTTATATCATTTTATGTAGGCTCTTACGTAATTAACTAATAAAAATTTTGGAAATTTTATCATTTGTTAATTCATTTTTTAAACCATGGTTAAAACCCTTGAAGAAGTATTATTGATATAGGTATAACTTAGGATGTTAATAAATGACCAAAATACGCCCGTATATATATATATATATATATATTTAATAGTAATTTATAGTTACGTTATATTTCTTTTTAAAATGGCCTATGTAAAGTTTCATACCGATTTTCACTTCTGTATGAAGTTTAAAGATAGGTACGTACTCAGAAAATGTAGATATATCTATGTGCCAAACCAAATTTTTAAATTCCCTGACAGAGATATCCGAATTAGGAAAATATTTAATGAGCACCTACCTATACGTCTTAGAATAGCAGTCGGAGACAAAATTCATGTACAGATCGCAGCCAAACTTACCTATTGATTTTCAACAACTTAACGGAGAAATTAATGATTTGAGGCTGTTCTTGAAACGTTATATATTTCAATCAGTATGTCGTAAAAACTGTTGAGAAGCGTAGTAAAAACGATCCTAATGAAGTTGTGTTTTGGTAGAAGTTAAAAAGCAGTTCATTTTCGAGAAAACGATCCAATTTCAAAACAAAACAAGGCAGAAAAAAACTTGAATTTTAATTTTTTTTATTTTAAGTATGAATAATAAATCCGCGAAGTCATTAGAACAGTAAAATATTTTTTCAAAAAATAGAACCAATTTAAGAAAATTAAAAATTAGTAAAACTACAATAAAAGGAGAAAAATATGCTAACCATTATAAAATTTATTCAGCAAGATCTGCAGGTAGGTACTTGCCGGAATTATTGAAGTCAGCACTCTTTTCCATTATCATGTAGGTAGGCTGCGCATAGGGTAAACTGGTGCACAGTGACACACTTTTTACATTTTTGTTAATATCTTTCCTCGAAATTCCTTAATTTATCTAATTTTTATTTTATTCCAAAGGTGAATCATTCGGCTATATTCCCTGAAAATTAGAATGTTTCAACTCGAAAGGAAATAAAGTTGTGAGTAATTTGATGACACCTGGTTTTTGTGTTACTGTGTACCAATGTCCATACACTATGACGCACTTTCTGGTCCACAGTGACACATAAGCTTGAAAATATTTTATTCTTCGAAAAATAAAGATTTATTCTATTTAAAAAAGTGAAATATTAACAGAAAATAATTTTTGAGGGTAAACTGAAAATGTAAGAGCTAATTCAAATTAATATAAGGGGGGGTTGATAGTGATACTACAGAAAATTCAGCTCATTGAAAGTAAAACAAGAATTTTTTCTTGATATGGAACCAACTTGTACCATACACACATCGGACACAACGTTGTTGTTCAAAATCCAAATAATGTCGTTGATGAGAGGAAATATAATATAAATTTATTGACATGAGGGCTGATTCTTCTAAAAATGTGCAATTGAAAATCACCTTTCGCCTCATTAGAGTTGACAATTTTCCCAATGTAATGCCATATTTGATTTTTCTTTTCTTTCATTACAAACTTAACCACATAAAAACCATATTTTTGAGAACCAATTTGTTTTCCTCAAATTCATTTTCAGAAAAACTCCCTGAAATCTTATAAGTCTAAAGTAAAGGATGCATTCTCACTGGACTATGAATTAGGCTCAGCAAATACTACACCAACTGATTTATTTTTATTATTTTTAATAGAAGAAAAAATCAACTTTTTGGAAATTTTTCTAACTGCAGGCTTAATTCCAAATTTCTGTTTTTTCTTCTCAATTTCAGGAGTTGATGTGAGAATTGTAGGGCATCTGAAAACAAAATTATTTATATTCAATAGGAATTTAATTTGTGTCACTGTGTACCGACACTCAGTATGTCAACCAATACCAGTGACCCATTCCTGATAAAATTTTGAAATATGCGATGAAAAGTGATATTTCTTTGAAAACTTTATATGTTTTTATGAAGCTAATACAATAAGCTAAATTTTTATACCAAATTTACTTAGCTTGATGTATTTTGTAAAAAGTGTGAATAAAAACTAAATTTAGTTATTATTTCTACTTTCACTATAGGAAAAAACATTTTTTATCAACAGTCACGAAACATTTTACCTATCTTCATGAATAGGAGGATGGTGTGTTTTAATGAGACCAACAATTGTAGTGGGTAGAAGCTTATAATTAGTGTTGTTTAAGGTCCAGGAGACCATATAAAGTTGGTTGGAGTCATACACCTATCTCATACATTTTGCAACTTACAACTGACTTTGCCTCAACACTAGTATCTCCTCAGTCAAGAGGGAGAACTCCAGCGCATTGCTCGTGCAAAGAAGTCTCGTGGGCGGAGCCACGACAACAATACCTATCAATTTCATCCAGATTGCGCTAATGCAGTGAGAATAATATCAAATGTGTCACTGTGTACCTATGCGCACTGTGTATCACTTTACTCTCTACGTCCATTCTGTCTAATTTTATGACAAAACTTTTTAAATATCGCCGACTTCAATAATTTCAGTAGGTAGGTACCTAGATGTTTACTGGAGAAATTATAAAATAGTTCCTTTTCTCTTTTTATCGCATTCTTACAGGGTTATTTTTTAGGTTGTTTCAGTTTTCAGTTTTTCAGTATAATTTTTTTTTTAATGATTTTTGGTTTCCTCGTAGACCACTCTGTGAAGTCAACTAATTGATTAATCAATTATTTTGGTCAATATAATTAACATAGGCTAATTTATAAAATTCCTGGTGTGGCGTTTTGGTGGTTTCTGAATTGTAGCTAATGACATCAACATGGCTCTTTGACACTTGTGTGATAGGCGGTTAATTGGAAAAATTAATGGATTGGTTAATCATTGTGTAGTTATAACTTTTTTTGAAGTGAATTGCCCAATCGATTTCCACTTTTTTTACTACAATCGATCAATTGATTAATTAGAATAATCAATTTTTTCTCATTACTAGCACAAACTGTAGTGGGTAGAGTCTTATATATAATGTGTTTAACGTCCAGGAGACAATAAATGTTGTTGGAGTCACACACCTGTACCTCGTACGTGTTCCTCACAACACCAGTATGTCCACTACTGGAGGTAGTGGGAGAACTCCGGCGCATCACCTGTGCGCCAGGGCCTCGTGGGTGGAGCCACAATACTGGGGGTGGTGTGCAAAGATAGCCTTCGGAGGCCACCTTCCAAGATTGATCCTGAAAAACTAAAAATTTAATTATACATGACATGTACAAACAAACAAGTTTATTAGAAAAATAAAAAATGCAGGTACAAAATAGGAAATAATACTAAATTATTGTAAAAAAGAGAAAGAAAAACAACAAAGAAAAGAACTTTTTCTGTAAAATATATTTTTCTTCTCTTCCATCGACTGCCGGACAGTAAAAAAAAATAACGAAGTTACGAAGAGTTGGTAACATAGATGAAGGATTCTGGAAAGGAAGAATGGGGAATTAGCAAGTCGGTAGCTCATTCATAGAATGGTATAGTTGCGCGCTCTGTCACCTATTGCCCGCAATCCTTCGTGAGGTGCATTGACAACAATAGTGGGTGCCAAAAATTAGAAGTATGCCTTTTTATCAACATAGTATCTAATTTAGGCTTCCCCCTAAAGACAGTGTAGGTTAGCATCTTAATTTATATGAAATTACTGAATAGCCTATCCTATATGTGTCATGTCTCAGGTAATCTTGAAAATTACGGATAATGTTGAAACTAATTTTTCATTATAGTATCCTTTATTCTTAGTTCTAAGGGAGCTAAAAATTTTAAAGGTCGGGTGGACACTTTTTTACTCGAGAACTGAATTTGCACATGTCGGACTTTTCCGTCATGTGACTTTTCAAGTCCTAGGACTTTTGCGAGTTTATATACTCCGGGTTTCGACATATAGTCCAGGACATGGACAATGTCTCCTATTTCAGGTTGAAATGGCACCGTGCGATACGCATTTGGTATCGGTCTTGGTGGTCTATCTCATAGGTATAAAAGATATTCCCTTTTCCATGATAACCAAAGTTTGGAAAGATATTCTTGGTCAAGTTTCCATAATTTCTGGAGTTGAGTGACTGTAGGAGTATTATCCTCTACTGTCTGACCAATTGGGATTGTCAAAAATCCGAGATTCGCATGAAGAAAATGCGAAGGTGTCAAAGTATTTTGACCTAATTCATCAGAAGTTGGGCATAGTGGACGTTCATTAACCATAGTCTGGATGTCCTTCAAGCTAGCTTGAAAAGTATGGGCATATATAGAATTATGTCCGTGAACATGGAAAAAGACTTGCTTAATAATTCCTATGATGCGTTCGTATACGCCTCCATACCATGGCGCTTTAGCGGGAATAAAGTGCCATTTAATGCCTTTCAATTCTAGATTGTCTTTCACTTCATTTTCTTCCAAAAAGGTAGACCAATACTCTGGTAGATATATCGAGAGTACTTGAAATTGTGCGGCATTATCAGATAATATTGCTTTAGGCGTTCCTTTATCTGCAAAAAAGTTCAGAAATGCATTCCATATTTCTGTGGTAGTCAAAGATGATACTGAGATCAAATAAACGGCTCGTGTAGAGAGACACGTAAAGACTAAAACCCATTTTTTATAGATGGGTGTAGTTGGTGTAGCCAACCTACTTTTTCTCTTTGGTAAATAATTATCAAATACAGAGAAAGGACCAAATATATCCACACCTGTATAGGTAAAAGGATGGATAAATGGTATAAGACAAAAATCTGGCAATGACGAATGCGTCGGTTGCTTGAACGGTCTGTTCTCAGATTTCTTACATAAGACGCAAGATTTTCTCAGAATTTGCGGGAACACTTTCAGTGCTCTAGGCACGAAGTAGTGTCTATGGAAATCAGACATTGTAAATTTATTTCCGGCATGTACCAATTTAAGATGGGTATGCATCAAATTTAGTTCAGTCAAATGTGACTTATGATGCATAAGAATAGGGGACAACATATCCTTAGCATAAGGAATTTCTGGAAGATAATTTTTCAGACGTATAATTCCCGAAGGGTCCAAACAAATATGAAATTTTTCATATGCTACATGTTCGGGCGGATTGTCACTTAAAAGTATTTCGAATAATTTTGAAAAATATTTCTTTTGGTTCGCATAAATGAAACAAAGTAATGTAAAGTGAAAATCATTTCCAACTATTGCATAGGGTGTTAACAAACGTTTCCTCTTAATCCTTCGTTGATTAAAACGTCGGACTGCTTTAATACATTGCGAAAATGTTTTAACTAACTTTTTCAGAGAATTAAATTTCTCAATTTCAATTCCAAACGGTGTATTCCTAGGAGGATGGATGAAACTTGAATAAGAAGTTATTTGAGATTTCAAACCTTTTTCTGATTTAGTTGACAAATCTACAGGTTGAGAGGATGGGTTTGTTATCACTTCCGTTTCCTGTTGAGGAATCGGTTGTGAAACCAGTAACTGAATTTCAAATTCATTCGTTTGCGAATTTATGAAAAATTGCGGGATAAATCTTTTCTTAGAATTTTCAATTCTTCTCAACTTTGCTGGACGATGTTTATCAAAAATGTCATCTGATATTTCAGGAATAGAAGCAGATAATGTTGAGGAAAAGTTTAATGAATCTCTAAGTGTACAAAATACTGGAGTAGAGTATTCATCTTCAGACAAATCTGGAAGTGATTGAATCACATGCAAATTGGTTTTTGGCCATGAGATGCAATCCTGACTTAACCACTCGGTTCCTGTCCACCAAAGGGACGTAACTAAATCATTTACTACAGATCTTCTGGATCCAATATCGGCTGGATTTTCAGCTGATGGGACATAGCGATATTCTACAGCTGGAATACTCTTGATTTCAGACACTCGATTTGCAACAAATTGAGGTAAAATTTTTCTTTCTAGTAACCACGTTAAAACGCACTTACTGTCGGACCATAAAAATGTCGGTGAATTTGACAGGTCCATCGGTTTGCGAGTGATACGCAGACCTCTAGCACCAATTAAGGCACCTAACAATTCTAGTTTCGGAATTGTAATAGGCTTCATAGGGGTAACGCGTGATTTTCCTAACAGAAAGCGTACTGAATAAGTGTTTAAATTCTTATTATAGAAGCGAATATAGATGGCCATTGAAAACGCTGTCTTAGAGGCATCAGTAAATACATGTAATTGACATGTATCGGGGTTGTAAGTCCCTATGTACAATTGTCTGGGTAGGCAATAATTAGTACATTGCATCAAATCATTTAAGATATCAGATGCTACTGATTGTAACTTAGTCGGGATGGGTTCATCCCACTTTAGGCCTTCCGACCAAAGAATTTTTATAAATGATCGAGATGGTATAAAAGCTGGGGCGAACCATCCTAACGGATCATAAAAGGAGGACATCACTTTTAAAAACAGAAGTTTAGTCCAACAAGCAGTTAGGGCTTTAGGAGTGGGAATATACATGATATCATTATCCATATCCCAAACTAAACCTAATACTTTGACTAGTGGTTTGTCCAAAGATCTCGAAGGATCAAAATCCTTTCTAAGCAGAACACAATTAGTTCCCCAAAGGGCAAGTTCCATAGAAATGTCATTAAACAACTTGTTTGATTTGACATACAATTCTTTCAAGGCTTCATAAGTTGGCAAGGAAGTTGCCAAGTTATCAACATAGAATTGTTGGAGAAAACTATCATGGAATTTCTTATCAACCATTTGAAAATGATGTAATAAGATTGCAGCCAAGAGAAATGGTGCTGTTACAATTCCGAATGGGACTCGACAAAAGCGAAAAACAATTAGATTTTGTAGATCTAAAGGTTTATTAGGATCTTTCATCCAAAAGAATCGAGTTACATCTCTATCTTCTGGGTGAAGGCCGATCTGATGATATGCTTTACGAATGTCGGCTACAACTGCAAAAGGATTTTTGCGAAAACTTATGAGAATGGATACTAGATCTGCCAAAAGAATCGCACCTTTATACATGCAATCATTTAGAGAATGATTAGAAGATTTTGTTTTTGCTGAACCGTCAAAGACAACGCGAAGTGGTGTGCTTTTCGTAGGATCATAAATGCCTTTGTGAGGAGGATAATGTATCAACTTACCAGGACGTTCATGTTCTATTGGTTCGATCATTTCTAATTTAACCAGTGATTGGAAATACTGATCATATAAATGGAAGAACTGGAGGTTCTGTTTCATTTTAGGAACTTGCTGGTCTAATCTTTTGATTGCAAGCCTATAGTTATCTTGTAATGGTGGAGGGTTAAACCTATACAACCATCTAATCTGATAACGATTATTTTCTAAACGAACATTTTTATAAAATAATCCGTGCTTCCACTTCTGCTTTGGCCTCAACAAGATTGTTGGATTCGATACCCAAAGTATCGAGTTTCCAAAAATTTTCGACACTCTGTGGAGAGGTCAAAAATATTGGAGTAAAAACATTACTTTCAGTTAAAGGAACTACTGTGCCACCTAACATATGACCAAAGTCAGTTTCAATTAGGGTTAAAGTAGGGGACATTTGTACAATCTTATTCACAAAGGACCACATATAATCATTTCCAATAAGCAAATGGATCGTAAGTTCATGATCTGCTTTAGTAAATTCAATATGGGAATATTGAGGGTACAACTTTTTAAACTCAACGAAATCCGGATGAGATAAAGAATCAGCTATATGACTAACTGTTTTTGCTATAATCGGAACAGTTGTTCCATCAGGTTTTTGAAGATCAAAAGATACTTTATGGGATCTAAAAATTTCTGATTTTTGGTTAACAAGACCTTTAAATTGCATTAATTCTATATTTTCCGAGAAATTCAATTTCAGATACTTATTTGTATAAGTATGGAAAATGTATGTTTCTTTGCTTCCACTATCAAAAACTCCATTAATTTTTACGGGTTTTGGTAAGTGAGATGCATGAACATACAATTAGAATGTTAAATAATGCGCAGAAGTATTATTATTAGTAAAGAAAGTTTTTGACTCACTTAAAACTGGTAATCCATCAGCTCCTTAGGGTTGATTGGATTTTTGTACCGTGAGCTCCAGATTCCTTGAATCATTTTTGGTCTGTGGAAAAACAGAGGAATTAATATTCTGAGATGAAACACTTGTTTCTGGTACAAGATTTTTTGAATCAATATATGTACATTTATCTGGAAGCTGTGCCTTGTAGGCATTAAGGCTATCCTTCCATACTTCGATGATCGGAAGTGTAATCGGATAGTTCACCTTGGGGCACAAGTTAGTATGGTGATCCGTTGCAAGGCACGAAAACCATTTGCAATGGATCGGAGGTGCAACTCTGCATATCGCTGTGCCAGGGTGTTTCCTAACACAGCGAGTGCAGAGTTGATGTTCCTCATAAAACTTGTTATGTGTCTCTAAAGTGTTAACTTGGAGACAGAGGTGACTGTGGTGCTGGCCATTGCAGAAGATACATCTTCCTTGTGTGAGAGTAGGGTTGGTCCTCAACACGCTGGTTGGAATTTCCTTCCCTTTGGAAGTTTGTAGAACTGGTCCCAACAAGCCTGTAGAAAGAAAAGAATTAACATCTTCAGGTGAATCTAGATTCAGACATTTTTTACCTCGTTTTAGATTGGATTTATCCTTTCTTTTTTTAGGTTTATCAGTTTCTTTTGAAATGAATGCAAAATTTTGTCTGCCTTTAGGCTTACTATTTTGGTTAATATTAAATTTTCAGTACCGAAGTACAAGTTGGTTCACGAAGTTCTTGTATTGAAATAAAGTTTCAAAGTGCTTCGAATAAATGTTTAACATTTCTTTCATTTGTTTTTAAATGCGTTAAATAAGACCTAGGCGGGAATTTCTCAACAATTATATTGAAGAGTTGTTCTTCGTCAACTGTTTTGCAAACCATCCGATAGCGTTCTACCATAACTACAACAGAATCTAGTCTATCTTGAATGGAAGAAATGTCATTCATAGTTGTTGGAATTGCAGTAATTTCTTCCCATTAGGCAGCTCGAATTTTAGATTCATTGCCGTAACGACTATGTAAAAATTTTAAGCGTTGGTCGTATCCCAATTTATCAGGTGAAAAATGGCTAATTTTATCAAATAAAAATTTAGGCAGCGCACCCTGTAAAATTAATTTTTTGGGGTATGGCTATATCAGGTCTCTGATGAACATAGAGAAAAAAACCATTAATGAACTCTGGATACCTAAGTATCTCCCCATTCCATTTTTCAAGATAAAATTTTGGGGGTTTCAGATTTGAAAAGCCTTGTTATACTTGAATCTGTGGTTCATGTTCCCAACATTTAGGGATCTGATTGAAAGAATCAATATTTATTAAAGAAATGCTGGTTTGCGAAACAGTTGTTTCCAATACACGAGGTATTGAAGCATTATCAATTGAAGAACAATCATTCAATTGAGTAGGTAATGGAATTTCGGCCAAAGTTTGAGATTGCTCACCTCTAGTCCTTTGACATTTCATTGGCAACACTGATTTTTCAGTCCTAGGATTGAAAAGTGAACTTTTCAGAACTGTAAATTTCACTTATTGGTCTTTGGACTAGAATAGTTTATTACACACTAAAGATTAAAAGTGAGCGTTTTCATGGTTTGCAAAACAAGAGCAGCGAGTGTGCAATTTTCAAGTCAAGTAAACTCACTTTTAAACTTTGTTGAAGAAAATGTTATATATAATTAATGATCAAAAAGCAAAAAAATGTTAAAATTCTATTATAATGATGAGAGTTTCACAAAAATTATAAAAAATGGAACAAAATATCAATTTCTTCATTGTGGCTGATTTAACATTTCTTTCAGAGCATGTAACCTCTACCTCAATGAAAAGTGAACATGCTTCCATGTAAAAAAATACTTCTCATTTTTACATGGAGGTGCATTCATTTACACTAAGATTAGAATCATTAATGATAAGAGCTGCTTTTCACTTGCAAAATACTAGCATAAACATTGCCATTTCTGATCATGTATAATATAAAATAATTCAATGTGATCAATTTTTAAAATTTGTCTGTCCTACTACAAAAAAGTAGCTCTCTTATCCAAAAATATGAACTTTCAGTCTTAAAATTAGGACAGAAATCATGCTATTATGAACCGAAGGTGCATAAAACTGCAAAAAAAAAAGACAAACACCACTCCCTTCCACAGTGTCATATAATAAGTTATGGATGTGCTCTTTGTATTTTCAAACTACAAAAATAAATCAATTTATTTATTTTTTTATTTTTTCAAAAGTTAATAACTATTTTTAAATGGAATATAAAATTAGAGACTAGAATTATATTATTTTGAGTACCTACCAACTTTTTCAAAAATATCAAATAAATTAAACTTAAAAGTCTAAACAGAAGCAGCTAAGCCCACATAGAACAAAAATACCACCTGTAATTCTGTGGTCAACCTGAATATCAGCATGTTTCAAATGATCAGTAACAGTTATAACTAACCATGTGACCATACCCACTATATCCTATCAAAAAAGATCAGCCTCTAAATGGTGTGGTGGGCTAGCTTCTCATTTAATTTAACATTTTTTTCTTTTAAGAATTTATTTTTGATATTAAGGCCTTTGCATTCGACAGTTTAAAGATGGGCCAAAAGTTGGAGAAAATGTATAAAAAATATTTTAATGATGAAAATCTGAAAGGTTGTGTCATTTGTAGAACAGAATGGTTATTTTTGATATAAGTGCAAAAAGTAGGTGATTTTGATACGAGTGTGAATTTTGCGCATGAGCCATGAATATCAATCATCTAATTTGCACGTGTGTCACACACCATTTTTTGCAACACCCTTCACTATCCCTTGAAAAATGGCACAGAATTGTGATTTTTTTTTTCAGATCTAAATAATAATTAAATTTTATTTTCTTTGAATGTTTCGCAGTTTGTTTGTTTTTGTAATGTTTTTGAAAAATACAGAATTCAGTTTGTAGCCAGAAATAATAAGAACTGTGTCAGTAGCCAACCTATGCGAGAAATTAATCAACTGATACGAGAAATTCTTCAAGATGTGTTAGAAATTCAAGTAGCATTTGTGCATGTGCAGAAAATAATTTCTTGACTTTGTATCAAAATTCACTACTTTTTGTTCCATCAAGGTGCATAAAGAATAGTACTTTTGAGAATGATGTTGCAAAATAGTTATTTGTGATACAAGTGTATAAAGTAGGTGATTTTGATCCAAGTGTGATTATTGCAGCACGAGTCAAAGGGCAGTGATGCAAATCATAGGAATATCAATCATCATGTGTCACACACTATATTTTGGGAAACTTCCCCGAAAAAAATTTTTTTTGCAAAACTATCTCTATTCTTTCAATGAAACCTTATTGCCAACACTGAAGTCAGGGGAATTAAATCCCTGTAGCGGAGAAACTTTTATAAAAGAAGAAAAAATGACTATGTATCTGAGTGCAGTAGTAAGATCAGCGTATAAAATGAACCATATGCGCTCAAGGCAATGTAAGTATAAAGTAAATACTTTATACATCAGTCCTAAATGGTTCTAAAATTGCCTGCTTTATACATCATCGAGGTGCGTATAAAAATGGAGTTTATAAACAGGTGTTGCAAGAATATGATTTTGTTTGTTGTTGTTATGCCTTAATTTTCGTGGGTCATTCTTCATGTCTGATTACTTACTACGTGTCATTTGCTTAGCTCGGAGTCAACCTAATAATCGTCGTATCGGACATAGGTATAAAAAATCAAAGAATTTTTTTACCTGGAGACCTATTATGAAACTTTTATCACGTTAACACTATGGGGATAAGGTGATAAAAGGATAATGGGATAGCGTGTTAAAAAAAAGTCCTGAAAATGGTATTATGAAACTAAGTGAAAACACAGTGATAACAGCGATTGATAAGAGTTATTTTAAAGTTATTTCAATTGTTTTTTCAAAATACTTACTTTTCCTCTTCCATTTTAAGCTTTAAATAATATAATTCAAACTTTTCACTTAAAATCAATCAAAAATATTTTATAACTCTTTGAAAAACTTTGAACAAAATCTACAAAATATCACTTTACCACCTTAACGCCTGCTTGGAAGGTGGCGTTAACTTTATCACTTTAACCCGCTTCTTTTTCATTTTACCACGTTATCATTTTTTCATAATACGGTGATAGGAATTTTAACACTTTATCACCACAGTGTTAACGTGATAAAAGTTTCATAATAGGTCTCCTAGCACCAAATAATACTGAAGTAAATAGGTGATTGGTACATAACCATCACGGAGGGAGGCATAGGTAGAACTATGGCAAGCTAAGTTCTCCTGAGTGACTCACCTCCTGGAATTTTTCAAAAATAGGTATTATAATACAAAAGAATTTCATGAATTGTCTGGGAGGTGGAGGAGGAGCCTTAGTCTCTTCCAGAAAAATCGCATGTTTCCGTTTATGAGAGGGAGGGGGCATTCACATAATTTGCATTCAAATTTTGAGATTCTAAAATAGGTACCAGCCTCTTCAGAAATAATGAAGATAAGTTTTCGATTTGAAGAGAAGAGATAAAACGATGGAACAGTGCATATTTTCTTCGTGGTTTATTGACCTAGAGCATGAATATTAAATTTCGCAATGGAATAAAATACACTAATATTATTGTAGGCTGTATTGAGCAAATACTTTCCCTCTTAATGATGACTGATATGTGAGTAAAGAGGAAGTCGTGTACAGAGAATAGTATGTCTATAATTATTTTGAGGCAACACCTAAAGATTGACGAAAAAATTAATTTATGATTTAATCACTTTTTTTCGAACCATCTTTAAAAAAAGGACAAGGTTATATCAGTTCGAACCAGGGCCGGCTGCAGGATTTCTTCAAGGGGGAATTCTTTTGTTTTTTGCTACCTAAGTGTAGGTAAATTCAAATTTTTATTTATTTTATGAGCTCCCTAAAAGTCACAACTAGGGATTTTTTAACAGATTTCCTTCTTAGATATGGACCCCCCTCTTTGTAAGATAAATTATTTTAAAAAGTTTGAAAATGAAAATTGAACATGTTAATTTGAAATTAAAAGTTTTATACTTTTTTTAAACTAGTAAACGACGAGGTTTTTCGGAAAATAAATGCAATGATGGTTGATTTGCAGAGGCATACCTGGTGTGGTTGCATTATTCATAATTAAAAATAATACGTGAGATTACTTGATACTAATTTTTTTCTTTTTTTTGTTTGGGTCATGAGGGATGAACCCCCAAGTCCCTCTTTATGGGCGGCCCTGGTTTGAACCGTTTGGATTTTTTTATCTTTGTGTGTTCAAGCCTAACTTCCCACTCTGTTCATCGATTTTGATGAACATTTTTTTTGAATATGATAAAGGATGATTCTCATGATATTCTGTTCAATTTTCTCTACTACAAAAAAAAAAAAAAAAGAAAGAAAGAAATAATAATAAAAATAAGCTAAAAAGATAAAAATGATCTTTCAAAATTACTGCAGAAAAACGTAGTGGAATTATTAAAATCGGTGCTAATTGAATAGTTTTGCAAAAAAATTTGACGTGATTGACGAACGAATTCTCTTGATAGGGGAAAGAAGCGCCGACTTCGATAATTCTTTTCCAGTGATGCTGGAGAAATTTTAAAAGGGTTATTTTTAACTTTCTTGTTTTCAAATTTAAAGGCTGTTGTTCTTTTTCTTAGTTATAAAACTAACGAGTGAAACGTAAATGTAGTTTCTCTCTCATCAATTTTATTATTAATTTGGAATTATCCACGTGCTCCCCACGTAGAATAAAAAAATCCTCTTCACTTTTATCCTTTCCTTATTAACTTTACATACGATGCGCAGAATTAGTACGTAGGTCAATATCTTGGATTTCTTAACGCATCTTTGGGAACCCGGAACACTTAGAGTGTACGAGATAAGGAAAAAGTGTAGACGACTTGTTTTGCTCCTCACGATAAAGCCCTGTAAGTTTACGTGAGTAAATAACAATTTTAATACATGAATTTATTAATGTCATACTTAATTAGTACCTCGATGCCCTTTGAAAACAACATAATTACTTCGTTTCAAGTCTTAAATCTTTTGTGGAGGAGGAGAAGCTTCTCGAGGAACACCGCCCTACCTCTATACCGCGGGTGTGGACTATTATATAATTTTTTTCTTTTTTCATCAGACATTTTTAACCGTCATAATATATGGATTGAAGAATTCAGTGGCAAAATACGGAGACATTAGCACCGAAAAAAGAAAATATATAGTCGGTACCGTATTTACATTGCGTTTCCGTGGGCGTTTTCATTTGTATACGACTTATCGGCATTTGTTTGTGCTGCACACTCCAGAATCGCAGGCCTATAATACGTACTTACCTATGCTACGAATAAAATTTAAAAGATGCCCTTTTAGTCCTCGGATAGCCATAATTACGGTAAAATGAATCCCTTTAGTGTGATAACTGCGTGGACGACGTGCCATTCCTTATTAATATTATAGGCTATACATTTATTGGTCGTTGAATTCGTTTCACAGTCTCCCCCCTCGCTCCCTTCCCCCGTCCATCTAAATCCGAGAAACTCCAATTTAAGAAAATAAAGTTCAACCCTCAATACGCGTACCTACCATACGATGTTTTGTAACCGGCACTCAGTCGTAAAGAGTTGACAAACATCAGCGCGGTCACCGCTGCTATTCGTCCCCTTCGTAATACTAATTATCTGGCGAACTATAATCCGTAAGAACAAACCCCCCACCTTGCTCCATCAATGGCGTATTTTTCGACTTTTAATATTCTCCCCCCACCCTTCCACTTTCATACCACGCTGATAAATGTACTTCATCTAGAAATTTGACGTCATCGCTTGAAACGGTCGGACGAACGTTGTCGAGAGGAGAACGTACGGAGAACTGGGGGGCAACAACCCCTAGGGGTTTAACTACTTTTCGTTTGTTTGATTTTCCTTGATCACCGTTTACCTAAATGAATTATTTTGTACGTTTTGTGGACGATGATTGATTTGAACGTATAATATTTTTGGTAGCTGCAGGTGGATACGCGTATATGTACGGACTTGCTGGCTGTCCTGGAACCAGGATTAAAACTCACTCTCTGGCTGTTCTAAGATCGAGACCTCTGAAATCTAAGCCTCTTACTGGCAAATTGCTTCGTTGAAAGCAACGTCGTTCACTTGGGGACTCGGAGAAACATTTAGGATAGGTGCTCATTAATGCGGGGATGAGTGCAGATTTCACTTTCAGACGATTGCAGGCAACTGTATACGTCGAGTTGGAAGTAACATCAGAATGGGCGGACTGAACGACACGCTTTTAACGTGTAATGCGTGGTTGCATACTCAGCTCGTTTTCAGGGTGGTAATTTTACAATACTTGTGGTAAAAGTAAGCATAGCACGCTGAGGCGGAAGTAAACGGTGTTTGGAGGTGTGAAGAGGCGCAGAATAAAAAATAAATAAACAATTTTGATATAGGAATTCTCATTTTTGGAAAACTGCTCGTGGCAGGATGAGCAATTGGCAGTGGGATGTGACTTAGCTCTGCACTATGAACTTGAGGTTCGATTTTCATAAGATTTTCTGTTACACTTATTCTTTTTGTATCTTTATCGAAACGATTCACGAAAAAACAAAACTAATTTTTATCAAAAACTTTAAAAGGTCTGAGTGTTGAAACCGAGCTGAAAGCATTGTCATCAAATAAATAGGTTCTACATTTCTCCGAATGCAGAAGAATATAGTTTTCTTTAGAAATTACTAACTTCAAATAGAAGGAATACTTTGTTTTTCCTTTTTCACTCACTTTATTACTGCACCGTAGGAAAATACATGTGAATTTTGTTTTTGTGACTTAAAATCTTCCAGTAATTCTTTCAAAACAATGTGGTTTTCCGAAATTTGACGGGAAATCGAATGATGAAATTTTCAAGGTCGCATCATCAATACAGAGAAAAATATTTTAGTAAAATTTCTGATGGATATGCCCACTTTTTGAAATTAGCTCACCTGCTATAGATGCTGTCATGACATCCATCAATGACCAAACAAGACTTTTCAAATTGTTTTTAAGATCGAAAAACTGGGGAGTGGCAAGATGACAAGATGGCAAGATTGTGAAAATTTTGGATGTTGCTGCAGCCAACTATTGTCAATGGCTCAGAAAATTTTTTTAGCATGATATATTTTAACCAATTGCACTTCATTATTCCCAGAAACCATTAACCATTATTTTTTTTGCATAAATGACTGGTATATTGACAACAGAGGACGACGAAAAAAATCTCTTCAAATATTTGATTTGTATTTTTTTGAAGAGCCGTTCGAGTGGGGAGTGGAGAGCCTAAGCTGTTAGTAAAATCGGCCTGCTGCTGTAAAAATTAAAATAACTAATAAATCTATGAGTTTCTTTAAAAGTTTTGCTTGTCAAAAATTGAACTTTTTTAACAGACTTCAAAAAAGGTCATCAATTCGTTCCATAATTATATACTCGTATATCCTATTTTTATTGTTTTACTTTTTTGTTCCAGCATAACTTCTCAACCTGAACACCGAATTTGGCAAATTTTGTTTTAATGAAAGAGGGTGATCCCATGGTGGTCTCATTAAATTTTTTAGGAATCGATGAGATAGTTTTTGAGTCATCTTTAAATAAAAAATGTTTAAAGTAATGCCTATTATTTACTGCTAACGCGGGAAACTAAAAATCATTAACAAAAAGTTTTCAACATCAAAAAATCTAATGCAATTCAAAGAATTAAAAAATAAATAATAAAAAAAGCTCCAAAAGAGAAAAATGACTTTTTTAAATTTCTCTATAAGATCGACTGGAATTAGAATCAATGAAACGAGAAAAGACATCGGTTATGGTAAATTGATAATTTTTTTTTTCAAAAAATACAACCGACTTCAAAGAAAAAAAAAACAATAAAAAATAGACTAAAAAGAGAAAAATAATCCTTTTAAGATTTCTCCAGCAAGATCTCGGTCTAGGAACTGGAATTATTGAAATCGGCCCTAATTAAATAGTTTTGTCATAAAATTTGACGAAATTCACGCATAAAGCAGCAATATGGTAGAGGAAAAGAGTGTGTTGACTTCAATAACTCTAGACCCAAGACTTAGATCTTGCTGGAGAAATCTTAAAAGGATTATTTTTATTTTTTTTAAGTTTTTTTTTTTTTTTGAAGTCGGTACTATTTTTTAAAAAAATTGTTAATTTACCATAACCGATATTTTTTTTATCAAATTCCAGTAGATCGGACTTGGAAAATTTAAAAAGAACTATTTATCTCTTTTTGAAGCATTTTCTTATTATTTTTTTTTTTTCCAATTATCTTAGATTTTTCGATTAAAAAATTTTTTTCAATCATTTTTCATTTCTAGCTTTATTCTTTGTGTGTTGTAAAAATTGACCAATTACAACCCAACCTCCGACAATATGGCTTCGGGTGGGTGTAGAATCGTGAGCATCTACTTGAACACCTCCACATTACCTACATTTTAATACTTCTTTTCCATCACAAATAAGGTTATTTCCAATTAAAATACGCTACGTAGGTATATACTACTTCTACCTCCGTGAATATTGCTTGTATGAACATGAAACTTTCACCATTCGATTTTCTGTTATTTTATTTTTTTTTAACCAAACATTTTTTATTCTATTTCTCTTCTCATCCTCTTTACTTCATCTTTTTTTTGTTGCAGAAATTTTTTTATTCGGCTCGCGGTCGTTATTTGGGCCAAAATTTCATATGAACATCGCAAATCATGAACGTGACTCGTAAAAAATTATGCGTCAGCATTTTGATATTCATGAATATGCATAGAATAATAGGGGCTACCTGGTACGAAACGATTACAGCCGATGGTGAAAATAAAATCCAGCACACGATACCACGTTTAAAGAGAATACAAAAATCTTTACTCACAAATGAGGTGTATCCGGCAAGTAATGGTTTAGAAGAATTCTCAGTAAGTATATTTTATGGTGGCTACATTTTTATGTTTTCTTTGCATTTATCTAAATTTTCCAAAATTGTAGTGGAAAAATCTGAAAATTATAATTTTATTCTATAAAAAAAAAAAATACAGAATTTATGGTATTGCGTAAGCCTAACTTGATATTTTGACGAGGCTGATGATCTTCATAATGTACAGTCTGTACTTACATTTTAACTCATTGTCTGAATGTAAATAACCTACCACCATTTGTAAAGTATTAGTTATCAATAAACTATTTTCTCGGCAGCAAAACTAACTCTCACCTCCTCAAATTTTTTAAATCCTTTTAAAGTACCAGTCTTAGCCTGAATTTGGAAATTTTTTGGAGAAAGGGCTTTTAAAAAAAATTTTAACTAGCAACTCATAGATTTGTAAAATTTCTAGAGGTCTGATAAATTGGCTGCGGAGGCTAAGTACCCAAGTTCTTTTTCAGTTTGGCCTACGGTTCCAACTCACTAATAACTAAATGTGAGTACCTATCATCATTTGAAATAATTTGTTCTTCTCTCTCAGAATAGGATTAACTTTCTCTATCTGAATCAGTGAATCGATGGGATTGGATGAATTATTGAAATTTTCAGAGAAAACACCTCAATTTTCAGTGCCACAAAATAAATAACTATTGCCACATTTGGCTTACATGTAATCGCTGATTAACTCAAAAATTACTATACTTTAAGCTACTTTAATCTAGCTGTAGTTTCTTCAGAGTTTTTTGAAAAGCAAATTCATTATAACGCCCATTTCTATCCATAACTAAAGAGGAAGGAAAATGGGTCGAGATCAGTAGTGTAGCCAAAATAGACCAATGGGAAGGCTAATTATTATTGTTAGAAAATACTTTCATTACGCAAAACATTGATATTTCAACTTTCTCCAAACAGGTTAAAACTAAGGGACATATGGGGCTGAACCCCAAAAACTTGGTGAAGCCCCCTTAGAAGATCCGTTTATCCCAATTACTCGATATTACTATTTTTACACATCAAACACTTTTTATAAGACTATAGTTTATATCACATAAATGTACCACCATTTATTACATACCAAACTCATAATCAATAAAAAGTCACAACGTTCAATGGACTAAATTTCAATGGAAATTCATAACTTATAGTAGTTATATAGCTTTAATCCGAGTATCATTACTGTCGCATAAATAACTGATTTAACATGAGTTTCTCATTCGAAGTACAACTGCATGAACTTATTTAGAGATTAATGCCCTTTGACAACACCGTTTTCTCCATGAAGTATTCAACAGACAAAATATATAATTCAATTTTGTGGTATGCCAGGGGGGCTCATAAGGTGTGCAGTACCGACAACATTCTTAACCAAATGAAACACATCCTAGAAACCTAGGTATAGACCATCCACACAGGATGGTCCCCACCGAATCAGCACCACCCAACCCGCACAGCCTGTTAGTTATTCGAGAACCTGAATTCAAACCATGCTGAAGCTAACTAAAAAAACGGTGAATCTTGGCTTTGTACCTTGACTAATATTTACTTACATTTTGAGACTGTCAGTTTTCACCGGTACCTGGGCACAACACTACTGGTGGCCATTTCCACCACTAAAGAAACTCGAACAGCCATGATCAAAAATTTACATATGAATGTATTGTAAAAACACATTGCAGGCATTGTATAAAATATAAGAAAAAACGAAGTGTGTTCCTGCCCGATATACAAGTTGGTAAAATGTGTGATAAGCAGCAAAAACAGTTAATATTCTAAGTGAGAAATAGAAAAAGCTGCTTATCAGAAAAAAGAGAGAAGGGGAAAAAGGAAAACCGGTTTATCAGAGTGGTAATACGAATTTAATATCAAGCACATACCTACGGCAGAACCAAGGCTGTGGCGGTAGAGGTTTGTCAAAAGAAAAAACGAGAAAATAAAAAGCTTAGGTAATGCAAGTTGCAGAATTCGACGTATTTAAGGAAGAGACTTGAATTTTAATTTTAAATAATTTGGAAATGTATTATTTTTGATGGCTAGATACGTCAGTTTTATCTGGAGTTCCATTATCAGATTTTATTGTTTATATTACAGACTTTGTTTTGATAATTTGATTTTACTTTCGGCAATAATCTTACAGTAGTGTAGTTTTCTACACTTACATATGACTTTAATTGAGAAGAGACATAATAATGGATTATAAAAATATGCAAATAAAATAGTCACGGTATTTGGTACGAATATCATGCGCTTAATCAAATTTGTATGGGAAGAAACCACTATTTAGCACGTGTTTTGCAAAAGACAAAAAAATTGCTCTTACATCTTCCAGTTTTACTAAAAACCTAGAAAGTTACTGCAAAATTTATTATTTTTAAGAAAAAAATTTTTTTTTATTGGATACGTTACAAAATCTAACACTTTTAGATTACCTGTTTGAATATTTTTGTCAGTCCAAAAAAAATATTAGTTTGCTAAGCAACACTGTGAATTTTAGTGAGTCCTCAGGTGGCGACCAGAGTTAGTGTGAAGTCTCATCCATCTTCATAAACTGATGAACAGCCTATTTTCTGTTTTAATATTTATGTTCTAAACATTGGCCAACTTTTACATTGATTTATTCGGAGATTTGAAGGGTATGAGGCTACAGAGGCTTCAACTACCTTTTAAATGACTGCGAAATTCTAAATTCAAACATATGCATGTACTTCCGATCCACTGCCATTCTACTTCAGTGGTAAAATTTTTATGGTTTTAATCATAAATTTGGCTTCATAGTAAAAGTAAAATCAAATTTAGGCGGTCGTCTTGCCATGGTAGAGCAGGCCCCAGGTATTTCGCTTTTTCGGGCACAAAAAAATACACATCTTAAAATTTATGATGGATGGCATAAGTACTTCCATGAAGTAATTTGAATAAGGTGCGTCTATCTCAGCTAATTATGTTGAATCCATTTTGCTTTTTACTCTCAAAATATACCCGTGAGTAGCCTTGAAGACCCTTTTCTATTTGCAAGTACCTATTTGTTGAAAATGATCCGGATAGGCCTACGCGGAATACAGTGATTATTTCATTTAATTTTAATGAAAGACTGTTTTCATGCTCATTCGAACTGAAAAACAGTAAGCTGCAATATCTTTAACTAATTTTTAAAACATAGTCATCTTGGTATTTTCACAATTCTTCTTGTAGAAAAAGAAAGTTAATCCTACATGAAACTTATGTCATACCTATGCTCTCTGATACTGAGGTAATGTTACACAGAAGTGATGTCCACAATGAATTCAGCAGACCTATCATCATTTTTGAACCTTGAAATGTTAGGAAAGTTACTCATTATTAACAGAATTATGCAGGTAAGTTAGGCCTAATATTAGATATAAAAACTCATTAGACTATAATTATTACCTTTTAAAAACGAACAAAGTTTAAAAATTTTAATTTTGGACAGACTACAAAGGCTTCAGAATTATAAGAAGCGGGTTGCAGCCGCCACTCGGATTTTGACAAAAATTATACCTAAATGTGGCTCTTAGTGAAAAATAATTTTCGTCAAAATTTTGAACCTGTACCCCACCCATTCCCATAGAATATCGTTTTATGTGATTTTTAATTTAAATCAATTCTCTTCGGTTAGAATGGACTAAAAATTTTGACAAGTTTTACCACATTTTAAAAACCATCAAAAGTACCTCTCACGTATTTACTACCACATAATATAATTTTTGAAAAAATTGAGTCGCATGTCCCAAGTGCCAAGAGGTAAAAAAAATGAAAATTACTAAATTTAGTCTGTTTTAGTTATTTTTTTGTATTTTTTGATACTTTTGTAACGGCCAAAAGAGGTTGTAATGTACCTAATTAGAACCACTTTCAGTGTTGCACCATACATGAGATATTAAACACTGGATAAGCATTAATACCTCTATAATAATTTAAATATTCAAGTTATTATCCACTAACTATTATGACCTCAACGTATTTGAGAGACTCGATAGTATTTAAAAAACACACAATGATTTAACATATTTAATAAATAATAAATTGTACGATACAGTACATCAATTGGTATGTTAATACTTATACTTATGGTATCACAATCCGTTAGACAAGACTGTCTGTTCACTAGAGACTTCTACCAGAGAGGTTCTAGATACTTAGAAGTAACTGTCGAGGAACTGTGTCTCATTCCTTCTAATCGAGGGTTTATATATTTGTACAGGGTATGTAAGTGTATGTGTCGGATAGGTTAAATGAGGTAGGGTATTGTTATTATAGGGTTGTGCTGACTCGCGAGATACTCGAGGGACAGGCACAATTAGGTCATGAGTATACAGATATTATATCTATATTCATAAAATCAAATACGGGTAAATTAGTGGTTGTTTACAAAGAATTATAGGATGATTATTGTTGATAAATACCTACGTTTTTGGTACTCAAAAATGTGTAGACGAGTATGTTCGTCATTTCTAAAAATAGACAAAAATATGCGTTACAACTTTTTGGCTTGAAAAAATTACATTTTCCAGAATACGAATAAAGTAATTATTTTCCTCAATTTTTGGCCCCCCCCCCAAATGTTTGGTCTAATTTTTTGAAAATTATGTTTGTACATTTTGTAGGTCCTTTTTTATTTTTTTACAAAGAATAACTAATGATGAGGCCATATCCCTCGCCAAAACACATTAGCCCTCACAAATTGTTCTAGAACTTTTTTCAACATAACACAGAAATTATTCTACCTATAATTTTTTTTATTATTTAAAAAACAATTCACCACACAACGTTACCGAAGCCATCAAGAGTTCATCCATTTCCTAACCGCATCCACCATCAGTTCTCAACACTCTAAATAAAACATTTAAATTTCTGAATGTGAATTCAGAGGTTCATCTCATCGCATAAGCCATATTACCACAACCCGAGTATTACCTATATATATGCACCGTTCATAGGTATACGTATAAGTATTCCTTATCTTCACCTTTTGCAAAAAATAACAAAACGTCTTCTACATGCACTGTATAATAATAACAAACCTACGAAATCCTTAGGTCTATACTTATACTAATCCAACCAACACGATTCGCCCCCAACCATCCATCTTCGAAATTACGTTTCCTTGTCTTTTACAAAATTTTCCTTCGCCGTAAGATTTTAGGAGTAAATTAACAAAACTTATTACGAAGACGGGCGTATTTCGTCGCGAATTTAAACCGTTAATATATTTTTCTCCTTCACCAAACCATCTGTCTTCTATACAATCAGATTTACAGCCTCCTTTCGTGAGATGATGTATTCTTTTCTCTCGACACATTAACGAAAGTCACAATGAAAGAAAAAAGAAACGAAACGGTAAAAACAAAAAAATCCCTGTCGAAAATCATGTAACTTTTTTTTTCACTTAATAATTTTATTGTTGGCGACACACTTCAGTGAAACATTAGTGAAACAATTAACGGTCAAAACCCTCTCGTAAAAGGAAATTGTATAGACCTGCAAATTGCTTTTTCTTAAAATATCACAAAATAAGCCGAATTAAACGTTTATAACCATAACAACGTGTTTAAGCGAATTTTTTGGTGGTCTTGTGTTTAACAACATTTTCAAAACATGGACGAAAAGTAAGGAAAAACATGCGATATAATATTTTCTCATTACAGGAAAGTATGAGACAAGATGTGGTATGTGACTCTTGGTACTTTCATAAAAATCGTAAGTCCACGTCACAACTAAGAAATAGTATATTATGTAACAAGGGAAGAAAGCGAGCAATTCTTAACAAGTGCGATAATTCTGAAATTGGCCACTTTCTCGCACCATACATTCATCAAAAATACAGCATTTCATGCGCATGTTGCAAAAAGAGAATTTTTTAGTATATTTTGAATGAGAAGAGACAGAAAAGAAAAGCTAGATAAGTGGTGTTTTGTTTCTGTTTTAAACCAAAAAGAAAAAGGAAAAGATCTTCTCCCCTTACTCAGAGAAAATTTTGATGGAGAGTTTTATATTGACTTTAAGTGATTTTTAGAATAAAAAAACTTTAATTAGGACTGAATTCTATAAAAAGTATTCCAATTGATTGGCTCATTCAATTTTGAAGTAAAGTATAAACATATCGCATACATGGGTTGCCGTGAGTAAATGAAAAAAAAAAAAAAACCAAAAAAAAAACATAAAATGAAATGTTGCGAGCGTAATTCAATACCTTTAAATTAGCTCGACAAATAAGATAAATTACAAATATTTATCTTTTATTAGAATTTCACTTTAATTACTAAACACGTTTATACTTAAACTTATTACTATTTCTTAATATTAATGATGCCTGAAGTCCATAGCATCGAATATGGACTCTAACGTTTCTACTCGACTTCAAGTTCAGGAATGACCATGTCTTCAAAATAAAGACATGACATTACTTTCGTTTTCTTTGTTTCAATCAAAAGATGGCCGACCAAAAAAAAATGGTGTGACACGGAACATCCGCCAAATATGATGACACTTCATTGTCAGCATATCTGGTGGTGTCCGTTCGTGAGAAGCTAGATAAAAATATAGACAGCTATTATTCCGAGAATTAGGAATAATAGTTGTCTATAATTTGTTCGACACGTTTTTGTAGACGAACTGAATCGTTTGCAAAAACGGGACGAAACATGAAATCATAAATCATAATTTAATTACAGAATAAATTGGAATTTTTGAGTCATTGTAGCCTACATCAGGGTTGGTGAATTGAGGAGAGGTTGGGCTACAATATTTCCTCTTCATTTTTTGTACAACTTTGAGAACCCTTATCACCTTTGCTGTACAAAATAAGTCAAAAGTGGAGGAAGACCTTTTGTTCTTTGTGACGATTTATATGCGTTATCATAAACAAATTACAATATAAAAGTAAATCTGTTAATGTCATGCTTTTAGTATACGTAGCTCCTTAACCGTTGAGAACAGGCCCTACGTTTATTGAACATTTTTCATTTGTTTCAAGTATTAATATTTACTTTTAAAGTTCGTGGAGGGGAAGGGGCTTCCTAATAAACATCTTATATACAAGGGCGTAGCCAGCATGAGGCAGCCGGACAATTTTCCCCTGAATTAAAAAAAAAAAAAAGTCAATGAAAAAAGAAAAAAATGTTGATGAAAGAAATAATGAGAAAAAGTTAGGCTATCCAGCATAATTTTTAAGAGGGTTTTCAAAAAAAAATCTACTTATTTTCAGTCAAGCAAGTTAAAATTTTTATTAAATAAAATCTAACTATATGGTAGGTAATATTTTTTTTCTTGAAAATATTATAAATTTCTTTACATTAATTTCATTAGAAAATTTTCAATAACTGTTTTTGCACAGCCAGCAAAAACGACTGTGACTGGACTTTCAAGTTTGCTTGTTACCAGTAGCGCAACGAGGGGGGAAGATGGCACTCATTCCCAGGTGGTTGAGTTTTGGCAGTGGAAAAATTACAAATAGAAATTACTTATGCAACTATTTATTCAATATTTACACTGTGGCCTAAGGCCTCACGTATCCACCGGAGTCATTGGAAACTCCCACATCTACCCATACAACAGAAACAACACTCTATACATGAATGTTCCAGAACCCAGATAACATAATTGTTTTGTCACCGTATAAAACCCAATCTGGAGGTAAATCTTGAGCATAGCCCTACTGCAGTTGAGGGTGACGTATTGACTAGTCCCCATGCGGAAAATTTCTAATTATATCATTGTCTGTTAACCTCCCTATCTTGTCTCTACATTGGTAAAACTTGCTTTGCCCCAGCTTGGAAAATTTTCTAGCGAAGCCCTTGACTACACATCAACTGATTTAATTTTTATGAATTCTCGAAATGGAGGACCACTGATCCATCATATAATGTCTTTGCCACCTAAACACCTCTCGTCTTTGAAAGGCTAAATCATTAACCAGTAGACAGGCCTACAAACACAAATCGATCAGAACGAACGAAACTTCTCCATCCTACAAACGAAAATTTTGTACATCTGTTGTTTGGTTTTAATTTTCTAATTAAGGCCATTTAATGAAATAATTTTAAACTTATTATCATGTTTAAAGCGAAAGGGAAAAGAAATGAATGGAGGAAAAAAAAGAACGACCAAAGAAACATTTGTTTACCAACTTTCTTTTCCCTTTTTATTTCTTCGTTGGTTCGTCGTTTGAATGCGATTTTCATTTGTAAAAATTTTATTAATTTAAAGACAGGCTAAAAAAGAGAGAAAAAAATAAATAACAAAAAAAGATACTAAGTGAAAAGAGAACTGAGAAAGCATTCAAATAATCACGGATGCAAACAACTGCCGTGTTTTGTCATTTTAAATCTAGTTTAAGGATGGATTACGTAGAAAAGACTCTATTTAAAGTAAAAAAGCAAAAAATCAAAAAAAATTCGTTAAAAGACACTTTGAGAAAATTTTGGTTTTTCATGGATTTTCGACTTTTCCCAACATTATTAAATTTGAAAAATTCCTCGTGTAAAACTCATTTAGTTTGTAAGACACGACAGATGCATGACTTACAAGAACGTTTTCATACATCTTAGTGATCTCGCATCTCAGTCTATTTTCTCTAGCCTTATTAGTTCCTCAGAATCACACTTTTCTATGACTAACGCCATAATTTATCAATGTCTCTTTTTTTTTTTTTTTTTTTGTTGCGATGGGGTTTCAATTGTTCAACCCGCAAGACGGAAGGAAGTTACTCAACCAACTGGACTTTGAGAGCTAATGTTTCTCGTTTCATGACCTCCTGAGCATTTTGGCACTACTTTTGAGAATTCATATACATATGAATATATATATTTATACATCCTCTCTTTCGTTGAATCCATTTCCAGGCGTATTTTGATCCGATGGTTTCGAAATTTCCAAACACATATTCAAATCAACCTAAGGAAGAACCCTATTGTTTTAGGTCCGAATCGGACGTATAGTCCGTCCAGTAGGTCAATTTATATGATTTTTTTTTTTTTTTTTCATCAAACAGCGTACAAGTCACAATTTTCAACCGATAGACCTGTAATTTAGTATATATATGTGTTTCAGGTCAAGAACAATATCTACTAATTTTGGAGTGGGTAGGCTTTACGGTACGCCTGGTAGAGACGATTTTGTTGCATTTTTTGCAGATTAATGAAGAAATATTTTTCAGGCTATAGTCACAAAATTTAGTACAGGCATTGATTTGAAGTATATCTAACATGTTTCCAAATTTGGTTTCTAGTATTATTATAGTTCATTCCCTGGGACTGTTGGAGGTGATAATTTTTCATGTTATCCTAATACAAGTGGCATTTCTCTTTCGATAGTCACGAAATTTGATACAAACAGTGTCTCCTATACAAGGACCGGACCTACCAATTTTGTTTTTAATTAATAAATTTGTTCCGAACTTATTAGTTATTCAGTGTGATTTTACTTCTTGAATCCTTCTGATAATAGTCCTGAAAAATTCATTTTTTATGCTACATCAAGAAAAACATTCGGTTTAGCCTAAAAACAACACGATCTCAGAAAAAAGTTAATTTTCGAGGTTTAAAAAAAATCTGCTTATTAAAATTGCCTGAATATTCGAATCTAGGGGTGGGAGTGAGTACGTGTTTCTTTTCATTGATACAGGTATTGATTTGAAGTATATCTAACATGCTTCCAAATTTGGTTCCTATTGGTATTATGGTTCATTACCTGAGGCTGTTGGAGGGGCCTTCTCCATCAGCCTGGAGAATTACAGTTTTATTCGATAATTTGAAAATTATTTTTCGTTTCAGATAAACTGTGCAGATGAAACTGTTGACCAAACCCAGCCTAATACTTTAAAGTTTTCTGATAAACTTCGAATTTGTTAGAACTATACCAATCATTATGATCTTATTTAGCAGGTTTAAAAATGTAGTACTCGAAATCGTCCTGGTTAAAACTTAGAATAATTTTTCATTTCACAAAAAAATAATGATTTTTGACACAAAAATTAAAAATTAATACGTAAAATATTTTGAAAAAATGATACGGAATCAGTATATTTTATCGAATACTTTGTATTTGTGTAGTATTGGTAATTTTTTGCAAATAGTATAAATATTTTATATATTACTTTATTAGAAGTACTATGTTGGTGATGTAGGTGATTTTTAAACAAATAAAATCTAATCTTTCTTGCGAAGTTTACTGCCCAAGGATTTTTTTTCATCAGTTCTTTGATTTTTTCACTAATTTTTCCTGTTTTTTTTCTCCACTTTTAAATTATAATACATCATTCGTACACTTATGGTGCAAAATATTGTGCGTAACATGGAAGGAAAGTGAGCAATTCCCAACCATTGTGATGTTTGCCTGCTCGAACCGCAGGCGAGTGTAGCAATCGTACAAGTTTCCTACATTAGTTAGTTACCTAATAATCCTATCTTTGATAAAAACAAATTTTATTTCAACCCCGATGGACCCAGCTATTAGGTAATTAAAACAAACTCAAGATGACCGGCTAAAATCTACTCAAAAATTACAATCTCAGCATTGACACGATTAACTGAAAAATAAAATAAAATTTACATTTGCAGCGCATAAAAAAGTATTAAATTATAAATTTTGCCAACTATAAACACTGAATGGCCTACAAAACTGTCCTAAAGGTGAAAAATTTAAAACTGTTACGAAAAAATGTCATTTAATTTTTCAGTAAATTGATTCTGTCGGTATTTATTGAAACACAATGAGAAACTTTATCCGGTAGAATAAATAAAATTGACAGCAAATCATAAGTCGATGCAAATGAAAAGTGAAGGAGGCGATTACTTTCTCCCCCTCCGGTTCATGGAAAAAAAAAAAAAAAAAAAGAAAAAAAAAAGAGAAAAACTTAACGGAATATATATTTTGATGGAACCACTTCCTGTCTGGATTTTTTCTCACCAAATTTGCCACTTCATTCAGAAAGACTGCATCCAAACCCAAGACTAGAGGGAAGAGCGTTTAAAAAAAATTTTATTTTTAATTTTTTTAATAGAATGATAATTTTTTGTAAATTTCTTATTTAAAATTGATAGCTGACAACAGCTAATTTGTCTGAAATGACAAAATAGAATTTTAATAAATGTCTTTGAAGAGACGATTGTAGTTGAATATAGCCATGGAACCACTGCTTCGCTGTTCTCCAGCTTTAAGTTTATTTTTTAAATAAATTAAAAAAAATAAATGTACATAAAAACATCACGGACGCCCCCCCTCGAATACTCTAATAACATTACACTGATAATATGGCTTGAGAATTCGAGGTTTCGCCTAAATTAATTTTAAAATTTACCACACCCATAACTCAAATTTTCATGTTTTGACGCTTCATGATAAAGAGTGTAGCTACTCATCTACGAAGATTTAGGAAGGGCTGAAATTTCATTATATCTGTACTGAAAAATTTATATACGAAAGCTAATAACATAAAAATGATGTGTCCGTCTGTAAATTTGTTCTTATGGCCTGAAATTAAGCTGCTGTTGGGAGTTAGAACAATATACAAAGCTGAGACAGTATCAATATCCAATTAATTTTATAAATTTTAACCATCAGTCTGCCTGTGTGTCTAACCTAAATCTATATAAGTAGACGTGAAAATAGCTGAGGCTTTTTTCCTGAAACTATAATTTGAAAGATATGTCAGCTGAAAACTGAGAAAATGCGATCATCCTTTCAAAAAGACGTTGTGATTTATATTTTTTCATTCTCATTATTTTATTAGGTTCATCGCACGTTTTAATATTTCAGGATTTTAACGGCAAATTAGTTCATTTACTGCGCAATAAATTATTATTAATTTGTTTCATGAATATCAAGATTATTTTATCCTTTTTCGTTTTTGTTTTTTTTTCTTATCAGGAATAAAAAAAGGGTAATTTACTCGGTGATTGGAAATATTTTTGAAATTCATTAATTTTTGTTTGCAGACTTTCGCATTTTAAATATAACAATTTTCAATAAAGTGTAAATATTGTACATTTTTCTTTTCAAAGATGCGTTTCATTTATTACCATAAAAATAAATTAAAATTTTCTACAATAATTTGAAAAACAAAATTAAAAAATGAAGAAACAGGAGTAAATTGCAAAATAACAATCTCAAAAAAATTAGAAAGAGAGTCAGGATTTTCAGAAGGACAATGATTGTTGTTGGTAGTAGCACTGGGACTAAAATAATGGTGCCTTTTTAACAAGTTTTTTTTGGCATTAAAATTATTAGTGGTATGGAGAAAGAAGGTAGAAGGGATTATACATTTTATCCTGAAATACGTTCTTAGGTTAATGCGCACCCCCCTTAAGAAAATCTTGGATATATCTCTGCCTATGGGTACATCTATTTAAATTATTTTCTCTCAAATTGCCAATAAGACAATAATTTTATTTTAAGATTTATCGAATACTTTCAACATACTTATAGTTGTTCGTTTTTTATTTTTATTTTTCTTTTCGGTATTTTAATGAACGTTTTTTTCGTTGTAGATTATACCTATACCTAATTTCTTATAATATCATCTTATGATTTTGAAACTGAATAAAAGTTTTTCTGATTTTTCATTTATTTTATATAGTGTACCTATCGTTTATAATTTTTTTTTTTTTCACCCAAAACGTGTTATATTTTCATTTATAACTTTTTACAACACTCAACCAAAGAATACGTTTTTTAATGCTGCTTGACCGAGAAAAAAATTGCGAATTATATCCGACGCAAAAAAAAATTTTTGGTTTTGAAAAAACTGATTTTTTTTAGAGGGGGGTTGTAAAAAATAGTTCAATTGATACAAGGGTGAATGTGGAAGGAAGAGCCGAAATCACCTACTTCTTGCACTTTATCGCAAATAACTAATTTTTGGGTGTAGGTCGATTTTATTTTCAATCAAGAAAAGTCTTTATAATTTTTTGACTTTAAAAGGAGCCAATAGTACCTATGATAGCATAAAGAAGTTATTTCGTGTAAGTATATTCAATCATATATAACAATTGCGCCACCAGATGTAACCGAAAATGTTTAAAATCGGAATTTGAATCTCCAGTGTTCGCAAGTCAAATGGAAACTATAAAATTAATTTTTTTAACTCTTTGAAGTTTTTAACCCACTTCAAAAAAAGGGGGTGGTTGTCAATATTTCGATCGGTGTATATGGTTGTTGTTGTTGTTTTTTTAATTTTTTTCTTATGTTTATACCAGCCTAACTTCTCGACCTAGACATAGGGCTTATAACCAAAATGTTTTTGGAGTTATTGGTTACTAGAACCAATAAAAATCTATATTGGTTACTGGTTATTGGTTAAAAATATACTTATTTGGTTACTGGTTATTGTTCAGACTAACCAAAACAATTTTTCTGGTTATTGGATGTGGTTACTGGTGATTGGTTGAGACAAAATTTATGATAAAATAGACAAAAAAAATTTTTTCAGGTAAAAATATAAATAATTGATAATTTTTCAAGAAATAATTGGTAATTATTGAAAAAAATAATCAATAATACTGATATTTCTGAGAAACTGATAAAAAACAATTCTTTCTGGTTATTATTCTGGTTAATGGTTTCAGCATTCTATGGAAAGTGGTTACTGGTTATTGGTTATGTGAAATTTGTTTGTTTTTGTTATCTGTTTCTAAATCAATGTTGTCAATTTGTTTAGGTTTTTAGTGGTAATTGTTCTGGTTATGGTTGTGGTTACAAGCCCTACCTGGACACCAATTTTGATGAACTTTTTTTTAAATGATAGAGGGTGATCCTATTAACAAGACGTGTCTGTGATCAGACAAAGAAGACATTCTTTCTGGTGTTTCCGATTGCGTAACTGACAAAAATTACTTGAGAGAATAAAAAGATAAGACTTCTGCCTGTTAAAGAATTTTTTCATTTTTAATAAATAAAAAAAATAATGAAAAAATGTTTACTAACATAAGGATTCAAACATGGGTTGCTGAGGTGACAGTCCTGGTCATTACAGCAAGGAGCCTTGGAGAAGCTTGCAAACTGGTTGATTTAAACATAACTACACATAGCACTAAAAAACTATAATCACAGTACAGGTTGAGACATACGCCATTTTGGACTGTAATTTTTTCGATTGCCTATCAGTTTTTTCATTCCACTGACGATAAGAACGTTCAACAACGTTCAACGAACAGAACAAAACGGTGCTTGGAAATATTACAATCCAAAATGGTGTATGTCTCAATTCGGAGCTTGATCAAGAGCCTTAATAACACTACTCTAAAAACACCTATTATAACCTATAATAACGCAAATAAAAATATCCTCATTAACTGAATGTAGACATTTCTATCCTATTGTGGTCTCATTTAATTTTTTCTTAAATCGATGTGATAGTTTTTGAGTTATCTTTGAATATATACAACGGTTAGTTTTGAAGTAATATTGCCACTAATGCTACAAATGGAAAATTATTAAAAAATTTTTTTTCATTGAAAAAACTACAAAGAAGAAAATATTTTCTTTGAAATTTCTCAATTAAGTAAGATCTACTGGAATTGAAATGAAATGAAAAAATATTGTAATAAATTATTAATTTCTTTCAATAAATAGAACAAACTTGAAAAAAACCAAAAATATTAAAAATGTTCTAAGAAGAGAAAAATAATAATTTTGAAATTTTTCTATCAAAATCTAGGTCTAAGGACTAGAATTATTGAAGTCGACTTTGATTATAAAGTTTTGTCATAAAATCGACAAATACATGATAAAGGAAAGGACGAGCTTCAACTTCAATAATTCCAGTCCCTAGTCTTCGTAGATTCTATTTTTTGAAAAAAATTATTAATTTACTATAATATTTTTTCGTTTTATTTAAATTTCTGTAGATTTTATTGAAGAAATTTTAAAAGAATAAAATATTGTTTTCTTTGTAGTTTTTTTTTGAATGGTTAGATTTTTTGATTGAAAAATTTGTTTCAGTGATTTTTTGCTTTCAATTTTTTAGTTAGGATTAGAATTGAAAACGTACCCTTGCGCAGTCTCTATACACCCCAAATATTTCAATTTACAAATTTTATGCTGTGAAAAAATTTTCTATTTTGGTTTTAGTTCGCCTAAATTCTTGTACAACTTTAAAATCACCCAATTGTTCTAATCCAAGGATACGAAGGCACAATTTAAAAATATATTCCGATGTTTAAGATTATGTGTACCTACAATATATCATATTTGTGTCCCATTCATAAATTGTATGCGTTTTGGTTCAGTGTAAAAGTTTCGTACAACTTGAAAACCTAATCCTTCTATTCTGTGGACATATAATCACAATTTTAAAACTTTCTATCGATTATGGAATATAATTCACAAATTTTATGCTGTGAAAATGAAGCTGGTGGTCTGGACCCCTGCTTAGCCAAGAAAAGAATGCTAGAAATCTAAAAAGGTGTGTTTCTTCCGGTATTGGTGATTTTCTGTCGAGTACTTTTTAGAAGATACCCCTGAGAATATGTGGATCATTTTATGACGTAATTTACGCTCTGAGGAAAAACTATTTCAGTTTTATCTTTTGATTCTTCGACAGTATCGTACAGCTTTAATTTTAAAATCACCTATTCTTTCTATTCCGTACAGAGACGTTAAAATATATATATTTTTTTTGGGGGGGTATAAAAGTTTTTTGAGGCGAAGATAAGGTAAGATAAAGCTTTTTTCAGCTTACGTTGGTAATTTATCATCCAATTTAGTTAAAATTTTTCTTACCAATTTTTTTGGGGGGCCGTGGCATCTCTCAGGCCCCTCGTAGCTCCGCCACTAATACTCTGTTCCCATAAGCACAATTTTAGAATTTTATTTCGAATTTTTTTGTGTTGTTTGAAGTGAAGAATTTATTCTATTTGGAAAATTTTCTTTAGGTACAATAAATTGTTAAAATTCTGATGAATAATAATTGAATTATTGTACAATCCCTAGTATATTCATACAATTTAAACGATTTGCGAGCAAAAACCCCATTCTAAGCGACTGTTACAATAAATTTTCTTCAATACTATTATTTAATAATTTTATGTTTTCTTCTTATCAAATTGCGAAAAATGTTAGGTACTTAGCTGCCATTTATGTTTCTAACAGTTCTGAGCCCTCCACGGTATTTTCTACTGTTACGAAGACTTGGCTCGCCACTGAATTGATTTGATTAATGTTCTTATATTCTACCAAGTCTCATCAACGTTTTATCAAACGTGCGGATATTTTGAAGTGTTGACTATATATAGGTACTCTTTGGGGTGGTTGGACGATGAGATATTTATCTGCGTCGGCCGAGGCAATTACATCATCTGTACTAATTTCCCATCTCTCTAACGTGCACCCATTATTTACGATATGCAATGGCGAACGCTATATTGTTGTTAATTTGTAACTAAATTTTCGAAATGACCGTCACGTAGTCGCAGGTACACCTGAGTTCGAAGCACCTTCATACCTCCCTCGGTTGCTGGTGTTTACAGCTGTAACTTTTTTGAAAAATTACAATTATTCAGTATATCACCACATCGTATCTATATCTAGGCTGTTTGTCTGAGAGGTGGTTAATTTTTATTTTGCAGTTTCTTCCTACACAAATGGCTGTACCCAATAAACGAGCAGCTTTGTTATTGGATCGCATTATGGTGGCGCTGCAAAAAGCGGTGGACGATAATAAATATCCAAGAATGCAGACCTATTATCCGGAATTAGGGGTAAGATGAGTTCGGTCGTTGAATATTTATTATTATAATTATTATTTTTCCAGTTTATAATTGCGAGAGTTGCAGTTACCATAATATATGGTGCACTTACGTATAGGTAATATTTTACATTTTTCAAAGGAAATATAATATAACTACACGCTATTTTATTACGCATTAATTAGATCCAATAAGGTTACTATGATCAGGCCGTGGGATGAATTTTTTTAATCCTGTAGGCATGCATTGCTGTATGATGTTGTTTTTCTATCAAATGTTAATTGGCCCTTACTATAATCCTGCGCAGAAACGTATTCAAGCGAGATATGGCGGGGGATCCTTTTTCCTGAAATTTTTGGTCTGTTGAGAAATTGTGTCAGTTGTTTAATTAGTTGGCGAAATCAACCTGTGGGGACTATACATCTCGTAGGCACGACGTCATTCCTTGTCAAGTGTATTATATTCAACATCATAAATACACTTTGTTTGTTCGTATGTTCTTACTTGCACACACAGGCAAGTAAGATGCTATGATCGGCCGATGACAATACAATAGATAAAGATCTCGGCGATGTCTCAGACTAGTACACAGATGCTTTATATAATTTATTATCAATTGCAAAAGCAATGAATAAAAAATGACATACTTTCTACAACATAGATATATAAGTGTGTCTGTGTGCCTGTGTCAATTTCCTTATATAAACTCACAAAACTGGCTACAAAATCCCCAGTGTTTGCCTAGGTTTTGGCTCATCCGTATGTTTACATATGAAGTGACAAAATATGCAATAGTACCTGTTGATTACCTTCTGGTGAGAATATCTTTTTCACAATAAGGTATTCCACACGACCTAATTGAGCTTTATATAGTGTAGTGTGTTGTTTAATATATTTGCAAAAATTTTAACTGGCAATTTTAAAAGTTTCATTTAGGATTTTTCAACTCCCTCCCCCCTCATAACTAAAAATATCTTTAGTTATACCCATATGGATTGCCTTTTATTAGATTCAGTCTTTAATTTACAAAAAATTTGAAACAAAACAAAATGTTTTCATTCCAGCTCAAATAAAACCAGTCTTATCAACACACTGTCTCTTAAGTTTTTTAAATACGTATAAGTTTATACGTATGTGTTCATAGGTATAATTATTTAACTGCTGCATACAGTAAAATACTCGTAAATTTTATTTTTGTGACCTGAAAAATTTTTTTGTCAATAAATCAAATCAACTTTAAGAAAAATAATTAAAATACAGTAAAAAAATGGAAAATAACGTTTTGAAAATTTCTTTAGCAGATCTGCTAGAATTATTGAAATTGGTGCTTTTCTCCTTTGACATCTACATAGGCTTGTATGTCATTAGCATTCATCAAGGTTCAAAATTTTTCAATTAGCTCCGACTACTATAATTACTATAGTAGTTCGTTCCAGAGAAATTTGAAAAGGATTTTATTTTTCCTCTTTTCAGCTTATTTTTTATGTATTATGTTTTTTTTTTCTTCTAAATTTTGTTTTGATTTTTGGATAAAAAATAATTTTAAATGATTTTTTGTTTCATTTAAGTAGTTTACTATATATTAATTACATTTTCTGTTGACGACAATTTTGTCATTAAAAAAAATAAAAAAGTTTTGTAGTGGTAACTCAAAAACTATATATCTTAACGTATTCTTGAAAAAATTTAATGGAACCTGCATGGGATTACCCTCTATGATTTGAAAAGAAGTTCATTGAAATTGGTGCCTAGGGAGAAAAGTTATGCTGGAACACACGACAGTATCCTTTGCAGTAGCTGTTAAAAAGTTCCCATCATTATTTTAATTCAATATATGAGTAAATCTGAAGGCGACAAAATATTCCTCAAAGCTCCGATTGATAAATAGATACATTCACTTTCTGATGTGAGCTCAAAAATCGGTATATATATTTCTCTAGTGGAAGATTTTAAGGGCCATCACCCCATAAAATTTTGAATTCGTTTCCCGCCTGAAATCAGATTGGAACATTGAGAGAAATGCTGGGTTAAAGCTAAACAAGAGCAAAAGATATGCTTAACTCACTTTTTTTTCGGAATATTAAGAATTCATAAATTTCAAGTAGGCATTCTTGAGAGGAATGTGATGCACGGAGGTGACAGTTGATTTGTTAAAATTTCACAAGTTTTTTTGCGACTACACTTAGAGACTTATATTTGAGATAATTTTGTAAGTATAGGTACTTCGAAAGAAAAATTAGGCTTTTTCATAGGATTTCCATTTCCAATTAGAATTCTACCTTTATATGTATGTAAGAATCTCTGATTCTTGCTCTCTCAATTTCTTTCTTTCTTTCTTTTCCACTTCCCTCGCTACGTCATACGATAAGACTATCGTATTCCTTCCTCTTGTTTCTCTCTCTCTCACGTTATAACTAGCCTGTAATTCATAACACTTGATGTAAATGTCTTTTGTATTTTTGCATTCATGTTTCATTCGATGTTATGGCTAACTAACTCACACTCGCTATCGCTCTCGCTTGAAAGGCGACTTATTGTTACGATTAATTTTTAATAAATTCATCTAACGTTGTCACTCTTCGAGTTATTATTTCAGTGATTAGCAAGGAAACTTACATGTATATCTCCGTGAATATTGCTTATGTGAACTTGAAACTTTCAGTATTCAATTTCTTGTGAAATTTTAATTTGATAAAACACGTATCAAAGAAATAGATAAGGGGGTGTTTTGAAGGTCTGGACCACTCCCCCAGCTTAAAAAAAAGTTTGACATAAAAAGTAAGGTACGTTGGTTGGTTGGTGGTGATGGTGGTGTTGGTGTTGGTGGAGGTATTATTCTGAAATGGTGGAAGGGACTGTTGAGAAAATGTGGCCCCTTCCCTTACGATCAAGTAATTTATGCCCCTGATCTATATTCACATTGTTTTTCAAAAATAATGGAAACTTTTTGAGTTAGGTAAATATATCTATCTTTTAAAATAAAATTTGGGAGCATTTTTCCATGAAGCTGTTATAAAGTGAACACCAAGTATGACTATGAATGAAATTATGAATGATCTATTATAACATAAATAAATAATTATTTATAATTTATAGTCAGAGAGGGTAAAGTTCATTTAGTATTTCGAACATCATATATAAGTAATAAAAACCTTAACATTTACTGCCAATTACAATTTTGTAATTTTAGATCAATAACCACAATTTTTTTTAATTTTCTCAAAAAAATTCACTATAAGGTACCGCATTTCCAAGTACCTCCATCTAAATACTGAATTGGCAGAAATTAAATTAATTTCATCTTCTGAAAATATTCTTTCATTTCAAACTTGAAAAAAAAACAAAATTTTCTTCAACCTATATAATATTATGCTTCTTAAGTCTTGTGCTCGTATATTTTCAATTTTTAAGGTTAAAAAAAAATCTGTAGAGAATCATGTAATATATTTTTTGCAACAACTGTCGATAAAATAGACGATTATGTACACCTTGACCATATATAAAGCGGAAGATTTTGTAACAATGCATAAATAATTATAATATAAATTCTTTAGGAATCGTTTTTTACTTTATACACCATCTTGTGCGCATGCGTTTCTTTATGCACCATCTGTAAAATTATTTTTGCAACATCTGCTGATAAACAACATTTTGATGCGCACCTTGACGAAGTATAAAGCAAAAAATTTTACAACCATTTATGACTGATGTTAAGTGCCTTAAATTTAGACATCGTCTTGGGCTCATGCGTCATTTCATACACTGGCCCTACTTTTCCGGTGTGGGGATTCGTACCTCAATCATCTACATTAGACAGCCAGTACCAACACCATTACACCATGAGGATGGGTTGAAAGTCTGGGGACAGTTTAACCTTATATGTTTCCCAACTGCAAAAATATGTATTTATCTCAATATTTTTTTTTTTTTAGGGTGAGTTGGTGTTGCAAAAAATAGTGTGTGACATACATGTATACAGTATAATAAGTGATTGATCCGAGGGTGATTTTTGCAGCACTCACCTTCGGCTTGTGCTGCAAAAATCACACTCGGATCAAAATCATCTACTTTATACACTTGTACGTTGAATCACGGATAACTATTATGCATATCGGTTTTTACTTTATGCACCGGTTTGTATGCATGCCTTGTTTTATATTTGTCTTCATACATATTTCAGATTTCACACTTAGTTCCTCGTTTCCAAATATTTTTCAATTTTTTTTTTTTCTTGGTTGGGGAAGGGGTTGATGCAACAGTTAGGCTATAGTACGTGACACGCTTCTATATAGATTATAGAAAGTATTTGACGTACTCGTGTTCAAATTACCTACTTATACACTTGTATCACAAATGACTATTTTAGTAGGTATAGATACCTGGTACTCTTTCTCGTACATGTTTATATATACATTCCTTATGTATCTAATCCTGTGCTAATTTTATTGTTGCTTTTTATTTTCAGAATAGTTTGCAACGCCGAGGACAGGAGAAGGGCAAGGTTTACTGGAGATGTTATTTTAACGCAGTGACTTGCTTTTGAAAAAAAAAAAGTTATATTTTTCTTTTCTTCCACTTTTTTTTTTTTTAATTTGTACGGAGTAAATTTTTTTTAGTTCGTCATCTTTTATTTTAATAAAAATGTTCGCTTCTTTGTTTAATATATTATAATTGTATCGAATTACAAACGCCCACGGTGCGTACCGATTAAAGTCTTTTGATAAGCACTGAAAGCAGTAAAAATAAATTCTGTAACAATAACCAGGGCCACGTGTATCCGCCAAGAGTATACCTAAGGCACTGCATGGTATCGTTTAAAAATTTATATCTGCCCCAGTTTTGAAGAAAATTTTAGAAAATGCCGCGAGAGGACAAACTTCGTATGGGAGCCGCGTATAGGTATATATCTGCCTACGTAATTCTCTAAATGTGAATTTTAAAATGCGTTTTATAAAGACAGAATTTAAGCCCCATCCACGTAAGTATCGGGGTTTATTGTCATCCATAAACAACGTTAACGACTCAGGTGGATAAGGACAACATGTTTTGTAACCAGCAGAGTTTAAGCCTCACAATGCGTTATAACATACCTTCCTACGCAGGTACCTATATGGAGATCTTTCTCTCGTTTTCTTTTTACTTAGGAACCTTTATCGTCTACATATTATGATTTGAAAATCAAATACACAGGCGGGCAGCATGTAGAAAGAAAATTTTCTTTTGACATATTTTTGCTCCAGTATATAGGCTAAGCGTATCTGTATGTTTCCTTATTATAGTGCATCTTACATTGCCTACTTTGTTGTGCACGCAATAAGCACTGCAGATGTTTGATGTTTCATTAAAAATGAATTGAAGTACGAAATGAGAAAGTTTTAATGTCTAATACGGTAGTAGCCTATATCTACATATTATTACGATCAACATCGATGATTTCTGGATCGGTTTAATCCTAAAACTTTGATTCTTGAAATGGCTGTGACCATCAGGTAAGATATTGAAAGAAATGACCTTAGGTTTTGAAATCGGTGCGCAGATAAGTTAATTACTGATAAATTTTCTAATTTTGTACAAGTTTCATTCACTGATTTTTGAATGTAATTATATGTGCTGACAATCAATCTTAATTAAGTAGTAATTGCATTTCTGTAAAGTTTTAGGTTCTACTGACAAAATCCTTATTAAAAAGTATGATGCATCGCAGTTGAAAATAGGTAATAAACGTTTCCAAGTATATATGGCGCAAAGTGAAAGTTCCAGTTACACTAAGCAAGGCAAGGGGTCGGGAATTATAAGAACACCAGTCGATACATCTCTTCTGTATCTGAAATATAAGTAGGTACTTGTACATGGTTGATTTCTGCGATGTATGTTCAAAGTTTCTGAAAAAATAATACGCAGGCATCTTAAATGTTTTACTTCGTCTGATTTACATTCAGATTTATTTTACATAAATAGAACAGAAATGAAATTTTCTTTACATTTTAGCAATTTAGACCGTCAAACTACGAACAAAAAAAAATTAGCTAAAAACATCTTCATTTTTCATCCCTGTTTTTAATTTTTTTTTCTAATGAATTCAGATAATGTTATACTTTTGGGGTCAACTGCGCTGCCAAGAACTTAAAAATCAGTTATAAGTATCTAGGAAAATGTAATTTTTTTTTCTTCTAATGATACAGTGAAATATGTATGTGCCGATGTGCGATATACTTATCCAAGTTAACAGACTGATATGGTTTTCGAAAATGACAAGCCTCTCTTTAATTTTCAATAAATTATGGTACGATTGTAAAAACTAAATATAAATATTGAGTATATGTAGGTACTGAAAAACGTTTCTTAAAAAGTTTAGTAATACATTATTACATAATTTGCAGCAACACTCCACAGATTTTGAAAACTCCTCTATTTAATAGGAATATACCTACCTATAACATTTTGAATTAGGTAGCTAGTAATTAAGAATAATTCCTTCTTCAAACACAATAATTTGAAAAATAAACAGTAAGTTGGAAGAAATACAATGGCTAATGGGACGTATATTTCCATAATATACCGCCAACGTATTCTGGGCTTCTGGACTACACTTTCGTTCTTTCACAGGCCAACCTATTCAATGTGTTACTATCCAACAAACGGAGACAGTAAAATTAAATGGTCAAAACTTAACTTTTTAAAGCCAAATAAAGATAAGTTTACGTGAAAATGAATTTTCAAAAACTTTTTTAACGTAATTGTGAAACCTAGGTTACCTAGCACATTCACACAGACACATTACAAGCAAACACGACCCGATTACGGCGATTAAAGACTGCGGTGATTTTGAACAGCTAAGGCACAGTACATTTTGTCGCGTTAGTAATTCAAACAGAAGCACGTATAAAAACGAGCTTACTTATCACACCTGGTATCATCGTCGAAACCATCAATTCTCTCATCTCCAATCCTGTTCTGTCCTTGTCCTCATAACTGACATTTAAACTTTTATTAAATCTCGGATTAAGGTACGTGGTAGGGGAAGGAGATTTAAAACTCCTCCAGTCCTCCTCTCCAGACCAGGCACCGAGTGTGCCAGTAAATAACAACGTTATTCATTGGTAGCGAGTAGAAAACTTGAAAAGTCTTCATTCAGTGCCTATAGGTATCAATTCATAGATAATATTAAGCGACATTTGAATAATTATGCCATTATTCTCTTGAAATAATTTCAGCCCTTCTCGATTTCACCTTCCTAAGTAATTGAAGAACCTCCACCTGAATAAACTTTTCCTCCTTTACTGTTGAGTACTGATGATCCGGAAAGCAACCATAAAAATTAACCTACATTTACCAAAACTAGGAAGATACTTATTCGACATGAATACAAAATTAATTAATAAATATTTCGAAGTTCATAAAACTTATGAAAAAGGCAGTAACATGGAATATCGGCTGTGACTATGAATGATAGCCTCGAACTTCAAAAAAAAGGGCTCAAGTCCATACAGCATTTTTCAACGAAAAATCAAACACAGCTACCTACTAAAAAGAGAAAAAAATACGGTAAAATCTCAACTTGAAAAAATAGCACTTTTAAAAAATAGAAATAATTTATTTCAAACGATGTAATTTTTTTGTTAATTTTTTACCTATTTTCACTGTAATTCACAAGCCTAATTTTAATTATCACGAGTACAAGCTACAATCTAAAAATAAAATCATGATTTGTGTAACAAATTAATCCCACTCCAAGAAACACGACTACCATTTACGAGGAATGGAGTTAAATCAGGCTAATGAGCGAATCACATAATTATCGAATCAAAAATTAACACGAGCCATGGTCCACTGACCTTAACAATCTTAAATATCGAAAAAATAGATGATGAGGTAAAAAAAAAATCATTCTCAATACATTCGTGAAAAAAGAAGGAAAATAAAACAGACGATGAGAAACAAAGAGTAAAAAAAATGGCTTATTCGCGTTTACAATCGTAATAGTTCCATAAATGTTCTCACTTTAGCGCTATGAAAGGTGTAAAAATCGAAGCTCTAAATAAATATGAAGGTATTTAAAAATGGGAAAAAAAAAAATTATCAAAATTAACGTTACGAGGAACGTATACTCTCTTGGATACAATCAAAGAACGATAATTGTAAAATTTATTCGATACAACAGGAAATTACAAATTTTTCAATATTAAAAAACAATTTATAAATTGTACCATTTCTACATTAAAAAAAAAAAAAAAAAAAAAAAAAAAAACGCGTCAAACGACCATTATTCGTACAATTAAGTTTTTTTCCCTTTTTAATTCAATAAAATTCTTAAAAAGCGAATGTACACAGTAAAATATATACTAGAAAAAAATAATAAATAACAGGTAACAAACAAAAAAAGTCAAAAAAGAGGTTCAATCTTTCAATCGTGTAACGAGTTAAGTTGATTTCATTTGATTCGACAAAAATAGAAAATAAATACAACGTTCTAAATAAGAATAGATTTAGAAAAAAGAAAAAAAACAGCATTTGAAACAATTACGGATAAAAATAAATAAATGTGGTAAAAAAAAGACAAATTACACCGCATGTTGCGACAACAATAAACTTTTTTCTTCTTTTTCAGTACTCACAAATAAGAACTGAAAGCTAGAAATTTATAGCCAGTAACGGGTATCACCAACAACAAGGGTAAAGGGGTGGGTTGGAGGTTAAACAGGATAAATTAACAAAAAATTTAAACAGAAAAAACAATCAAAATAATATGACGAGACGGGGAGAGAATAAGGGTGGGAAGAAAATTCAATGTAATTGATACAGCAAAAGAAGAAAAAAAAATTAGTTCAATAATAACCACGTTGTCGTACGTATTTCAAATTCTACAGAACGTTCTACAAAACACAATCAGCACTGGATAATTGTCATCTTCTTTTTACGTAGATCAAACGATAAGAGGAGATAGTACACGTTTAGCTTCGCGTAAAAGGGGAAAAACAATATGAAAATATAATTATAATATACCTTGTAAATAAACTCGTAATAAAGGAAGCTAGAAAGAGGGAGCACGGCTAACGTTTGGGAGGTCCCCACGCTGTCTTCGATTTCGATTCGTATTGAGCGAAAGTTTTATTACCATCTCCGAACGATGGAAATTCGGCTATGCTGGTCGTGTCAGGTGCTTTCTGGTCCCACGGTCCACCTTTTACAACGAAACCAGAATCGTTTCTATTCGATTGAGTATTTCCATTTCCGTCGGATTTGACTTCATCTTGTACGTCCTGTAACTGAGGACAGATAAGATAATTAAAACATAAAATATGCAAGCAGGCATAATCGGTATAGCAGGCATCATTCATCGAGCATTAGGCGATCGACATAGCTTCGATAGCAAACTTAATGTACAACTTTGGCGGGGATAGTGGTTCTCAGCTGGTAGTCCGCGTACCACATCGGACTCGCGGGGAGATCCCAGTGATCCACGGGCCGAATCGAGTCAAGACCGAAACTAATCGTAGCCTACTTTCCCCGCGATACATTCGCAAGGGAGAAGAGACTACATATATATATATATATATATATATATATATACACATACACACACACACACACACACAAAAGTAATGGTCCACAGCAGTCAAAAGTTTGCAAAAGTGGTCCTCGACTTCCGTCGAGTTGGGAACCCACAGCGATAGGGTGACAACAGAATAGTAAATTCGAGCTCCAGAAGAAAATAGTCTTACTGAGAACATCATAACAATACAATCTACAATTATGTTACTTGGAATAATTTTATTCACAAAATAAATAAAGACATGGCAAAATTGATTCTCGACTGGTATTCGAATCAAAAACTCAGAAAACAAATAAATTGAAAAAAATTTTAGGAGAGAACCGGACCAGATTACAGAACGAATCATATGGTGAAGTGCATTCGTTTTAAAAGAGACTTTCAATACAATGAGGATTCATGATCAACGAAAATGCGACTTTTATTAGTACAAGCTTTACTTACGAAGTCTTCTTCCAAGCTTAACAGATGATCTTTGCAGTCCAACACTTTATCTTCTTCGCCCGAGATGATTACGATATTCGGGTCCGGATCATTTTCACGCGGAAATCGAATTTCCACTTCGTATTCTTCCATGATTCGCTTTACTTGACGTCCTTTCGCGCCGATCATGCGCGAATGTACTCGGCGGTCGATGGTTACTTTCTCCTTGTAACGACTCTCCTGGAAAACGAAAAAAATACAAAATAATGCAAATAATAATACAGAAACGATACTAAAATAAATGAATAAAACAAGGATATTCAAAAAGTTCTTCATAGGGAAGTAATAAATGTAAACTCCGAATTACGCTACTTACCAGCCGTTGCACAATATTCATTATTTCCGTTTTAGCCGCCTCAACACTATGCTCGTAACCGGTAATCGTGATGATCGTGTTATCAGGTTCATTTTTTTTCGGTAGACTAATTTGTACATCATAGTCGCTACGTATTTTGTTGATAACTTCTCCAGCACGACCAATAATCTGCGGATGGTACTCCAGCGGCACATCCAACTGAAATTAGGCACAAGACAACTCAATTCGCATTCATTATTTTATTTCTCTAAAATACACGAGTATTTAAAACGTCAGACACAGAATAACAGTTGCACAGCAAACTTGTTAAATTTACATACTACACTCGGTCCAATACAAGAAGATCGATAGCAAACATCAAAGAAAATGCCGACCAGCCGATACGATTGTTTTGAATTGATACATAGTTGCAATTTAAAAGTAATGCTAGGCATTTTGTTGCATAAAATAATATTCAAAATGTATTTATTGGCAACATAGCGTTGAAGCTAGTCATCATTTTACATTGAACGGAGTGTCGTATAATTCGATTATTTTTTACCTAAATTAATTGGCTTGAATAATGTTAGCTGACAGAATATGAGAACTGTAATTGCACAAAGTAAAATACTGTATGTTTGGAAATTTTTAATTGAAATGCTTAATTCTAATTTTATTCGTTTTAATTCAGCTTCCCTGCAGAACCTTCTAGTAAATTTAAATGAAACCATATCAGGTTTCTTGTTCATTTCTAATATTTTAGTCAAATAAGCACATGTTTTCAGCATTAGCTAAATTCGATATATACTTCTATATTTTAAATTTGTTTTAAAGAAACAATCACCAACTTCTTCAATCAAAATGTTCATTATTAAATGAACTATCAAAAGAAAAATATACAAAATTTTAAGATAATAATTGAAAAGCAAACAGTGAATGTTTTTCAGCAGTTTCATTGATAATGACGGACAATAATGATACGGAGGATGATAATAGGATGTTATGAAGAAAATTATCAACACCATCTAATTGAAAATCTGTCTAAAAAGGTCGGCAGTTGCGTAGTTTAAAACAAGATTCAAATGAGAAATAATAATAGGACTCACAAATCTTGCAATCGTCGTAGATAACAAATATACACAATCGTTAATCACTGATGTTATTCGTTAATTACCTTTTCTTCGAAACTTTTCAATTTCATTTCTTCGCGTTCTGCTTCGATTTCTGTTCTTTTTTTCAAGATTGCATTCTTTGCTTCTTCTACAGACGCGGGTCGACCACGTATCTGGAAAGGTGAAATTGATTAACAAAAAATAAAAGTATAGAACCATTTTTACATAAACTAATAAAAAAAAAATCTCACTTTTATAATATCGAGCTTCATGTCAATATGAGGTACATCAACTTGGACATCATAGTTGCTGATTATTTCCTGAATCAATACACCTTTTTGACCAATTATTGATCGATGGTAGGTATGCGGAATATCAAGCTAAGTGGGAACAGAAAAATTGAGCCATCAAACAGAATTCGGAACTAACACAATGAACAACAGATGACATATTGATATTCTCAACATTAACTCACCTCGATAGTAATTGGAACGATTTCCAGTAGTAACTTCTTTGCTGCTTCGCAATTCTCAGGCTTTCCGCTAATGTGCACGATGTCGCACGGCTTCGGTTGGTCTTTTTCCTCACCACTTGCGTAACCGTTCACTTCACTCGAGCCATTCTGTTGGTAAGGATCTATGACGACAATAAACAATCAGTAAAAACGTTCGTTTTGAGTGAGAAAAACAGTCATATCGTACACCAACCATTAACTCGCTCAGGGAAGGTAATTCGGACATTATGGGTTCTTCGAATATCGTCCACCGTCGGTGACGTTCTCGATCGCAACAAAGTTCTATGGTCCTTGTTTGGTATAACAACTTCAATTGTAATCTGTTCTTCCTAAAAATGGGAACAAGAGATTTGAAATAGAAAATATTTTCATCGACTTCAAATGAAATACTTTATCTACGAAGACGGAAGCTAGGTCTACTCAAAATCAAATACGTTCCAATTTCAAGCTACAACAGCATTAACCATAGAAAATTACCACCAAAGTACGAAATCGCAGAATATCGATGATAAATACAATTTTTTCTCGACGGTCGTCTTTCAGTACAATATATCTACAGGGATACGAACACAACCCAACAACTACGAAACTAGGAGTACATTCATAACTTAAAACAGAGGCGCTACGATCAAGAACTAGATACATCGCATATTCGAAAAACTAATGGCTCACCAATTCTTTAACGATTTCTAAAATTTTAGTTTTGGCTAGCTGCACGGATTCTTTTACACCCTTCAGTATCACTCTCGAGTCCTTGATATCCGTTCGTGGAAACGAAATGCTCACGTGGTCAAAACCGCCGCACTCGAAAACGATATTTTGCAACACTTCACCTTTGCGAGAGACGAAATGCTTATGATACTTAGGCGCTACATGGACTTCGTCTTCGTATTTATTTTCCTGTATTTTATCACCATAAACACACATGAGCAGTTCTTCTAAATACCACTGATGAAGTGTAAGTTTGAAGGAAACATAACATCTGAAAAATCACTTCTTCAACGAAATCGTTCGAAAACAAAAATTTCAGGGCGACGGTTCATTATCAAGACTCATCTTTTTTCCATTCACTAAATTTGGTTTTCCACAGATCATTTTTTCAATGCGAACAATTTTCATTCTTCTAACTGAAAATTAATATCTGATGGTCGCCTACTTTGACTAACTCCATCTTTTCATAGTATAAGATCTCGGTAATCTTTCACTCTATAAATCAATCTCTGCTATAACAACATATCTAATACTGAGCACTCGTACCACTCACTTCCCCAATCAAGTTTTCATTTGGTTCCATCTGATTTCGGTCAATTTTCTTCACAGACCGTTTGTAATCTTGCAGAGAATAAAATTCACTCGAGGAAACGAAGTGACGAGTTGAAAAATTGAAAATAGATGACTGTAGGGTTACATCCATTGAGTTTATAGTGGACTCAGGCTAATCATACAACACCCTGAGTTGAGCTAGATGAAAAACAATTTACTTTGATAAGTCACACATACTCTTTCAACGAACTCGAAAACACTTTCAAGTCAGATGAATCATTCACCGTAGCCAATTATTTTTCACCGAAAATCTGCACACACCAGCATGTTAAAATGCGACTGTTACAAATACTTTTTTGAGATAAAGAAGGATCAACTTACCAAATCCTGAACAATGCCCTCGATCGTCTTTATGGCTTCTTTGACACCTTCCGGATTACCTTTAACGATAACCTTTGTATCATTATGGTTAACACTTCTTGGGAAAGAAATGATAACACCCCCACAATCATCGCTAATTTTGTGTACAAGCACTCCGCGATTACTTATAAAATGTTTATGATACTTGGGATTAACATGGACGAACTGTTCTACAGTATTGCACTAGAACAGAAACATTCACACTTGACTTTAGTAACATGATAGGTTTTGTGACAAGATGAGGACGAAGAGAGGGGGAAATCACTAACAATTTGTTGAATAATGCTTTCCAGCTCTTCTTTAGCTTTTTCTGCGTCTTCTTTCCTTCCGATGATCGTTATCACTTCCTTATCATCGTCACCTTCATTGGGGAATATAATACGCGTATTTGTACCTTCTCTGATCTACAAAAATAAAAATTCAATCGGCTAAATTGTCCAATTAACAAACTGAGACAAAAAAAACTTACGGCATACCTTACTGATCCTGCTTCCACTTTTACCTATCAAAAATTTATGCAGTTCAGGTCGGGCACGAACTTCTACCGTATAACTCGATTGTTGCTTTTCAGCGGCCAGATCTAAAAGCTGTTGTTTAGCTTTGGCAACGTCTTCTGGTGGACCACGAATGGTTATCTGTCAAATTAAAACAACAAGAATACAGTAAAGACTTACCAAAATTACGGTGACTGACAGTAAAGATCTTACTTTATCACTACTTTTATCCGGCGGGGGGAATTTGATTAATACGCCACCGCAATCATCTTTAACTGACTGAAGAAGCTTTCGACGTCCACCGAACAACGAATTGTGTAATTTTGATGGTATGCTAACTTCTTCGCTGACGATATTTGCCTGTAAGAGAACAAAACAAATTTTCATCAAGTCAAACCATATTCGATCGATGACGAAATACGAAAATATAATAGGTTCTGACCATCTCGTTTTGAATTTTTAAAATATGTTCTTTCGCCTCTTCAACTTTTTCTTTCCTACCAGTAATCGAGATCATGTCGTTTTTGTCACCTTCGGCAGGAAGATCAATTTTCGTACCCGTTTCATCTCGTATCTATGATAAAAGAAAAATGAAAAGAAAAAAAAAATTAGTATTATTTCGCACAAACAAAAAATTGGAACAGGCGAACGAACTAACCTTTCGAATATTGTTGCCACCTTTACCGATGATGAACTTATGAAATTGTTTATAGATTGGAACCTTCAAGCAATAACTGTTTTCGGTTAGCTCTTTAACAACTTTGGATAGCTCTTTGTAACAAGCATCAACTTCATCTTTTTGGCCTTTTATTTTAACAACGTCGCTATTATCCGCTACATATGAAGTAAATCGTAGTAACAATGCGTACAAGTTACGAAAAGATTTTAATAACATGAATACTTACTATGAGGAGGGAAAATAATTATCACTTTATACTTGTCCTGCAATTCTTTCAATTTTTCACGCTTGCTAGTAATGAAAGTTCGGTGTAATTTCTGACCAATGATTATATCACGTTCTTTCTCATTCTCCAGTTTCTTAATTTGTTCTTCCAATTCCTGTTACATAAATTCATTTTTTGTTAATACAAACAATGTAAGTTAGCAGAAATCCAGAACATTTCATTTCAAATGAATACGTACCCGTTTCACCAACGCAACGTTTTCTTTAGCTCCTTCAATTCGAATACTATTCGAATCAGATTCTGTTATCGCAATTTGCACTTCATGATCGTTCTTCAATCGGTTAACTAAAGTGCATAAATAAAAATTAATATTTTAAAAGAATACTCCATTTATGAAGAAAGAGAAACTTCCTGATTACTTACCATTTGTTCCGTTTTTTCCAATAATGTGTTTAAAATGATCACGATTCACCTCCAACTCAACAATTTCGTATTCGTTTAAGTAATAGTTTACTTTCTCTTGCAATCGTTGTTTCAATCCGTCTATGCAATCCGGTGGTCCTTCGATTCTTATTTTGTCGTCCATAAATTCAATGTGACACTATAATTGAAAGCAAATAACATAAAGAAACATGTATGACTACATCGAATAAATTATGTGTTTTTCTAAATACGGACCTGGGTGTAATTAACTTGAATTTCACGAATGTTAGCACCTCTTTTTCCGATTATCAGTCTATGAATCCGTGAAGGAGAATCTATTTCCACGCACTGCATGCTGGTAGCCTTAGCGTATAAGAACTTCAGAGCTACAATCATAGAAAATAGAAAATACAAATTTCAGTGAGATTTATTAAAAATAATATCAAAACAAGCGTTAAAAAAAACGGCCAAAATGTTAAATTAATGCTTCTCAAGAAGAAATGCTGATTGTACTAAATAGTTCAATTTTAAATTCAGATTAAGACAATGCAAAGGATTTTACTACGTTTTAATCAATCTAGCCATATAATTAAGGAAATAAAAAACCTAATCAAACTTCTCCAGGAAAAAAACCGAATATCACATTTTTAATTAGACTTAAAAAACGAAAAAAAAAATTATTCTTCTACTAACAGAGGAAGACGAAGTAACTCTGAAGAATAACGGAGGTATTGATTACCACATAAATGCATTTACCTTCTCCCAAAAGTTTATACGGTCCACGTAATGTAATTGAATCAACCAATTCTTCAGGAGGAGGGACTTCAACACTGACTCCAGTATCTTGCAAAATTTCCGCGATTGTGGCCCGCTTGGGACCAATTACGTACTTATGCTGCCATTTTGGAACCTGAACACTAATTTTTTGACATGTTTTTTCCTAGATAAAGGAAAAATGGCGACTTGTCAATAAACTTCAAATTGATGAAATAAGCATTTCGGAGGTACGATTCAAGAGTACATGACTTACCATCTCATCATAAATCTGCAAGATACGATTTTTTGCATTTTCGACGCCTTCTTTTTCACCAGTAATCGTGATTTCATCATTATCAACTGACGGGGGTGGTATGTTGATCCTAGTGTTCGTTTCATCAGTCAGATGATTCAGCTTCTCGTTGTAAGCGCCCGTTATAAATGGATGGTAAATTTTCGGAACCTTAATTCTTTCAAACGCTTTCTTGGACTAAAGAACAAAAAATACGAGTGTAAATCTTTGTCAAGTAAGAGCGACATTTACAAACAATGGGTCAGTTTATTTTGTCAATATTTGATACATATCTTTCTCGACTTTGCTACTTTCAGATAATATAAAAATAAAAAGTAATAATGGTTATCAATGAACCACAATATCTAATATTAATATTTTATTTCACACACACAAGATCAAAATATATAATTCACAAGGAACAATTCATTACGATCGCATGTGACTTTCGCTAAACTAAAGAGCATGTCTGAATATTTTTAAACTAAAACCAACCCAAGGGAGAAGGGAACTGAGGGACGATTATAAATGATTTTAAGAAACATCAACATACAAAAACTAATAGCAAATATATGGAAATGATCGGATAGCTTACCTGCTCATCAGAAATGACTTTGATTTCATGCAACGCTTTCTCGATACTCTCGCGGGTACCAACCACCGTGATTTTGTCAGACTGGTCATGTATATTCGGTATGCTGATCTTCGTATTAGTTCTAGTTTCTAACTCTTTCAATCGCTGACCACTTTTGCCCAAAATCCAACGATGATGTTCTTTTGGGATGCCGATCGAAACATTGGCCTACAAAAATTTATGACACAAAAACATCGATTTTAAGGTCATTTCACTAATAATTTCATAGATGTTTAAGTAGAACTTTCATTTGTTGTTACATTTCTGCATAAGAAATAGGAATTAATGTAACACTTTAATAAAACAGCTGTTAAAGGGAATCGTCTTAAAGTTTCGAATGGGTAACGTAGTATCAAAACAAGAGAGTGCAAATAGGTTTCCACCGACGTTTTCATTGGTATTTCAATTAACGTTCAGACCAAACTACATGAAGCAAAATAAAATTATAATTTCGAGTCAGCAAGAAGTCCTGGTTAACCCGCAGACACTATTTTTCTATTTTAAACTAGAAAAGTAGCGATGTGCTCGTGAAATTTTTTGAGAGTGTATCCACCTTCTCCTTAGCCCTATCATTATTAAAAAAATAAGGAATTTTTCGAACACAGCATTAAGATGTTACAAATACAAATTTAAAAAACATTTATTTTCCTCATATTCTGAAGGTTTTCTTCCACGATGAGGGTCTTCTGGATTCCAATGATGGGAGTCTGTGAGTCATAGTTCTGAGTATCGCCCTTTGCACTTAGAATGAGATTATTCTATAGGCAAATAAGAAAAGCTAGGTCGAAACTAATGGAGAAGAGAAATGAGTATTGTTTACTGATCAGCAGACAATTTTAGCCAAATAAGAAAAACTGAGAGCACGACTCGTGAATGCTTTTTCGTGCAATACTGTGAGAGTACCTATACTGCGTATACCCTATGAGCACGTCACTGTTGCAAAGAATTTATCAAATAAGTGAAAATGGTTTTTGAACGGCAAATTTAAAAAATGGAAGAAAAATTTAAGCAAATAACTCAACGATGAATTACAACGTTACAAACTTATTGTTTTTAATATTAGTATTGGATGAAATATGAAATGAAGAACTTGAAACAACTCATACTTATTAATCCGACAATAAACTCAGAGAAACAACGGCAGATGCGTTTTAATAACAGATGAGAAGTAAAGAAAACCGAAACGCACGTTATAACGGTAGAAAATTGACAAATTTCATCAGGCCTTTGAAAAAAAGTATGTGACTCGTATTACACTTATAATACATCAAACCAGACAAAACATCACCAATTCACAGCATTCGTACAAATTCAATGCCGAACCACGTCAACGGTGAGAACGCATA